>WFMF01000004.1:0-484712 GCA_011033025.1 Beroe forskalii | reverse complement strand
CCCCTTAGTAAACAGGCGAAAGTTTTTGCGGGATCCCTTTAAACAGAATAAGCGAACCCCCCGCCTTGGCACAGCGGAAAAAAATTTCCCCGGCTTAGGGGCCCCCCTTTTAGGTTTTCCCTTAGGGACCCCTTTCTGATTTTCTTTTGTCTTTTTCGTTTACTTATTCCTTATAAAATTTTTTGCTAAACCTTAGTCGAATCCCCCTGCTAAGTAAAAGATTAAACAAAGAAAACAAACCTCGATTGCGATCTGATTATTCATGCTTTTTTTCAGAAGCTGGTCTTCAGTATTATAGTATTGGGTGCTTTAAAGTTGAAACAGTGAATCCCCCACCCATAAGCAATTCCTTTCCTCTGCCATCAGACCCAGACCCGGAACGCCAGTAAAAAATCGCGCGGGAAGCAACGAAAAGTCAGAGAGGGGTCACGGATAAACGGACATGAGCCCGAAACAAAAAGGCCCTGGGAAAAGGGGGCTTTTCAATTTAAAAAAATTTTGAATTTTTGTGATCAGCTGTGAGATCACAGTGGACCATTGAGGTAAAAACTTTGAAAAAGGGCGCACTATTTTTAAAAAAAGGGCATTTTTCTAATCTTCAAAGTTTTTTTCATCCCAAATTGCATTTTAAATTTTTAATTGTGGCAAAATTTTTCCCTTTTACACGGGTTGCCCCATTCTATAAAAAAAAAGCAATGTGACCCCTTTTGGCCGGGGCCCTTTTTTTTAATCGGCCGATTCTATTGTTCTAAGCCCCCCATAGGGTATTCTCCCATGTAAAGGGGGTGAGTTTACAGTCTAAAAGGTCAATTTTTTTTATTCCCCAAACCAACCGTGACCCTAACCAAACCCCAACCTTTAATCCCACCCTAAACCCAACAAATCCCGACCCAACAAAACCTAACCCAATCCTTTAAAACGCAGATGGCTTTAATTATTTTTTTGGGGGCTCATTTCAGAAGAAGGCCCCCCTTACATGGGGACACCCCCATAGGGGGGTGTGTGTGTGTAAGGGGCGGCGCTTCCCCCGAGGGAAAGGATATTTAGCGCGTTCCCTAACCAATTTTTCTGCATCTGGGAGGGGTGTGTGTTCCTCCCTGAGCCGGCCGCTTGCTAAAACACGATTCCCTGTGGAGGGGGGGTTTTAAGCCCGCAAAAGGGGTGGGGCCCCGGGGCTTCCCGGGGGAAGCGCCCAACGGCAGGGAATACGTTTAGCGCGGCGCGACGCACAGAACACCATGCGGGGTTGAAAGGCCCCGCGCAAGTGCACCGGTTTGGAAAACCCTTTTGGGGGCAAAAATCCCAAAGGGGCATGGACAACAAGGGGAAAAAAGGGAAAAGGGGCCATGGCCAAGCAATAATTACAAACCCAACGACCCTTTTATGGGTTGCCCCCATATAAACCCAAATTTTAAAAAGTTTTTTTTTCCCCAAACCACCACCCCCTTTTGGTAAGGGTTGTGGGGGGGCCGGGGAAAAAAATTTTAAAAGGGTTTGGTGGTTCATTACTCAAAGGGTGTCGGGCCCAAAAAAAAATTGTTCAAATTTTTGATTTTCAAAACCTCGGGGTACGTTTTTTGACCGTAAATTTTTAAAAAAAATTGCTAAAAATTTTTAAAAAGCAAATGGGGCATGAATTTTAAACCCTTTTTTTGGCATGAGAAATCTTTGGCCAAAAGTCCAAAACCAATTTTTTGTTTGGGCCCCCCCCTTTTTGTCCCCTTTTGGGCCCAAAAAAAAATTAATACCAATTAGGGGATGATTATACAAAATTTCCTTTGGTTTTTGGCCGATTCATTAAAAAAAATTCCCAAAAACGCTGAATCAATTTTTTTGGGGAGTTGGACCCCCCCACTTTTGAAAAGACATTTTTTAAAATAAAATTATATATCTAATATTTTATATACTTTTTTGGGCCCGAAAACATTAAAAAAATTCCAAAGGTTGGCAAATATTTTGGGATTTGGAACCCAAATTTTGAAATTTTCGGGGAATGCCCCTTTCCCCTTGAAACCTGGCAACCGTGAAAAACCCCTATTTTTTTGGCGGAAAATCGATTGCATTTTTAAAAACTTGAATTAATATTTTGGGCATTTTTGGACCAGAATTTTTATAATTTTTGCAAAACCCAAAATTATTACATAAACGGGGGCAAAATTACTTAATACTTGGTTTTTTTGGGAGAAATCTTTTAAAAATTAAAAAACCTTTAACCTGGACCCGAAACTCTCCCTTCCCCGGGAAAACCCTCTGGATTTGGAAACCCCTTTTATCCAAAAAACCTCTTTCCCTTTAAAAACCCCTCTTGTCTCCAAACCTCTAATGCCCTGGACCCTCTCGGACCCCGGGGCCCCCTGTCCCAAACCCCCCTCATACCCAACAACCCTCTTGTCTCTAACAACCCTTTTACCCCAGAAAAACCCTCTATCCTACAACCCTCCCCATCTTGAAAACCCTTTTCCTAGAAAAACCTTCCCATATCAGAAAACCTTTTGTATGAACAACCTTTCTCCAAAAACCCCTTGCTCCAGAAAAACCCCTTTCTACTCAATAAAAACCCCTTTTGGCCCAGCAACCTCTTGCCGGGCCCTGGACTCCAAAACAACCCCCCCCTTAAAAACCCTCTTGACCCCTGAAAAACCCCTCTTGTACCCCCAGAACAACCTCTCATCTCCGGGGGAACCCTCTACCCTGGCCCCTCGACCAGAACAACCTTCATACTCCAGAACAACCCTGTTGTCTCCAGAACAACCCCTTTGTACCCCAATAAAACCCCTCTTGTCCCTAAAACAACCCTCTTGAACTTTGAAAACCCCTCTGTACTCCAGAACAACCCTCTTCCTCAATAACAACTTTTACTCCAGAATAACCCCTGAAATTCCAGAACAACACTCGTACTCCAGAACAACCCTCTTGTACTCCTGAACAACCCTCTTGTACTCCTTAACATTTCCCTCTCGTAGTCTTGACCACCCCTCTCCCCCCTCGTACTCCTGAGCAATCTTCTCGGACTCCTTAACAACCCTCTCGTAGTCTTGACCACCCCTCGTCCCCTCTCGTACTCCTGAACTACGCTCTTGTACTGGTGAACAATTTTTATCGGACTCTTGAGCAACCCTCTCGTACTCTTGACTACCACTCTCGTGCTTCTGAAATACCCTCTCGGAGTCATAAACAGACTCGTGAACAACCCTATTGGACTCCAGAACAACTCCAGAGCAAACCTCTTGTACTCCTGGGCAGCCTTATGGAACTCCAGAACCTTGGAAATTCGCCTAGAATCTTAAGGGAAAGCATGAGAGAATCACTGAGAAAGACATGCTTTTGGTGAGGGTATCCCTCTCATTTTTACGTTTCCTTTCATTAAGGTATTCCCTCATTTTTAAAGCAATTCCCTCAAAAATAAGCCACTTGTCACTACACTCCTTCCAGGAGCTCTACCTTGGAAATGTGAGCAGATTTCTGTATCCGAGATAATTTTTTCACACGAGCATGGATGCCTTAGTACCGAATAACCAAAATTTTGGGTTAACACAACCTACATTCTTCAGGGTTTGCCACCGGTTTCAAGGGAAAGGGTCATTCCTCGAAAACATTTGACAGAACTTTGGCGTGGTCCAAAATGCCCAAAATCTTAGCTCAAGCCTTTTGGTAATTGCTTTAATCGTTTTCTCGTGCCAAAACAAAGTAGTATAATCATGCCAGTTGAGCCACAATAACTCTCTTAGATTTTTTGGCCCAATGCTCCCAAAAGTGTATGTGGTCCAAATGCCCAAAATATTAATTCTCACGTTTTGAAAACTGCTTTAATCGATTTTTCGTGCCAAAAAACCTAGGAATTAAGTATAATCATGCCCTAGTTGAAGCCATATAATAACTTCGGATTTTCGGCCATAATGCTAGATTGCGAAAAAGTGGGCGTGGTCCAAAATGCCCAAAATATTAATTCTAACGTTTTGAAAACTGCTTTAATCGATTTCTCGTGCCAAAAAGCCTAGGAATTAAGTATAATCATGTCTTTAATCGATAAACTTGGATTTCGGCTATAATGTTTCCACAAAAAAGTGGGCGAGGTCCAAAATGCCCAATATAGTGAATCTAGCGTTTTGGTAATTGCTTTAATCGATTTCTCTGCCAAAAAACCTAGGATTCAAGTATAATCATGCCCTGGTTAAAGCCATATAATAATTTTGGCTTTTCGGCCATAATATTGATGACAAAAAGTGGGTGTGGCCCATAACGGCCAAAATATTGCTTTTACGACTTAGATATCGGTTATAAACGATTTCTCGTGCCAAAAAACATGGGGTTAGAGTATAATTATGCCCTATTTGTTTTTGAATGAATTTTTTGCAATTTTTCTTAAAAATTCCCACGGTCAAAAATGGGCGTGGCCACCCTGAGGTTTCCGAAAGTCGAAAATTTGAATCAATTTTTTTGGTGACTCTAGACACCTATTAGAGTCAATTGAACCACTCAAACCTTTGTCAATAATTTTTTTCCAGATACCATGCCTATATCCAAATAATTCCCTTACTACTAACCAAAACCCTAACCTTAATCCTAACCCTAACAAATCCTGGCCCTAATCGTGACCCTTACCCTAGTCCTTAAAGCGCTAGGTGCGCTTAATTATATTTTTCTGAGTGACGTCATTGTCATAGATAATGAAGGCTCCCGTTTATATGGGAGACTCACCCCTTTATGGCTGGGTATCGCAAATGCGGAGATTTTTGGTCCGAGGACCAAAAAAATTTTTTGGGGACCTCAATCAAAAATCCGTCTATAGAATAAGTGCGAAATTTAGTTTTGAAGCGATTCTGAAAATTTCATGTAAAAATATTGAAAAACGGCTGAGTTATTGAAAAAAAATGTAAAGTCGATTATCGCAAAACCGCAAACCGAGAAAATGGCGATTTTGTGGTTTTTTAGAATCGCCATTTTAGCAGCAATCAACCCCATACTTGCAGAGAATACGTAACTTAACGTTATTTATCGAATAAAGTTGGTTTCATCCAAAAATGTTGATATTTGACCAAGTTATGGGACAAAATAGGCTTGCATAAAAGGCATGCCCATATGGGCATACGTTTTTCGGCCATAACTCGGCCATTTTTTGAGATATCGACTTCAAATTTTTTATGGTATCTCAGGGGACCATTATCTATCGATTGCACACCTCAGATCCCGCCCAAGTCGCTTTTTAAAAAATATGCCCATTTTGGGCCCATTGTTGGGCACGGCGGCGCCAGTGGGTCTGGGGGTACCAAACCCAGCCAAAAAGTTGGCCCCAGGGGTGTACCTTTTGGGTCAACCATTATCTCAGAAACTTGTTTTCCAAAAAATTTGGGTTGAACCCCCCCCCTACTTTCGACCTGTTGCTTTCAACCTATGAGTACGGAGAGACATATTAATAAGCGTTATAAATAAGAATGAAGAACGGTCTCTTATGGACAGCCCAAACCTGAGGTGATAAATCCTTATTCAAATTTTAATTTACTGCGAAGGCTGAAACGAGAAAGAAGCATTTTTCAAAGTTTTTAGAACATTATGCTCAACAATATCACTGACATCGTTATCAATTATTAAAAATCAAACAATTATCCACATCATGATACAAATAACGCTGAAAATCGAGTTAAAACACCTGTCCAAGCCATCACAATTTAATAAAAATAAAACGTTATGAATCAACTATTCAATTTTAACCATAAATCATTGAAAACTGATCACCATCATGATTAAGTCTACAATTTTTTAACCACATGATGTGACCCTGTTTGTTCCGCTTCGCACTCGCAAAATAAGGCTTCGTAACACTAACATGGAGTAAAAATTTACACATCAAGAAAGTCGTTCCCATACGTATACAGAAATCAGAGTCAGAATTCGTTCCCAGAATTGTATGTGATCAACATCATTCTTTTCACCTTGATTCCTCAAAATAGCAAAAACGTCCAAACCGAAAGATTTTGTTCGTTTGACGACTACAATTGAAATTTTGTCCGGTTTGCCGGGTACAGGTGTTTTCTTGGTGAGAATTGCGATGTCAGACATATCAGCTTCAGCATTAATATCGTGAATTGTAAGGAGATTTACTTTAGTTTTTAGGAAGTCCAACAGTTTTTTGTACCGCGGAGTGCTATGCCAGTTCTGCAAAAGCCTGAACATGGATCTGTCCTCAAGGAGGTTCTTGTTAAAACTCAATTCGTCATCCTGTAACTCCACGAGGTGATGGTAAGTGAAGTCGTCCCTCAGAAAGCAGTGGTAAGACACCTCCAAACTGATGGACACCTTGCTGTGGGCTGGTCGGAGCAGCTTCTGTACCAGTGCGTCCCTGTGGTAACTGTTCACTGCGCACCTGATCAGCTCAGTGAGCTCCTTCTCCGCCCCTGTCTTAGCTTTGCGGTATCGCTCCTGCTTGGCGTCCGGTGCGTGGAATATCTGGGAGCTGACACGTCCCCGGTTCTCCCCCCATTCCGCACTCCCCAGATCCGAGTTTGGGGAAGAAGCCACAGAGATGGTCGTTAGACTCTCTTTCGTCAGACTGTCCGTCTTGAAACTCTCGGTTTTTAGGCTCTCCGTCTTGACGGTCAAACTCTCCGCCACTTTGTTGGCAAAGCTGTCATTTGCCGTTCTGAGGTGGCTCGGTGCGTCCTTGCAGAGCGTGGAAAAAGGAGAGTTGATGAACTGGTTAATCAGCACGATGTAGTACGACAAACTGAACTCCCAATGCTGCACGTCCGTAATGTTAGAGATCACTATCGCTACTTTGTAGTTAGAGTTCACATCTCCCAAACTCAAATCATCCTTGCTGCCCGTTACTTTGGTGGCTGACGACTCAGAAGGGATGAAGACGATGAGTTCCTCTGACTTCTTCCCCTGCCCTCCCTGGGTATTGAGAAGACCCCCAAACTCTGCTGTGCGGTGAGGATGTGCTCGTGCAGGGCCTCAGCCCGGATGTTGTAAGCCAGGTCTTTGACCGTGCTCGTGTACTTGAAGTCCTCGAAGTGTTTGATCCAGCACCGCGTGTGGGGAGGTTCCGGGACTGTTTCGTAGTGTTTCACGATGCTCTGGACGCACTGGTGCACGGGAAGAATAGTATCGTTTTCCAGGCCGTCCCGGTGGGCTATCAAGGAATCGTAGATAGCGTGAACCATGCAGTCGTAGTTGAAACTGTTCGTGTGAGTTTGCGTTTTGAGGTTCTGGCACTCCTGAAAGAGTCGGAGCCTCTCGTCCGAGTCGAAGCCGTACAGCTTAACGCAGAAAGTAGAGTTCTGTATGAGAACTCCGATGAGAATCCTTCCCCCACCGAGAGTCTCCTTGCAGAGCAAGGCCTCGTTATCGTCAGCGTTCAGTGTGTTCTTAGGATCCACTTCCAGACTTAGTCCGTGAGGTTTGTACTTGAGAGCCATCCCAATGCCTCGGGCTGGGTCTCTCAGGTAGGCTAGAAACTTCTCAAACAGGTTGTTCTTGAAATTGAGGAACCACGCTTCATTGGGCGTGTTGCTGAGGTAAGAAAAGGTTTCCTTGTCGGTTTGCGAAGCTTTGAGTCTGGAGCTGAAGAGCAGCGGGGAAGCAATGAAGTGGAGGAGCCTAGCGTTCTTCTTGAGTAGTTTGGCTTGTTCTCGGGAGATGCAGTCCGGTAGGTCCGGATCATCCAGGTCCACCCTGTTCTCCTCCTCCTCCTTGACATGCTCTGCAGCCCGCATGTAGGCGCCCAGCTGTCTGCCGTGTCTCTGGAGCGGGTCACGTGACCGCTCCTTGTTGTCTACCACACTCACCATGCCTGAAGCAGTGGGATGTTGTAGATTGGTAGACTCTAGAGTTAGCCAGAGACTCAGTCAAAGGTCACGAACTTAGTGGATACTAACTACACCTATCAGAGCACCGTGGGTTCGCAACGTTAGCCATAAACCAGGTCCACTGGACCTTGATCATACAAACAACATGGTCCTATAACAAATTGATACTTCCTCACTTTGAGAGTCGAGCACGTAAGCATCGTTCCGCGTCGATCAAATGAACTGATCAAATGAAAAACGCACACTATCACTTGCGCTTGCTTTTTTGCGCGGACGTCTTCATAAAAGTGCATTGTGCGCGTTTTTCATTTAATCAGTCCATTTGATCGACGCGGAACGATGAAACCACCTAACACCCGAGCTGTGCGAGGGGGCGTTACAGAGCTCTTTAAGTGAGAAGGAATTATTAATGCCGTACCTGCGTGATAATGATCGTAGAGGTGCACGTAGTAGTTCTCTATCTCCTTGTTTTTAAACATGCTCTGTTGCTGACTCTGCTCTGAAACTGGAACAGTAGGTTCACTCTGACTCACATACTGCTCCACTTCCTCCTCGGTTTGGGGCAGCAACTCGGCCTGGTTGTAGTGGGGTGGCAGCTCATGACGACCTTTCAGCAGCAACATCCGGGACAGGACCATCTTGCGCGTGGTGAGCCACGCCAGCAAGCTCCGGAGGGAGGCGACGAAGGGAGCTGTCTGCTTCACGTGCACGTTGTAGAAGTAGAGGAGGAGTCTCTTCCTCCGCAAGATTACCACGATGTGCATCTGCCGGGGTACTTCCACCTTCTTGTGAGCCACCTCCAGACTCCCTGTTTCCAGTGTCAGGATCTGCTCTGTGTTCGGCTTCTCGTCCACAAACCCAGAGCTCGACACCTGGGGTACGCGGACTTTATAGCGGAGTGTTATAGATGTTTGGGACTGCCGATGAATATCATGGTTTAAAATGGTGAATCGATTCATCGCCTAATTTCCGTTGGTGACCCGACCACAACCCCCGAAGGTATCGAGATATTAAGCTAAATAATCCTACAATGGATACCTGGAGCTTGACCCGGGCGTCGTGCCAGAGGGAGAGTCGCTGCGCGACCAGCATAATGCTTCCCTTCTCTATATCCTCCTCAGTGTGACAGTTGGGAGGGATCATCCGGTAGTCGGCGTCCTGCACGAACATCCGCACTCGGAAGTTCGTCTTGAGGCCCTGAGATGGGGTATGGCGGGGTGAACATGGGGAGTAGAAGTTTGGAAAACATTGGAAACATCAGAAAGAGGGTGCAATATCCAACAAGAACATGGGGTATTATACCCTCTTGCCGGTCTCTCCTGTGGCGAATCAAAATAAAACAACATGACATTTGCGAATGGTGCATTTGCGAATGAGGCCTCACATGTTCACATGGGCAATGTTGGTACACGCCTTGCTATCTTGGCAAATTCATATCTCAAATTCGTGTTTTCCAAAATAAAAGGGGTGAACCCCCTCCCCGATTTAACAGCAATACGTTAATAACTAAACTGAAGAACAAACCTCGATGATTTTGTTGATGACTTGGTATGATACGAAGAGGGAAGGAATCAGCATGGAGTGATGCTCCACGATTTTAGTCTTGAGCGAAGCCCCCACCTGGGTACCACAATTGCTTTACTCAAGCGGTTGGGTGTCATATTCTTATCAAAATACGTCATAAATTAACTATATTCGCAATTTGATTAAAATCTCATCACTTGATTAAAATCACATCACTTGAGTACGACATACCCTCAAGGCATTGACGCAAGGTTCCCTGAGGTTAGGATGAAGGTTACAGTTGTCATCTCTAGGACTACCAGTAAGCGTCTTCTTACGCAATTTATCTGAAATTAGAGAAAGTTGTCATAAGATATCGCTATGTAAATGATTTATTGTATATTCCCAGCAAAATATTGACGCTATTTGATAGAAAATTTAAAACTTTAAAGGAAATAGAATCTTCGAAGTAAATCCTTTTCAATGAGTGGTGGACTCGACAGATACATGTAAACATGAAATGGATGCATGGGATCAACATGCTCAACTTTTTGCATTTGAGCTAAAATAGTTAAGATAATGACGTGATTATTTGCTACCAGCATAATTATGAACATACAAATAAAGTTACTGATGTCTCCTGTCCCCAAGAACTTACAAAGGTGTCAACAAAAGGTGTTGGAATGAACCATATTACTAAATTAGTCAAATTGTATACCAAATAAGGTAATAATGCAGCACAATGATAAACTGATCATGGAGATATCTGTGGCATGAATTCGCAGCAAGTGTGGAGTGAATAGGGAGTATTTCATCAGCAGCATTTCATTAAGAATTCACTAAGAGCCCCATTGTCAGCAGAATCGCAAGTTCTGAATAATAGCATGGCGTAGATGTCGCGAGTTCTGAGAACGCCTTCAGAAATTTCCACACGAACGCCATTTGCATGCACGTGATACTGATTTACGTACGTGATACTGATTTAGCAGTACTAATTAACACGTACATACATGATGGTGCCGCGCGACTCTGAAATATCACGATGATTCTCATTTCCCGAACTCGCGACACCTGTGTGTTGCCTATTGAACTAGCTCGGTATAGCGCATTATGGAATACCGGTTGTTTTATTAGAAGCACTACACAACACCCCACTGTCTGGACATGCTCCAACAACATCTGAAAAATAATAACACTCCAAGAATCACTGCCAGTTTGTACAGGGACTCTCTATAGCTACACCAAGAGTTCATGCATTTGTTTAAAAGGCGGTGCTACCAAAATATGGTGATATGTGTGAAGTTCTATGTAAGTGAAAAGCATAAGAAGCAGAGTAATGAAGCGTTGACCGGTCAGAGCGCGAGTTTACTGTTAGCTGCAGCTCTGGTTGGTGAACTATTCTCAATCGCTGAGGGGAAGTTAATAGCCGGCGACGATAAAACTGGTGAAAAATGAAAAGTGTGGAATAATACTGAAGAATAGTAGTGCTGTTCAATGCTTTGCAAAAAAGTGTAGTGTGCATGCTTAGTGTCACTGTTCAGTGTTCACGCATGCTTCATAAAGGAGCAAGAAATCACAAAGTGCTCTGTTTAGCGAGAGTGTGGTGTCCATGCGCACAGTTCAAGAATTCACGCATGCTTTATGAAGAAGAAAGAAAGATTCACACCATGCTCAGTAAACGAGAGTAGTGACTGTGCTTCGTTTTCACTGTTCACGCATGCTATATGAAGGAGCGCTTTATCACGCAGTGCTTCGTTTTCACACGGTGTACACACATGAGTTATAATAGGGCGGCCCGGTCACGCTCCCGCTTGTTCCTCCGATCGGTGCATGCTCCGGCAGTCGGAGGGTCGGGTACGTGATGTCGTTAATCTCCGGAGGAAGCGACCACGTCCGGAGACTCCGTCGCTGAGCCGTGTTATCTAAAAACTTGGAGGCTTAGTCCTTGTGGGAAACTTTGTAGTCCTGAAAGCCTGGACTCTGGCACACTTCACAATTTAATATATAGGCTCACTATGAATACAACCCAAATATCATGAACAAGTAATAGCTGATTAATCGGTCCAAAATCCCAGATTGCAAGTAGTGTCATGCTACTATTAAATCTAAATGTCAAATGTATGTTCGAAAGTAATAGCTGTAGAAGATAAGTAAGAGATAGAAACATGCCGGGGATCATAAGATAGTTTGAAAAGAAAATCTTCCCAGTTATTTCTGAAATGGAATCATTCTGATATGGCATCATTCTGAAATGGCATTAAAACGCGCGTTAATCGTGGTATTGATTATTATGGCGGTACCAGCGAATTGCTTATTTACGAAACATCTACGAATTACGAAACATGAAAATTATTTCATTGATTTCTAGTAACAAACCACCCTCTCCCCGGCAGCACTAACCTGTCTCTCTGATGGCATCAATGCAGTCTTGACTGCCTCTCCTTGCCTTCATCTTGCTGAGCAAGCCCCCCGTCCTGCTGCCTACACTAGTGCTGATCTGTTTAGGAGTGACTGCCAGGGGGTCCTCTTCCACACACGCCACAATGGCAGAGGCACACGTCCTGGTCAGCTCCACAGGGAGGATGTACACCTGCGTGAGTGGTGGCGCGTGAGTGGTGGCGCGTGAGTGGTGGCGCGTGAGTGGTGGCGCGTGAGAGGTGACGTGTGAGAGGTGGTGCGTCAGAGGTAGTACGTCACCAGCCATCAGCCAATGAGATAAGAGGAGCAACATCTTGTTCTTGTATGTGATAGTTCCCCCGGTTTCAATATTATTCGTCAAATAATTGGGTGAAGGATTACAGGAAAAAAGGTAATCAGCAGTTGAAATGAAACCTCAAGGAGGACGCTCGTGTATGCTGCTTGGATAGCCTGGGAAAGTGAAGTTTCAAAATCCCTATCACATTTCTGAGGTGATCCAGCCCGCTTCCTCTTTTCAATAATCCTGAGTTTCAGACTCTTGTGGTTTTTGCTGTTACGCTCATCCACCTCTGAAAACAGACGCAGGAGTCAATGATTTGATGTGAAAGTTTGTTATGAAGGAATTTAACATATAAGGTAAATTAAAAAATAAGATCGCAATCTTCATACATATTTTCAATCGAGAAAGGTATTTGAGTATAAATTCTGCTCTCATATTCCAGGTTAAGTTTGGTACAGATAAATTTTCTCTAATGTCAGTATTCAATAAAACTACCTTAATCTTAAGATACTACCTAGTTTGGGAGTGAGTTTGATGTTCTCGTTGTTGTGAGGGGGAGTGTTGTCCACGTAGCCCGGCTCCAGGACCGGAGACTCCTTCTTGAACCACTCCTTGTGGAAGTCTACGGGGATGTTGTCATCCCCCACTATCGTGATGTTCACGAGGAGAAGGCTCTGGAAGAGACCCTCATTGTGGAGTCTGCCTCGTACCGCGTACCTCCCTCCTGAGGAGAGGGGAGGGGAGGGAATTAGAGAGAAATCGGGAAGATAAGGGAAAAGTTGGCTGAGAGAAATACGCCATTGTTTGAGCTATTAGGCCTAAGACAGTGCAAATCATTCGTGCATAAAGGAGTGTATTTGATCCGTATCGACACCACTTCGTTGGTCACTTCAAGATGCCTTACCGTCTCTGTGAGTCGTCTTGCTGGCGATGTTGAGTTTGATAAACACCTCGCGATCCCTCGTGGTCTCCAGTTCTCCGGTGGCCTCGTTCTCGAACTGTATCCTCCTGTCGTTGGCAGTGTCGTAGCGCGGTGAGAAGAGGTTCTGCTGCTGGACCAGGTGTTGGTTGAGGTAGAACCAGAAGTAGGGCAGGTACTTGTAGATGTACGGTGGGATCTCCATGTACAGTGTCCGGTGGGACTTGTGGTTCTTGTTGCTCAGGAACGAAATCTCCTCCCCGGTAAGCTTCGCCTGGGAAATTCATGATTAGAATCAACAGAATTTAAGGTTTTTCAATAATTCAACAGATTTAGTAGGGCGGAACGATGAGACAATAGAAGACCGAGGCCTACTTCTGATAAGACAAAAAGGCCTCCAATTCTGTGAAAGGAATTGTTTTTACGCGCCCCAATCTCTAACTCTCACAACATTTCCAAGAAGCTTCGCCTGGCTGTTTCTGTTGAGTCGGTAAGCGATATCTTCCAGCTTTGCCTCCTCTAGTTTCTGCTGCACAAAGTGGTCAAAGTTACTCTGTTCCTCGGGGTCTGGAGGCTGGAGCCCCCGCACTTCTATTGATAGCTTCTTACTCTTAGGACCCGTCTTACTGTCTGACGGCTGTGGTAACTGGAAGTAGAACGTAGAACCTGAAGTAAAGTTAATACAAATTAAAACCTTGAAAGAAGTGCAATTTAGATCAATTTATTTTCGGTCTGACAGTGACACTTTTAACTGTTGAAGCCCTTGTGTCATTTTATTACATGGTTTGTGTTTATCGAATGAAATTGGACTTTTCTCATCTTTAGCTGTATTGCAGAAATGTTTCCCTATTTACGCCAATAACCAAAAACTACAAATATATCACAACTCGCTCGTACGTTCATTCTTGTCCTGAATGTTAAAGTAGACCGCTTCGTCTTGGTTGTAGCACTTAAAGTTGAAGAGCGACTCCTTGATGTCTCGGAGACCCTCGGTCTCGTCTTTGTCCCACAGCTGCACCTCGATAGTGTGCACCACGTCACACACGTACTTGTTGTTGAAACCCTCCCCTGGCAAACGGACGAGGGTTACAATGAACCAGGAACGAGCGCTGTAAACCGATGAGGGTTTCATAATACAGACAGCTAAACAGTTACGACAAGGATACTTGAGAAACTGTGTGAAACTTATCATCTTTTCAGCGTGATAACGGAGGACATTGTTGAGGTTGCCAAGAAATACTTCACATACCATGAGGTAATGGAGTGTGGTCCAACAACAGTTCCCTGGGACACAGTCTACTCTGGACTATCTGGTGGAGAAGGAACTCCTGGTTTTGTATCTTGTTGAGTAGCAGTATCTGGGACGCTATCTTGTCAATCAGCTCCCGGTTTAGGCGGTGCTTCTCCGAAGCGGAGTCCGCAGTGTGGGCGGCTATCTGGAAGAAGTCCTGGTTCACCTGGACCACCACCCAGAACTTGGAGCACGGCCTCATGGAGCACTCCAACGAGGAGAGCGAGGGCACTTCCTCGGGCACGGACGAGGAGGAGGAGAAGCGGAGCGAGGGACGAGGCGAGCACATGCTGGAAATGCTGCTCTGAGCGGACAGCATCTCCCGACCACTCGTGTCCTGGGACAGTGGGGATTTAACGAGGTATCTCCAGTACTATGGGGTTAGAAAAATATGCATCTAGCACCAGAATTCGTCCCGAAAACGCTGCTCAAAATGTTAATTTCTCACGCACACAGTCCACACACATACACGCAGCACATCTCCCTACCATGAGTTCGTTCTCCTCCGCGAGCGAGTAGTAGAAGAAGTTATCAATCCGGCACAGACTGTACTCCTCAAACTCCGTGGCCAGGACTATCTTAGCAAGCAGCTCCCCATGACGGGATGTCTCCGCCCTCACATCCGCTAACTTCTGAGACTTGTCGCTGTCCGAGTGTCTCGTGCCTCGGTCCTCGCGTACGATCCACGAGTCTACGTAGGAAAGCTCCTCCATTTGGTAGACGCAGTGACGGGCTGAGGCAGGGGCTCGCTTACAGTGGTCCAGTACCTGGGGAGGATGGAGGTTCTAGAGGATGTCTACTGCTTTGTAATGGATCGAAATGTCGTAGTCGTCTGTCTATTGATTGTTAAATCAAATAGGCCAAAAGGTCGATCCAAATTAGATGATACGTTGCTGATTAATTTTTTAATTTGCTACCCACAAAAAATCTATAACAATCATGAATTGTTATGGGCTTGCACCTGTTTCAGGACATCTAAGGTGACGGGTACTTTTCGTCTGAGATGAGTGATATGTTGGTCGTCAATCAGCCACTTGATCTCTTGATACATGTCATCCAATACCCCCCGCTTAGCGGTAGGATCAGCAATCGAGCTCTGCATCAGGAGGTTGGGAGTAGAGGCCGGCGACATCGCCAACTCAACTCTGAAGACGGGGGTGTCCACAGTTTATATAACGCGGAATGGGATAATGTGCGTGTGTTTCGGAGAAGATAAACGCCTCAACAGATAAAATTCGACGTAGAGTAATGCTGAAGTATAGGAAACAAAAAACAGTTGACTGCAAGAAACTGGTTTTCACAAGCCAATAAATCTCCTATTTATAACCTGTATCTAGGTTTGGTTAGGGAGTAATCCACCAGTCCATCATCCGTATCATCAGCATTGGATCCCCTGAACTGGTGTGCTGAGGTACACCGCTCAGCCGGCCCTGTATCTTTACTGCTCTTCTCACTAGTCCCTTCCTTGCGTTCTCCACCCTTACTCTCGCTGTTAGACGCTCTCTTGTAGGACTCTTTACGGCGATGTGGGGGACGGATCCCGATGAAGGATTGCGTGGGGGACCTGAGGGATCGGTGTTACTCATCCTTTGGACTGTTGCGGAATATTAAAGAAATTGTCTAAATGATGAGCGTTGCCTACACCAAGAGTTAAATGCTACGAAAAGTGAAGTAAAGTCGTGAGCAGGTATAAATTTTTATGACAACATTTGGTAAAATCGTGTTTATCTGTTGAGCATCAACCAATGCATCCGCGGCAGGGTGTTGGCATCCTCTTGGGAAAGCAATTCTAAAAGAGCGAGATAAACAGAACAGTTCCTGGACAAGCATGCACTCAACACAGTTACCTGTAGATAGGTGTAAGAGGTACGATAGGAGGGACTGAGAACCAAGTAAAGCAGAGTTCTACTTCCTTCCTCCTCTTGACATCCGGATCACTATCCGTAACATCGAGTATACAAGTAGGAAGGGAGGAAACTGGTCTCCGTTCTTCGTTACCTTGCTGACATGATACTTTCAGGAAGATCACCGTTATGTCGTCCTTCTCTGCTCCCATACTGCTGGAGGGTATGCGGTGGTTAGTGATCGTAGCTTCCAAGCAGAAACACGTGGATCTTAAGTCGTGTGAATCTTATCGTTTCAATTTCAGGAGGTTGTTGATTAGTCCGTGGTGTGAACAAGCTACAAGAATCCGAGAAGAATGTTCTTATACTCTCATATGTTTCGCAACGTTGTGCTGCAAGTACACTGGTATGCATGGAATTGGACATGATTATACTGCCGTGATCTGGAAAAAGGAAGTAACTGCAAATTTTGAAGTTTTGGAGATATGGGTACCAAAATTTTCAGCCTGTTGAGCTCTACAAGATGAGCTAGGTCATTGGAATGAGAAATGCTCCTGAAAAACTCGAAAAGAAGTAACTGCAGTTTTTGAGAACATTTCAGCGATTTTGTGATTTTGTTATCTGGAAGAAGGAAGTATCTCACGCAGATACTTCCTTTTTCCAGATAAACCTGAAAATTGGGCACTTACTTCCCTTTGAGACAGTTTTCTCCAGAGTGTTCAAATTATAATTTGTAAAAAGGAAGTATCTTACTGATTATTCATGCCTTATACTTCTTTTTCTAGGTAATACTCTCATAAAGGCCAGAATTGAAAGGAAGTATCTTACATAGATACTTCCTTTTTCAAAATAAACCTTGAAAATGTGTTAGTTATCCTCTACTGAACATAGTTTGGTGTGCTGTTTCAAGATAAAAGGAAGTAACTGACAAATGTCCCAGAAAAAGGAAGTAACTGCAGTTTTAGTCGGAATTTCTTTCAAATCATTAGCAATTAACCCATTACTGTGGATGCACTGATTATTGAATAGAAATAAAATTAGCGAGCGAGAATTTATGATCATTCACCTCTCAGTATATATGAATTTCACCATATCTATCCGAAAATAAATTGTCGATAAAATGTGAAACGCAAAAGTGCGATTATCTCGAAACGAAGTTCATGCTAGTTACTTCCTTTTTCCAAATCACGGCAGTATAATTAATCACATCGTTATGTACTGTAAAACTACAAAAGAATAATACGTTCGTACGTGAGAATTTACAGCGCTGACAATGCGCGCAAAAATATTTGTATATCGAATATGCCAAAATTGAAGACCTTACAGGTGATGAATTCCTAGTGCCAACACAAATTAAGTTTGGAATTTAATGTGTACGCTTTATTTTAACATCGTTACATCGTTTTTAACGATCACAAAAGATTTTTAAAGTCTGAACGGCAAGAAGACTTTTGCGTTGCGTGACCGTTGATGCACACTTACGCACGTGCACACTAACACACGTACACGCACACTAACGCACATACACACTTTCGCACATGCACACTAACGCACGCGCACACTTGAGCACATGCACACTTGGGCACATGCACACTTTCACACTTACGCACATGCACACTTACGCACGTGCACACTTGAGCACATGCACACTTTCGCACATGCACACTAACGTACGTGCACACTAACGCACGTGCACACTAACGCACGTGCACACTGACTCACGTGCACACTTACGCACGTGCACACTTACGCAAGTGCACACTTACGCACGTGCACACTTACGCACGTGCACACTTACGCATGTGCAC
Organism: Beroe forskalii; assembly: GCA_011033025.1. Lineage (NCBI taxonomy): Eukaryota > Metazoa > Ctenophora > Nuda > Beroida > Beroidae > Beroe > Beroe forskalii. The sequence goes on along the minus strand of WFMF01000004.1, from coordinate 466,844 downwards.
CCTTACGTACACTATTACGCGTACATTTAATTACACAATACTAAAATACTACAACAAATCGTTAAAACAAATATTACTACGACTACCACTGCTGAAAATGAAAAGACGGAACTGATGTCTCCCGGGTGAGCATCGCCTTATAAAGGTAACAGTTGACACCACTCTACGTCACACTACATACCATACGTCAGACTACGCGTACGTGCCTTGGCACCATACGTCAGACTACGCATACGTGCCTTGACACCACTCTACGACAGACCACATACCGTACGTTACTATGGCACTTAGGGCTTTGAAAGAATTCAAATTATGACATGAATGAATTAATAGAATCCCTCTCTAAGGCACTCCACAAACTGAATGAAAAGTTATATCATGATTATTAACCTGTCAGTGTAGTCCGTGCTATCAGGTCGCATAACCACATACTGGTCGGAGTACTGCGGTATCTTGATGAACCTGTTCTCCAGGATATCATCGAACTTATCCCTGATCCGCTCGTGTTCTTCTGTCTCTATCGAGTACTTCTCCTCACTTTGTTGTAACACCTGGAAATACAGAAAAGTTTTACTCAATTTATACCAATTGACAATTCATAAATCACACAACGTCACTTATCAAATACGACAAAATAACACGACGTTGTATATTGATAAAAACAAATTACAAATTCAACCATATCACACAAGGTGACTATGTTAGGTTAAGAGGGGGGGGGGGGTCTTCGGGGTGTTGATGGCCAAAATGGAGTTTTTGGCTAGAAATGATAGAGGATCATCATAGCTACCAGAAAAACTTTACGGAATGAAAAAATCTTGTTCCTACCTGAGTTATACGATTTTGAAAATCGGAATTCTCCTGTAGTTACAGTACGTGCGAACTTCAATCGCGATTTGCCGAAAATGATCTTAAAAACTTAAAAATCTATCTTCTCCTACATTTTTTGGAGAATCGTCCTGAAACTTTCCAGATGTGTTCTAGGGATTAAAATGAAGAGATTTGTTCAACGGATTTTTGATTTAGGCCTCAGAATCGAAAATATTCGATTTTGAACTTTTGCGACCGGAAAAAATCGTCAAAATTTGGCTCCTTGAAAATTCAAAATCGAATATTTTCGGTTCTGAGGCCTTAATCAAAAATCCGTTGGACAAATCTCTTCATTTTAATCCCTAGAATATATCTGGAAAGTTTCAGGACAATTCTCCAAAAATGTAGGAGGAGATAGATTTTTAAGATCATTTTCGGCAAATCGCAATTGAAGTTTGCGCGCGTGCTGTAATTACAGGCGAATTCCGATTTTCAAAATCGCATTACTCAGGCTAGGAACAAGATTTTTTCATTCCGTAAAGTTTTTCTGGTAGCTATGATGCTCCCCTATCATTTCTAGCCAAAAACTCCATTTTGGCCATGGACACCCCAAAGACCCCCCCCTGCCCCCTTAAACGCAATTTCAATAGGACACCCCCAAAGATATGTCTATGAAAAGTGCTTTTTCCACCAGCTTGAAAAGTGTATAGTTGCACTAACATACGCCAATTAAACTTAGTGAAAACGAAGCAAGATGATATTATGAAAGTTTCGAATGCGTATATATACTGGTTCTTGACAGTGAAATAATGACATAACGAAGTGATTACTTAATTAGCAGACAAATTTAACTGAAACACAAGTTTTTCTTTTGCAGCAGAGAATAAAAACAGTTTGCAGCAGGAACAGCTTCAGTTTTAAACTTTACAACACTACTTTATATAAATAAACAATATCATTTTAAAATATTATATTTTAGAAACAAGGGGAGAATTCTCCCCACATTACATCAAACAATGAACGCCTAATGAGAGGCTGCTGTCTTATTCAGCTACTGCAGCCTCGCATGGAGGTAACTGTTAAAACTTTACAAAGCACCGAAAATGTATTCAAAAGAAAAGGGCTTCAAGTACCGGTGTGCTTGAAATGATGTCAATTACAGGGTAGGCTTCAGGAGCAGATGTAGATAAGCTAACTCTCTTCTCTCTAAACGACACTTTCTTCTCCCCCAGCGAGTCAGTGAGCGGGCTCTCCTCTCCTGAAGTATGTGAGGTTTGGAGGAAATAACACGCAGTGAGCATTCAGCTTCCAGATTTAGTGACGGACCATGCTGTTATTGTATTTGAGATATGAACTTATGAATGGTATGCACCATGGTAACTCATTGAAAAAGGAAACAAAACACATCTCATGCTCTATACAGCTGCTTAATGATTGTAGAGTGTGAAAGGCGATAATATCACAAAAAACGATGTACTTCGTGAAGTTCATACTACACCGTTCAGAGCGTGAAGGGGAACAGGAACTTCCTCCGTCAGAACGACTTCCTCCTTTTCTATTTGATGTGAGCTAGTTACCAACTCTGGAATAACAACAGAACTTGCTTCTGTCTGCGAGTCTAACTTAGTTTCTGTCTGTGTCTCGGACCGTGTGTCTAGCGTGGGGGTTGGGGTAGGGGGGCCAGCAGCAGGTGTAGGGTCAGCTGGTGGGTCTGAGGAAGGCAGGCCGAGGAAAACATCCTCATTCTCAATTCCAGGCGACTTGTCCTGATCTAGGAATATAAAAACGTGTTGAAACTAAGGCATCACTCATTAAATCTTTAGTTTTCAAGATGTTTCAAAGAATTCGACAATTGCCATACCATCTCAGTAAAGTAAGTGAAACATGAGCAAAATAGGAAACACAATTTCCCCACTCACCCGCTACATCCTGTGTAGCTATCTCAGTGCCAACAGACGATATCCCTGGAAGAGAGGCTCCACAAGACTGCTCATCTGTCTGCAGCATCATACTGTCTCTAGTCTCCATACCTCCTCCCTCCTCTTCTGCTTCTCCTGTCCTGATGCTGAGGCTAGCCTCCACGCTTCCTTGGAAGAGTTCATCCTCTCCAACACTTGCTCCTTCTTTCTGCATGCTCATTTCCTCACTCCCTTGACTCACTTCCTCACTCCGAAATATCACAGTCTCCTTCCTCGGCATCACCTCCTCCTGAGCTCTGAGCTCCTCGGGACTGCTCTCCCCACTGTCCAAGTCCACATCAGCATTCCTGTCGTTGTGAAGAGACAGCCTCATCTCCTCCATCCTCTTCTCGTTGATGACAGGGGTCAGCTCAGCACTGCTGGCCGACACTATCTCCCCTCCGTACACGTCCCCGCCACTGAACGACAGGCCCTTGAGAGTGACGCTGGGCCACTGACAGGGCGTGGACAGGTGGTCACTGTCGTCGTCCTCCTCCTCCTCTCCCTCACTCTCCGGGGAGTTGTCTGCTGTCGTGTTGTCTGCAGTCGAGTACACGTTGCTGTTAGACGAGTTGTCTTCGTCGTCCACGATCAGATCGACGTTATCAATGTCGGCGTTGTACGACTCGGAGGTCGGTTCTCTGTCGGAGGACTCCATGCTTTGCTCGAGGACGGTAGCCTCGGTTTGGCAGGAGGTGTGAAGACCGGATATGTGGGAACACACCGCACTGAGGTACCGGGAGAGGGAGATGTTCTTAGACTCCTGGGAAAGTGGTGGGTTATATTCCTGGGGTTTGGAGAAGGGCGAGTTGGGAATTGGGGGAGGGTGTGTTGGAGGGCTGGGGGCTGATAAGCTGATATAGTGATATAGTGATATATGGAGTTTTGGAAAAGTGAAATCTGACATAAATAAAGCAATAAGGAACAATGATCAGGCTGAAAACTGAACACCTTATCTGTCAAGTTTAGTATCTTATGCCTATGTCTATTACAGTACTACAATGTTTGCACTTACCTTTCTGACAAACAGGTCTAGCAGTCTCGGCTTCTCAATGAGTTGCAGAGCTTTGTCAGCACACGATTGACGGATTGGCGTGTCATGGAGCATGGCGTGGTGCACACCAACAATGTAACTCCGCTCGTACGCTTTACAGATCTCACCAACGTGCGTGAAACACATCGAATCTTCTGAAGGCGGAGGGAAAGGTTCTAACTTATTGAAATGCAAGAATTCTAACTTGTCAGAGTAAAAAAGATCAAGAGTGGTGCCCAAGTGGATTCAATTTCATAATTTATCAATTTAAGGTACTAATTTCTGCATTAAAATCTGAATTATAACGAACATCTGAACATTACAGGTAAACTGAACAAGAGTACAAATGTACAGCTGTGTTTGAATGCTTATCATGTCTAAGTACTTGAGTGTGTGGTACCTATGTATGGCATGGCAGAATGCTGGGGTGTACTCTCTCTGATAATCTGTGATATGAGGGCGGGACACTCCAACCCTTCCAACTCTGATGTGTCAGCACTGTAAGAGTCGCACTCGTACAATTTAGTCTGAAAGAAGGAGATATTCATCTGATGTTTCAATAAACACTAAATTATTATGAATCGCGTACATAATTTTACGGCTAACGCAAATACCTCAGTTACAATGCCTCCTGCTAATGATAGCAACAAAATACCAGGTTATGTTAATTTTGCAATTTGCAATGAAGTATGACATTATTTATTGATAAGATTGGTGTACCTGTGAGCAGCGCTCCGGACTGGTGAAAGTACCAAGGAGTATCTTGTAGAAGCAGTCAAAGACCAGGATATCCACTCTCCCGCCCGGGAACCAAGCCCTGATCTGGGGCTCCGTGAAGTGGTCCGGAGGGTCGGGGATCAGCGTGAACTGTAACCTGCTCTTGTCATCCTTACTCTCCAGCTTGTGGAACTGGGGAACATGTCGAGTCAGGTGGGCAGAATGCTCAAGGTATAGGAGCATTTAGACCCTTATGCCTGAGGCAACGATAGTTGGGACTTCAACAGGAGTTGGGTTCGGAGTGGGAGAGTAGTTAACTTTGCTATTTAAGATCTACCAATGTTTTATAGTTATGAACTTATCACAAGCTATTAATCAAGCAGACCCTTAACAAATCACCAAATTTCTTACCCTGACGTAGCATTTCCAGGAAGACTCTGGAATATCGTCAGAGAAGACAATCTTCTCACCGATGGGTCGCCTAGCGTTCACATCAGACTGGATGGTCTTCAGCTCGTCATGAGACAGGAATATCTGCCGTGAGTTGGACGTTTCTAGCAGTTCACTCATGGAGTTGAGCAGGTGGGTGTTTGGAGACGGAGTGGAACTTCCAGTGGAGTCAGTCAGTGAGTCAGGGTCTGTGTCATGACACCAGCCTGAAAAGTGTAGTCAGTGAGTCAGGGTCCGAGTCATGACACCAGCCTGAAAAGTGGAGTCAGTGAGTCAGGGTCTGAGTCATGACACCACCCTGAAAAGATGTGGAGTCAGTCAGTGAGTCAGGGTCCGAGTCATGACACCACCCTGAAGAGATGTGGAGTCAGTGAGTCAGGGTCTGAGTCATGACACCACCCTGAAAAGTGGAGTCAGTGAGTCAGGGTCTGAGTCATGACACCACCCTGAAAAGATGTGGAGTCAGTCAGTAGTCAGGGTCCGAGTCATGACACCAGCCTGAAAAGTGGAGTCAGTGAGTCAGGGTCTGAGTCATGACACCACCCTGAAAAGATGTGGAGTCAGTCAGTGAGTCAGGGTCCGAGTCATGACACCAGCCTGAAAAGTGTAGTCAGTGAGTCAGGGTCCGAGTCATGACACCAGCCTGAAAAGTGTAGTCAGTCAGTGAGTCAGGGTCCGAGTCATGACACCAGCCTGAAAAGTGTAGTCAGTGAGTCAGGGTCCGAGTCATGACACCAGCCTGAAAAGTGTAGTCAGTGAGTCAGGGTCTGAGTCATGACACCAGCCTGAGAAGTAGAGTCAGTGAGTCAGGGTCCAAGTCATGACACCAGCCTGAAAAGTGGAGTCAGTGAGTCAGGGTCTGAGTCATGACACCAGCCTGAAAAGATGTGGAGTCAGTGAGTCAGGGTCTGAGTCATGACACCAGCCTGAAAAGATTTGGAGTCAGTGAGTCAGAGACCAGGGTCTGAGTCATAGCACCACCCTGAAAAGTAGAGTCAGTTAGTCGTGTCGGAGTCATGACACCAGCCTGAAAAGATGTCTTGTCATAATATCAGCCGATGTGTTGTCATAATATCAGCCGACAGCAACTGAACATGAACGAGAGCAAGATGAAATTGCAAAAGTTACGAAAGCGTAATACTGCATACAGTATATCTCTTATATAATTTCGCAACCTCTGTTGTTTGTGCGTAACGGCGGAAACATCTTTGGAACGCGCGCGCATTACGATTTTTGCGGGTAACCATGGTGACACGTGCACGGAGAATTGCGCGCGCGCTCATTTCTGTTAATGGTGTTTTGATTACGTTGCAATAGGTAACTTTTGAACGGATCGGAGTTTTTTGATGCGGTAAAAATATTTTATTAAATTTGAATTGCATTGGTTGAAATTTGCGAGCTCTGAGTGCAGAGCTGTGTAATGCTGTTTTGATTTTGTTGCTTCGAAACTCTTGATGTGATTGGAATTTTTTGATGCGGTAAGAAGTATTTAGTTGATTTGAATTGTGGGGTTTGAAATTTGCGAACGAGGTGCTGCGTAGCAGCGCCGAGTGAGCTGTGTATATGCAGGCCCAACGGGCCTGCTAGTCTCTAATATAATTTCGCAACCTCTGTTTTTCTGTTTGTCGTAACGGCGGAAACATCTTCGGAACGCGCGCGCATTACGATTTGTGCGGGTAACCATGGTGACACGTGCACGGAGAATTGCGCGCGCGCTCATTTCTGTTAATGGTGTTTTGATTACGTTGCGATGTTTAACTTATGAATGGATCGAGGGTTTTTGATGCGGTAAATTTTTTTATTAAATTTGAATTGTATTGGTTGAAATTTGCGAGCTCTGGGTGAGCTGTGTATTAGATGGTCTAACGGGCCTGCTAGTCTCTAATATAATTTCGCAACCTCTGTTGTTTGTGCGTAACGGCGGAAACATCTTCGGAACGCGCGCGCATTACGATTTGTGCGGGTAACCATGGTGACACGTGCACGGAGAATTGCGCGCGCGCTCATTTCTGTTAATGGTGTTTTGATTACGTTGCGCGATCTCTAATAACTTTTGAACGGATCGGAGTTGTTTGGTGTGGTAAGAAGTATTTGGTGAATTTGAAATTTGCGAACGAGGGGTGCTGCGTAGCACCGCCGAGTGAGCTGTGTATTTGCGGGCTGTGATTACGTTGCGCGATCTCTAATAACTTTTGAACGAATCGGAGTTTTTTGATGCGGTAAATTTTTTCATGTACTTGGTCGATTTGAAATGTGGTTTTTTAAATTTGCGAACGAGGTGCTGCGTAGCAGCGCCGAGTGAGCTTTGAAGTAGACATTTTGTGATTTTTCACAAATTGTGTTTTCAGAGGCTTGCTGACCCAGTGGCATTAAAATTTGTAGTGGCTAGCCGTCTGAATTTTATTGCAAAAGTGGCTGGTTTAAGTCTAATGTTAAGATGTCCGTTATTTGCGTCGTATTTGTCTTAGTTTTTGGTCACCAGATTAGAATTTCTACTGATGTATTTGTAAAAGGCTTTAAGCAGCATCAGACGGACTTTTATGATGTAATTACAAGTCAGAATGACTTTTTTCATAAAGGCAGCGGAGGCAAAATTGTAAAATTTGTCACTATAAGTAAAAAAGTCTTTCCGGCACTCATCTTACCTTCCAAAAAGGAAAATCCCCTCGGTAGCAGATATCAAAATCCCCTTGGTTTCAACCACGCGCCAATTAACTTTGAGTGACATAATTCGATCAGTACAGCCCGCCGCAGGCAAAAATTTTCAACATTTTGCACTGAATCCGCCTCTAAGATCAATTCGGTTAATGAATAACGTGATTAAAAGAGCCAGCTGTAGGCAAAATTGTGAAATTTTAAATTAAAATCTGAGATTGTGTCTAGGATCAATTTAGTGACATTATTGGATCACAAGAGCCCGCCGCAGGCGAAAATTTTTGAGGTTTTCTGCCTGAATTTGCCTCTGAGATCAATCTGGTTAATGTGATTAAGATCAATTTGGTTAATGTATTTTGTGATTAAAACAGCCAGCCGTAGATAAAAATTGTGAAAGTTTAAAACCAGAGATTGTGTCTAGGATCAATATAGTGACATTATTGGATCACAGGAGCCCGCCGCAGGCGAAAATTTTTAAGGATTTGTGACTGAATCCGCCTCTAAGATCAATCTGGTTTATGTGATTAAGATCAAATTGGTTAATGTATTATGTGATTAAAACAGCCAGCCGTAGACAAAAATTTTGAAAGTTTAAAACCTGAGATTGTGTCTAGGATTAATATAGTGACATTATTGGATCACAAGAGCCCGCAACAGGCGAAAATTTTTAAGGTTTTGTGCCTGAATTTGCCTCTGAGATCAATCTGGTTAATGTGATTAAAACAGCCAGCTGTAGGCAAAAATTGTGAAAGTTTTACATCTGAGATTGTGTCTAGAATCAATTTAGTGACATAATTGGTTCGCAACAGCCCGCTGCAGGTGAAAATTTTTAAGGATTTGTGCCTGAATCTGCCTCTGAGATCAATCTGGTAATGTATAATTTGATTAACTATCCTTTTCTTGCCATAGGCGTTTTCTATCCATTATCTGTCATTGAACTATTACAAAAGTTGACAATTCTCAGTATTTTCCTCTCCTGTGGCATGTCGCTTTTCCCTCGACTGCCGTGCTCTAACTCTCTAAGTAATTGTTGCCTTAACTACCCCTCAATCTTCACCTTTAGCCTTAATTAATACTCCCTCACCTCACTTCCCCTCACCTTACATCACTGTATCACGAATTACCTTAATTCCCTTCACCATAATATACTTCCCCTCACCTTTATTTGTTAATTCCCCTCACCATACTTTCCTCTATCTTAATTAGTTAATTCCCCTCACTTACTTTCACTCAGCTTACCTCTAGTCACCTTAATTCCCATCTACCCATCACACCATTTTCCCCTCGGCTTAACTTCTCCTTGCTTCACCACCGGCTTCCCCTCACCTTATGATCACTTCCCCTAACGACACTAACGTCCCTTTGAAGCTTGTATGTTTGTATTCCCCCACCTATGCAGTTAAAATTGATCTATGTTGTTATTAGAACACATTAATATATTTTTTAATCAAATGTTTATTCGAGACTTGGGCGTGGCACGCACGCTGCACGTGCGTGGTCTTTCACTTCAAAATCCCCTCGGTTTTGAAAAAAATCCCCTCGGTAGCAGTGCTACTCCTGCTACCCACTTTTGGAAGGAAATTATATTAGAGACTAGCAGGCCCGTTATTGTGGGTTCGAATGAGTGCCACTCATTCGAACCCACAATAACGGGCCTGCTAGTCTCTAAGTCTCTAATATAATTTGGCAACCTCTGTTTTTTGTTTGTCGTAACGGCGGAAACATCTTCGGAACGCGCGCGCATTACGATTTGAGCGGGTTACCATGGTGACACGTGCACGGAGAATTGCGCGCGCGCTCATTTCTGTTAATGGTGTTTTGATTACGTTGCGCGATCTTCAATAACTTTTGAACGGATCGGAGTTGTTTTATGCGGTAAAATTTTTTCAGTTGATTTGAATTTTGCGAACGAGGTGCTGCGTAGCAGCGCCGAGTGAGCTTTGTATTAGCAGGCCCAATGGGTCTGCTAGTAATATTTATAATTTCGTAAGAGCACGTGAATAATGTTTGTTTGTGCTTCCGCACCGAATTAAATTTGAGCTTGCCAAGAAAATATCAAGAGAAACGAAGGCTAAGCTGGGCTAAGTCGCGCCGTCGCTATGGATACAGATATTCTGCACGTGCAGATTATAATCAGTTTTATGCGAGTGCTTTCTGATACGTTATTGATTGCTGTGCTTTAGCGTTTGCAAGAACGACGTGTTTACTGTTTTTCATTTGAAATTCAAGATCTGGAAATAGAGAACGGCTATGGCTGGCATCGTGGAGGCTATTTCCGATAGCATCTTTTTATAAATCCGAGGCAGACGTCATTCGATTTAAATCAATGCTGAGTTGATGGTAACGGAAAAATGTGAATTTAGAGCAATTTAAGATTGAACAAAATCAAAATCAAATTGAATCGAATTTGGGCATAGAACATTGCGATTTTGGAATACTGCTCTTGGCGTGAAGCAATGCTTTGATTCAACGTATGAGTACGATACTCGGTTTTAATTTTCAGATTTAAATTCATCATACAAGAGCAAATTATAATGAACAAAACTTGCACGGTCCAGCATGACTAAAAGTAACCAACGAACAAGAATTGCGCCTGCCGACACAATTCTTGTTTGTCCATTGTTCCCGTATGCAGGCGCTTAATTTCCCTCCCCCGCGATGCTTGATGTCTTGTAACTCAACATTTTGGAAATTCTAGTCTTAACGACCTGGGCAACATGCTTATTTGAGTATCGTGCCATCGTGTATTTCGAAATCTAACTGCTGAATTAAACTTTTTACTGAAAATTTTCTGTGACCTGATTGGGCTGTACAGGATCATTTTTTGCTATCAGAAAACTGAAGATAAGCTAAAATAAAAATTTGAAATTTGACTATAGTGGGGCTTGAACCCGCGTGACCTCCAGCGTGCCAGCACTACTAAGTCTGACGCGCTAACCGATTGAGCTACGAAATCATGAAATGACATGTTAATTATGTGTAACAATACGTGTAAAATTTCAGTTTTTTATTGTGATACTGATTCAATTTTTCATCATTTCTCAGAGAATAGTCAAATTTGGCAAGCCTTCTTCACATTTACTCGGTCAATATCTTTTTGGCGAAAAAATCGTGTTTTTTGTGTTTGAAATAGTCAAAATGAAAATCAATTTCCAGGACATTAGATTTGGTCGATATGAAAACTTTAGTGACTGGGAATGTGGCACGGATGGGCCTGGTCAACGTATGAGATTAAAATTTTGACAACCGACAGCTCCATGAATTAAGAAATTCGTTATTTTGAAGATGTATGTGATATGGGGGGGGACGGACGGAGGGACGGAGGGACGGAGGGACGGAGGACATTTTTTTTTTTTTTTTTTTTCGCGACTATTATTATAAAGGAGCAGTCCCGGGCACTTTCCAGAAATTACAGTAGTTCTATTGCAAAACTGGACCTGCTATGCACATATCCTATTTCTCACCCTCCCAGACCACGATCTCTGCCAACCCTCTCATTTGCCTTTTTGTATTCACAAAAACGCCAATGGGGAGGGAAAAAATGGTAAATTCTGCTCCTTCATATACTTTTTGAGAGATTATTATTTGGTCCTGTATTATCTAGCAGGCCAACGGGCTTTTCTAGTCTCTAATATAATTTCGCATTCTCTGTTGTTTGTCGTAACGGCGGAAACATCTTCGGAACGCGCGCGCATTACGATTTGTGCGGGTAACCATGGTGACACGTGCACGGAGAATTGCGCGCGCGCTCATTTCTGTTAATGGTGTTTTGATTACGTTGCGCGAATCGCGATCTCTAATATAACTTTTGAACGGATCGGAGTTTTTTGATGCGGTAAAAAAATTTTTAGTTGATTTGAATCGCATTGGTTGAAATTTGCGAGCTGTGTATTTGCAGGCACAACGGGCCTGCTAGTCTTATATCTAATTTCGTAAGAGCACGTGAATAATGTCTGTTTGTGCGGGCGCACAGTTTAAATTTGAGCTTGCCAAGAAAATATCAAGGAAAACGAAGGCTAAGATGCGCATAATGGTACCGTTGCTATGGAAACAGATTTTTGTGCACGTGCAGATTATGATCAGTTCTATGCGAGTGTTTTCTATTACGCTACGACTGTTTAATGCTGTGCTGTAGTTTTTGAAAATTTTGACGTTTCTTCACTTCAAATTCAAGATCTCAAGATGGAGAATGGACATAGTGGACATAACATAGGATATTCAGATGGATTGTTTTCATTGTGGCCGAGTTCGGCCGATAATCAATGCTCAGTCCGTGATAACAGTAGTAATTGCAGTTGTGAAATTAACCCGTTAAGATTACAATGTATGTACACAATTCAATCGAGTCGAATGGGGTGTAGCAGATAACGAAGACAGTTCCTGGCCTGGATCAAAACAAAAACAAATTATCATATGTCGGTGTCATATCAGTATGAGAATCAGTTGTCAGAACTCAGAATTAACATCATCTTTGCAATCAAAAGAACTCTGGAACAAAACTCGAATAGTTTAAATGTCTCTGACTAACTGACGAATTCTATTTTCCATTCTGCTCCTTCATAAATTTTCTTGGAATACTAGATTTTTGATGTGGTTACAAGTGTCCTATTTGAATGGTAGTGTTTAAAACTTGCAAACGAGGTGCTGCGTAGCAGCGCTGAGTGAGCTGTGTGTTTGCAGGCCCCAACGGGCCTGCTAGTTTACTATAATTTTGAAGTGTTTGCTTCTAGTTCTATTCCACCATATGCATGCATATGGTGTAAGCTAATGACAGAAAGCAAGGTTATAAAGCCAGCGACGGTTAAGGATGAGTTAACCATACTTAAACTACTTGTACTAAAGAAGGTTATGGACCTGCCGGGGGCCCAATCCATTCTTCATAAATCATTCGCGCGAGGCTTCGCTGCAATTGGCAGATTTACTTATCATACGTCCTCAATGATCCCTGCACACTCAGCTGTGTGGCTGTTTTGATTTTAACTTTGAGAGTTTGAGCACAGGAAAGGTACGGGGATCGAACCCCATATCTTGCGAGCAAGCGTGAGACGTGCAACTATTTTTTGCACAAATTCGCCAAATTTAATTTTCGCGGTTCAGATTTGATTTTAATTATAACCAGATGACGTTTTAATATATTGTAGTCATGTTGTACATGAATTATATGTTATATTAAGATATAATTATAAACATATTCCCTGAAAATGTAAAAGCACATTACAAAAGCACAGCTGTTGCAACACTTCTCTGTAGATTTCCTTTTACAGTTTTACCGAATCTTTTCCCTCTTGTTGTCATGTACAGATAAGACTTTATCGAACTGCTATGACAATTCGTTTGCCTCGGTAACCTTCAATATATGCTTTGAACAGCTTCGTATTCAGCCGTCTACTAAAGATCGTTATGGTTGCCATGGTGAATGTCGACGGAGTAACAATCTTCCTCATCCTGATCGTGGCTATCTACTGCTCCCCAGTTTCAAGTACGAGTTTTATTTTGTTCAGGAATATTTTAGGATTTTCTGTGCTGTCAACGGTCTTGGCAAATAAATGGATTCAATGTTTCACCATTGTAGAAAATTATGGATTCATTGTGTCACCATTTTCGACACTGGATCCATTACCACCATGAGTACCACTTCCTGCAGGTTCGGACGATTGTCTGCTCCTTTACCACTCTCTGCAGGTTCGGACGATTGTCTGCTCCTTTACCACTCTCTGCAGGTTCGGACGATTGTCTGCTCCTTTACCACTTCCTGCAGGTTCGGACGATTGTCTGCTCCTTTACCACTTCCTGCAGGTTCGGACGATTGTCTGCTCCTTTACCACTTCCTGCAGGTTCGGACGATTGTCTGCTCCTTTACCACTCTCTGCAGGTTCGGACGATTGTCTGCTCCTTTACCACTTCCTGCAGGTTCGGACGATTGTCTGCTCCTTTACCACTTCCTGCAGGTTCGGACGATTGTCTGCTCCTTTACCACTCTCTGCAGGTTCGGACGATTGTCTGCTCCTTTACCACTCTCTGCAGGTTCGGACGATTGTCTGCTCCTTTACCACTCTCTGCAGGTTCGGACGATTGTCTGCTCCTTTACCACTTCCTGCAGGTTCGGACGATTGTCTGCTCCTTTACCACTTCCTGCAGGTTCGGACGATTGTCTGCTCCTTTACCACTTCCTGCAGGTTCGGACGATTGTCTGCTCCTTTACCACTTCCTGCAGGTTCGGACGATTGTCTGCTCCTTTACCACTTCCTGCAGGTTCGGACGATTGTCTGCTTTACCACTCTCTGCAGGTTCGGACGATTGTCTGCCTTTACCACTTCCTGCAGGTTCGGACGATTGTCTGCTCCTTTACCACTTCCTGCAGGTTCGGACGATTGTCTGCTCCTTTACCACTCTCTGCAGGTTCGGACGATTGTCTGCTCCTTTACCACTTCCTGCAGGTTCGGACGATTGTCTGCTCCTTTACCACTCTCTGCAGGTTCGGACGATTGTCTGCTCCTTTACCACCATGAGTAGTGAGTAGTGAGTACCACTTCCTGCAGGTTCGGACGATTGTCTGCTCCTTTACCACTCTCTGCAGGTTCGGACGATTGTCTGCTCCTTTACCACTCTCTGCAGGTTCGGACGATTGTCTGCTCCTTTACCACTCTTTGCAGGTTCGGACGATTGTCTGCTCCTTTACCACTTCCTGCAGGTTCGGACGATTGTCTGCTCCTTTACCACTTCCTGCAGGTTCGGACGATTGTCTGCTCCTTTACCACTTCCTGCAGGTTCGGACGATTGTCTGCTCCTTTACCACTTCCTGCAGGTTCGGACGATTGTCTGCTCCTTTACCACTTCCTGCAGGTTCGGACGATTGTCTGCTCCTTTACCACTCTCTGCAGGTTCGGACGATTGTCTGCTCCTTTACCACTTCCTGCAGGTTCGGACGATTGTCTGCTCCTTTACCACTTCCTGCAGGTTCGGACGATTGTCTGCTCCTTTACCACTTCCTGCAGGTTCGGACGATTGTCTGCTCCTTTACCACGGTTGCTGGGCGGACGAAGTCTCCCGAGCGATGGGAGACCCTCCGATTCTGGTGGCAGACAGTGACATTATAACTGATCAATGCAAGGACCTGGTGATCTCCAAGGTGAAAAACTTTCCAATAAATCCGGTTATAATTAGTAAATCCGGTTACTGTAAGGTAAAAAGTTCCGGTTAACCATTAACGACTAACTGACCTTTTCCCTTTAATTTTTAAACGGTTTATCGTAAATCATAATATCAGGTTACGTTTTCGATTTGCTGAAAACACCAGGTTAAATTTAACCGGTATCTCGGTTTCGGTTAACCGGCGGTTTCCCCTACCTAAACTGTTAATTGTAAAAATCAAAATATTCGGTTGTTTCGGTTTTGGTCGGCTTTGTCTGACATTGTCAATTTCAGATTGTCAGGGGTCTGGCATTGACAATGCCTGACAAGGTTGGCTAAAATCGCCCGGTTAAATTTAACCGGTATCTCGGTTCGGTTGGCTAAAAGTAAAAACACCCGGTATAACCGGCGGTTTCCCAGGGGTGGACCTACTTCGGAATACAGGGAGTCCGAGGAAGGCAGTGTTTCTCAACGCAGGACGCCGGACAGACCTACCAGAAGTACGGGAGGTCGAGTAAATGTAACGGCAAGGCGGGAGGAGGATGGGCTAACTCGGTGTACCAAGTGGCGTGCAGTGGTTAGTAATTAGATAATTAATTGAATAGTTAATTAAATAATTAATCAACTAATTGGTTGAATTATTCAATTAATTAGATGATTAATTAATTAAATAATGATTGAGTTACCAATTGAATTTAGAAGCAGTGAATTCTGTATCTTATGGTGATTGTGACCATTGCATCTTTATCCATCATGGACGTTGGATTGAATCTTTAAATATTCAATGGGCGTGACAGATATGGATGTCCTTTTCTCTTTTTGTTCCATTGAATCCATTGGATTTATAAAAAATCCATTGGATTTAATGGAACAATAAGGGGTCGAATGGATATGCATGGCCTTCCAATGCCACTGAAGGTCCAATGGATAGCTATTGGATTTGGAATAATTGGAAATAGAGCCAATCTACATGATGTTTTCAGTCCAAAATTTTGAGATCCAGAGAAAAAGCGCGACCAAGAATTTTATGACTCAAAATAAATGATAATTTGATTACCCCTGACAGATTCTTAACTCAGATATCTCAAGATTCAATCAGGTGCTATAATTTTGAACTTCCCATTCATGATGATGTGGTCAAAGACTTCATATCTCTTCCCTTCATAAAAGCATCTTGAGACGATTTAAACACTGAATTAAAAAGTAGAATTTCCATCTTGTGAATTTATCAAATTAAATAATTTACAAATAGTCATAAATCCAAATATCTCGGCGTATTCAGTTCATAAAATCAAATTTATTAATAATAAATTCAAGATTCAAACTCACTGAATTGACAAAAAATGCGTACGTGTGCTGTAAGTTTTAATTCTGTTCAGCAGACAGCTATAAAAGTTAAGTTTTAAACAATGTTTACTTAAATTTAACTTGAATTTTGAAGTTTAATGAACTGATTCAAGAATCAAGATTCAATAAGTTAGATTAAATATTCCTAAATTGCTAAAATCTTTTATCATCTCAAATCTAAATCTTATAACTCTAAAGAATAACTCTAAGAATTATTATTAGAAATAATATCAGATTTTTTAGTCTTACAGAAATCTGATATAGAATTATCACGACTTCCTTGATTTGATTCAGAAATTGCAGTGTTTTTAGAAATTTATTAATGGTATTAGAATATTAAAAACTGTAGATTTGATCTGTCGATGTATTTAATAGCTCGATAAAACTATCATATCTTTCGATAAAACTATTATATCTTTGCTTTGGATCAGCAGCGAAATGTGAAAATTGTGTGAATTGCAATAGTTTTTCCATGAATATTTATCATTTTTAAGTCCATCCTCGATCAAGTTGGTCCACTTGACCCATCAATTCTTCAAATTCTTCATATATCGTCACGTTATATACGTGCCACGTTGCTGTGATTGCGTCACCATGACATCAAGAGCACGTGGCTGTGATTACGTCACCATGACATCACCAAGTGTGCACGTGCTGCGCGCGCTCATTCCGGACTGAAAGCCACACTTGCCCGGTGGATCCGCCTCCTTCTTTCGTCTGAAAAGTCGAAGAATTAGTTAAAAGCGTGAATCTGTATATTATTTATTCTTCCCCGGTGAAATTTAGAAATTTAATTCAATAATAATCGATCGAAATATTGAGCAGGCTTAGAAATATAGCATAATTATTAATTATTAAATCATATGAGTTGTGCTCGACAATCAAAATGTTGCCCTGAAGCCCCACCACCGGTATAATATGTGTGCATGGATCGATCGTAAAAAACACGCAAAAAACTACAGAAATAAAATTCTAAGAAAAGTAAAATTGTACGCACTGCAAAATGCGCGTATTTATCAATCTCTTTGTCGATCGATGCATGTACACACATGATCGATGCATGTGCACACATTACCGCTGCTTGTACACACATATGATCGATGCATGCGCACTCATAATATATGATCGATGCATGAAATAGAAATAGAAATAGAAATAGTTATATACAGTCAGATTACAAAATAATGTAACGTTAGACCTAAGATCTCTCGCTAAAAGTTCCCAACACATGTCAGTACGTCACGAATGTGTAACAAAACGAGAGACCCACCGTAAGCGTTGCAGTTCCCGTTAGACACCTTCCTGATGTTCTGTCCTGTGAGACAGTTCTCTGCGTCCAGGTGGCACTGGTTGTAGTATGTGATGCCGTCCTCCGCGCAGATAGCCTTGAACTTCGTGGGGCAATCACTGAAATAGGATACATGGGTCAGATAGGGGTTTCAGACTGGGGGTGGGGGGCAACAATCACTGAAACAAGATTAATGGGTCAAAGGGGTTTCATGCATATAGATAGCCTTGGATTTTGTGGGGCAATCCCTGAAATATGATTCATGAGTCATAGGGGTTTCAGAGCGGGGAAATCACTGAAACAAGATTCATGAGTCAGATTGACCGTTGTGAGGAAATTTCAGAATCACCCGGTTCGTCTCACATGAGGTGACTCCTGTCAATTGCAATTACCTATCACCCTAAGCTTAGTGGGAATGACCGGGAGTCGAACCCTGGACCTTTCGGTTGCATGGCACACTCGAGACCATTACACCACTGATTGCTGTACCTGTTGCAGACACATGTTGGATTGCGGTGGGTGGTCAACTTGCAGACTTGTCCCCAAGGGCAACGAACGTGACTGCACTCGTTTTCTGAAAATGGCAATGGAATAATGTTTAAAAAAATTCTTCGCCAAAGCAGCAATGATGAAAACAACCTTGCAATACCTACTTGAAATTTTGTGCATTTTCGTGTATTCAATTCAACAAAATACAAAATAGATTTTCGAATCGGAAATTGCAGAGTTATACAGGTATACTAGAATTTCAACAAGACGCTAAAATCTCTTGCCAGTAAACAGGAACTAATTTAGATTTAGACATAGATGGTCCACAGGGGCCAGGATGTTAAATACGTGAAAAAATCGCCAAAAAGTACGACGTATTGACCTCTGAAGAAAAATACGCGTATTTTTCTCACAATACGTGGCTTAGAAATTTCATCACGGAGTCTGAATAGGGGTTGTTAAATACGTGAAAAAGTATGCGCGCATGCGCTACCAAATAGAATGAAACGATGGTATCGTAAACATTTAGAGTGCGCGCGCGACCTATACTTATGTGACAATAGTGCTTATTCCAAATTCAAGAAAAAGTTCAAAATTTAAGGAGAAAAAAGTACGGTAGTTTCTGTCAAAAAATACGTATTGTATTTTTTGTCGTATTTTTGAAAAATACGTATTTAACATCACAGCACAGGGGCGCTAACACCTCAGTCCGGGCCTAAATTACAAAGTCATTCTCTTCCGAGAAGAGTGAGAAAAGGTTTAGAGAATACTATTCTGCCTTTTTCAAACGCAAGGAAATATTTTCCTTGGGTCTTCAAAGCTGGGCAAGAAAGGTGCTCTGTATTATTTGTCCCGCTCAGCGTTTTAGCCCTTGGCTGGCACCATGGTCCTCTGTTAATGAACATGGACTGCTGCCGAGGGGCAGTCAGAGAACTGCTACCTTGCACTGGTACTATTCTAACCAATTATAGGAGGGGTGAACCAATCAGATGGCGGGATTGGTGTGGTACTGCGCGCTGATTGGCTGAAATATGGAAGCAAAACTCCGGAACATACCTAGACATTTTCCGTAGTGCTTGAAGGTGACGTGTTGCTGTCTGAGACAGGAAGTTTTCGTCATCTCGCAGAAGTTGGTATAAGTGCTGCCGTCCGAACCACACACGGCTCTTGCGCCTGACTTGGAGCAGTCCAAATCACACTTCAGGTACTTATCCGAGTTCAGGCTGAAGGGGGAAGGGTGTTATTGATATGCCGGACATGCCCTCTCTGAGTTCAGAGTTCAGGCTGAGGAGGGGACATGAAAATATAATTCTCACAACAGTAGGAACTTTACAGAAGTTATTTTTCCTACATTTCATAATGCTTATACTCAAATATTCGCACTTAAAGCTGCGATGGGGAAAGGGTTTAATTGACAATGACATGCCCTTATGTCATATATCAGTGGGAACGTAACTGTTATTTTCGCTCAAAGTCAATAATTCACACATGAGGTTCTGATCCCACACGACTAAAAAAATCGACGGTTATAATTATAACTCGTCAAATATTAAGAACCTCATGATCATTTTATTCTAAAATCTCCTTTTTTTATTTTCTATTTATAATCACAAATGGTATACACTACAAATTATACATTGTCACTTACATTGTCACTTGCCCTATAGCTCTATAGGCTATATAAAATAAATCATGAAAATTGAGGGTGCTCCAACCATAAGATTTGAAGAATCATAGTTGAATAAATAATGAAAATTTCAACTCACGGTAGTGTGGCACGTGTCGTGGGGCACTCCCCGCGCGTTACTATGGTAACCTCCCCCGCGTGCGCGTCTATCACGTGACAATTCCTCATGCGGAGTAGACACTTGTTGAGGTACGTTTCACCGTCACTACCACACACCGGGTTTTTTCTGTGGGATATTAGATTGATATGAAATGATAATTGATATAGGTTAGAATAATGAGATAGGAAATATTTCCTTGTGTTTGGGTACTACTTAATAAGAACACACACGAGTTCTCCATGTCGAGTACGAGAGAAATAAGAAGGTTTGATATTAGTGTAAAAATTATATTCCTAAAATTCTCTATGAAATATTTGCTTCTGTTTGATATTCCTAAAATTCTCTACTAAATATTTCCTTGTGTTTGATATTCCTAAAATTCACTATAAAATATTTCCTTGTGTTTGATATTCCTAAAATTCACAATAGAATATTTCCTCGTGTTTGATATTCCTAAAATTCATTATGGAATAATTCCTTGTGTTTGATTTTCCTAACATTTTCTAAAAGCATTTCCTTTTGTTTGATATTCCTAAAATTCTCAATAAACTATTTCCTTGTGTTTGATATTCCTAAAATTCACTATAAAATATTTCCTTGTGTTCGATATTCCTAAAATTCTCTATAAAATATTTCCTTGTGTTTGATATTACTGAAATTCTCTACAAACTATTTCCTTGTGTTTGATATTCCTAAAATACTCCATAAAATATTTCCTTGTGTTTGATTTTCCTACAATTCTATAAAAACATTTCCTTTTGTTTGATATGTCTAAAATTCACAACAAAATATTTCCTTGCGTTTCAAAAGGTTACCTGAGCGGGCAGGAGCGTGGACAGGATGCGGTGAGGCAAGTTGCAACGTTGTTTTTGTAAAGACATGTGCTGGCGTATCCGCAAGCTTTGAAACACTCTCCTAGAGAAAACGATATGATTATTATTGATTTTTTAAAAATAATATTTCATTATCATAATCATTTCATAATAACTATTGATTATTGTACTTATTTTTACAATAATATTTTATTATTATAATAATTATAATTCTACGTTTCTAGGTTTATTTCGATTAGGCGGCTCGGCATATTTCGATATCTTGTTCACAAATTAAATTGAAATTATATCGAAATTTACCGAGCCGCGCAATCGTACCCAACCTGCCAAAAATTTATTTTTTCAACTTACTGTGAATGACGTAGTTCTCGCTGTTGTCTATAACAGCTTGGGAGTTGGTGGAGGAGACGAGACATTCCAACAGATGGAGGAGGAAGAGTGGAAACATGGTTCTTAGGACTGGGCTGCTAGGGGCGGAACAAAGCGTTAAAAATAAACAAATACTCATAACTTTGTTAGGTAATATACGTGCCTTGTAAACTGAATATTAAGTAAAACCTTGAGTTTAAACCGAAATGGACTGATGCTAGGGGCAGAACAAAGCGTTAAAAATAAACAAATACTCATAACTTTGTAAGGTAATATACACCTTGTAAACTAAGTATTAAGTAAAACCTTGAGTTTAAACCAAAATGGACTGATGCTATGGGCGGAACATTGCGTTAAAAATAAGCAAATACTCATAAGTTTGTAAAGTAATATGCTCCTTGTTAACTATGTAAAACCTTGAGTTTAAACCGAAATGGACTGCTGCTCTGGGCGGATTAAAGCGTTAAAATACTCATAACTTTGTAAGGTTATATACATATACACGCACCAATCGGGTCCATTTTGGGATACTTCCTGAGGGTGCAGCCCGAAGGGCAATGGTCTTAAACAATATGAACCCGATAAAACAAAGGTGTACGCATCATCCACACCGATATGAACGCTAGGGTTGTCTATAAACTTGAAACTCTACAATACTTGAAAAGTAGGCTTGTAACATATTCTGATAGGATGCCACAAATATTGGGGATATTTATTAAGTTCGCGCTCAATATTTATGAATTTTTGAGGAAATTCGATTCTAAAGCAATGCAGTTTCCATTTTTGATTGACAAGAGAAGCTCTAAACAAACGATCAATTTGCAAAAATTAACTTTTGGAATAAATAAACGGATTTTATACTTTCATTTACACTCCCACGTCCCCCTCAGGCTGACACCGGCTGACACTGAGCTATTGACACACACAGATGACGTCATTATCAGAGTTCAAAGTGGCAAACTGATTTGTGGAAATGTTCGCTCGGGCGCGCGGCTTTGCCTACCTCGAGACCGCATAATATACGCTCAGAATATGAAAAGGCGGTCGAAGTGACGTCATTTACATTGTGCGCGCTGCCAAATTATGGAAAAATATAACCGCCTATTTATCGCAAGCAGGGCAAAGTTAACCATCTCTATCCTTTATTCTTACTCTGCATCACTATAGATCAGTCCGATGTGTTTGACAGGAGCCTTTACGCTATCGGCGGCCGCGGGACATGGCTACTCAATGTAGCCGGCGGCTTACGTCATCAACACACCACTTAAACCTGTCATGATGACGTCAATACCAATGGAGGCGCGGGACAGTACTCAGTGTAGACATGCATTCAGCCGCGGATATTGTTGTTAACCGATGTGTATTGGGAAGTTTGATAGTTTTTTGTTGTTTTTTCGTCTGATATGCCGGTCATGATTATATTTTTGGGTGAAAGCTCCATCAACTATCTTTTATAATCATGAAGCAAACGTCACTTATATATACCAGTATAAAGCAAAACTGCATATAATGTATACAGTTTTGCTAAATACTCTTATAAATATCTATCATAGTCAGAGTGTCAGACGAATTGAAGCTGTATCTTTTGAATGCAGGTCTCAAAGGGCAATATAGTAAAGGAGCAAAAGCTTGTCAAGGACCATTGTTGGAACTTAGATGAAAGCATAAATCTATGAGAAAATTCAGGCAATAATTCATCATTATATCTCCAAAGGAACATTAAAGGAAGAGGAAACAACAAAACAACAAGTACCATGGAATTTATCCACGATCAAAGATTAAGTTTTCCAAACACTGATGCAATTCATAGAAAATATATGGAGGTTTTTTTCGGGGGAACTAAAAGAAACATAATAAAAAGTTAATTCCAGGCATGTGGCCAGACTTTGAAAAAATCACAAACCAGCTTTGGTGGAGCAGATAATATGCGCACAAAGTGTAAATCTGGAGGCAAACTCAAAGCAAACGTTAACCGCTATAATCATAACGATCGCCGCGCGCTCCATCGGTAGTGACGTCATTATGACAGGTTAAAGTGGCGTGTTGATGACGTAAGCCGCCGACTTACCTCCCTCGGGGAGCCTTCAGAGGCTCACATGGTTGGGGGCTCTAATATATGTGTGTAAACCTTGGCGATGATCAAAGAAAGTCCTGGATCGCGCAGCTTCTATACATATAAATCAATCGAGCTTTGAGTGGAGATTTCAAAGCTTTGACAGAAACTGTACACTGGTCGGGAGCCAATGGGCGTCCTCCGATTCAGTCACATGACTGCAGGAGCCAATGGGTGTCCCCCGATTAAATCTCATGACCCGGATAAAAGAACTATGGTTACAGAGCTCATATTATGGTGAGAACTGCAAGCGCTGGTAAATGGGAAAATGCACATAGTCAGCCAGAAGTTGGCTATCTCAAACCATGAGAATGACATCAGACGAGCAGAGGAGCAACAATAAGGCCTGTCTCTTCTCACAGACATTCTGAGCTTTGAGAAAAGACAGAGCTTATCTTTGCTCCAATTTACCTGACACATTGCCACTGTCTCATGGTGAATGATTGAGATTCTCCATGAGATGCAGTGCAGGCATGTGAAGTTACCATGGTAAGTTACCATGCAGTGACCTGGTAAGTTACCATGCAGTGACCTGGTAAGTTACCATGCTGTGACCTGGTAAGTTACCATGCACTCATGCAGTGGCCTGGTAAGTTACCATGCACTCATGCAGTGACCTGGTAAGTTACCATGCAGTGGCCCTCCATGAGATATAGAGGGAGAGTGGCGTCATCATGAAGTTTCAGAATGGCAAACCGACGATATACATAACCACCTAATAAATACATGATTCGAGTAAAACGAGGGAAGATCCTGGTTTTTCAAAGAGCACGAGGGATGATCCTGTTTTTTTAAAAGAAGAGAACGAGGTATTTCACAGAACCTGGTTTTTCACAGCACTGATCACATATAAAATACGCAAGGTAACAGCTTATTATAATCCCTAGTGAGGGCAGAGAGACAGCTGTATGTTCAGGGCTCCGGGGACCTATCACCGGCCTGGAAAGTTGTCACGTGACCAGAATAATATGTTATCCGTTAAGTTTTATAGCAAGATTTATGAAGGAGCCAATCGCTCAAAGGTAGCCGACCAAACGTTCTGGATGCCTTTTTAAGAACATAAATCAGTGTATTTATAGTTTAATTTGTCACTGCATTAATTCCAGTTAAACACATTAATTACCTTACAGTCTGCAATGGTAATGGCAGGAGAAATTTACATAGATTGGATGAAAAAGGCCTCAAAATAAGGCGTGAATTGTACGAGTAAAACCATTTTCATCGTGCTGATATCTTTTTTGTTGTCACGTATATTTATGGATGGATATCCGATGAACATATTTTCATAGAATGAAAGTTTTAATATCGCAAAAATATTCAATTTTCGGTACCCAGCCTGCCTCCATTTAAATTAGTAATGTTATCGGCCCTTTGATCTGGATTTACAGCTCAAAGTATATACGGGCCCTTTATGACACATTAGCTGTGATATTTTAATAAAACCAATGATCGTCATTAAGTACGTTCTCAATAATTCACGATTCGACAAAAGCTCCGAAATATTGAGAGAAATTTTAAATTAGAAAAAATTCCAAGCAAAGCAAATTCTTTGGGTTCCTTTCAAAGTTTGAAGTTTCAGGAAT
Source organism: Beroe forskalii (assembly GCA_011033025.1). Taxonomy (NCBI): domain Eukaryota; kingdom Metazoa; phylum Ctenophora; class Nuda; order Beroida; family Beroidae; genus Beroe; species Beroe forskalii. The sequence goes on along the minus strand of WFMF01000004.1, from coordinate 442,281 downwards.
GATTTGAAAACATATGGTTTTAAATGATCTTGTGAATTGTAATTAAATATTCAAAAAGTCCATCTTAATTCTATAAAAATTCTATTATCGAGCGCCACATAGATTTTTTCTTGTGTTTTAAAATAGGCAAAGCGAAAGATTTGTCAGCAAAAAACGGAATCCTACCATTATAGCATTATTTACTTATTTAGCAAATCAGGAAGCTAGAATTGGAATTCTGCCCTAGGTAGAAGATGCAGACGAGAAAGCAAATAAAGATTCGTATCTTCATTTGCTTTCTCGTCTGCATCTTCCATGTTTTCTCTCTGGAAATGGTTTTTGAGTACTCAATAAACCATTTCCAGGGAGAAAACAGAGAGAAGAAAACAGTTCAAGAAGAAGCAGAAGATGAGACAGCAGATGAGACTACAGATGAAGATACGTACAATAAACCATTTCCAGAGAGTAAACAGAGAGAAGAAATAACAGCTTAAGAAGAAGAAGATGAGACTGCAGATGAAGATTGAAGATGAGACTGCAGATGAGACTGCAGATGAGACTGCAGATGAGACTGCAGATGAGACTGCAGATGAGACTGCAGATGAAGATACGTACAATAAACCATTTCCAGAGAGCGCCGGCGGAGTTTATATACTCGCTCCATCCTCCCCTCCCCCGATCATATTGTGTTTAAACTCACCTGCTCACACGAATTTAAACTCTATTAAGTTTCCTGATGCTCCTTCATCAAACTCACAGCCATCATACATAAATATATATGGAGTATATTATCTATACTCCCCCTTAGCAATCCTATGAATTCTCCATTATTATGACGTCATAATATGAACGTTAAATACTAAACGGAATTCGTTCTGCAAACCGTTAAAAACCTGAATTTCAAGGTCGAATTAAGGTCGGAAGCACTCTAGCCTGCATGCTAAGCTAACCAGCTCGGTGTTATCGTGTTAAATTAAATGCTGTTTAGCGTTAAATATCTCAGCTAATAGTTTAAAGTTATGTTATATATTGTGAAAAATTATTGTGAAATTCGGCCGTATATTTACGGCCCAAGGTGGCAATGCTTTAGTAAAACTCTTAACAAGCTTCAAAAGCTTTTATTAAATTTGAGATATTTGATCTTCGTATATAATATCTGAAAAGCAATATATTGAGGTGAAGCATCTTCAAACAGAATCCATTGTTTGCGATTGTAATTATAAGTATCTAAAAGTCTGGCAATATCTTCAAGGAGTAAAACGATATCTCCAATGTCATTTTATTTCTGGAAGGAGCAAGAGCATATATAAACAGAAATAAAATGGTCATTTCATATGGGCTCGAAGCCTTGTAAAAATGTGCCAGGTATAAAACAAAAATTAGAAAATCTTTCCCATCGGTAGGATCGATAACTTTTCAATAATCCCATTGCATGACTGGATTAATTGAAACTTCCATGAGAATTACTAATTTTCTAAACTAATGATTTCTGGTTTTCTACTGGACAACTGGATAGTCTGGCCTTATCGAAGGTTGTTGTATACGTATTTTTCGAAAATACTGCAAAAATTCAGTTAGTATTTTAAATTTGGCACAATATTCCGCATTTTTCCTCTTAAATTTTGAAATTTTTCTGAAATTTCAAATTGCGCGTATTTTTTCGCGTATTTAACATTGTAAAATACGCGAAAAAATACGCGAAAATTTAAAAACCTTGACCTTTTTCGTTTTCATAGAAAGTCACGTATTTGGTAAAACAATTCTTTCTTCATTGTCTCAAATTTTCGGGTTTCGATAGGTTAAAGTTGAGAAAGTTCTCCTTTTCAAGAGCATTGCTACGAATATATTCATTCATTTTATCGCTTATAGACCCTCGTGAGAATTCCACGCTGCACAGCGCACGAATTCTCAGCCCGTAGCCCGGACATTTCATTCCACGTCTTCCTCATTCCTGACTCATAAGCTCACTAAAGAATTCCTGCTGAATTCTCCGCTGAGCGGCAACCATACTGCGCAAGCATTCTCTTCTCTTCTGACGTCACCAGGTGGAGGAAACGCAGGAGTTTTAAAACTCTCCCCACAAAATGGGAGGAGGTAAACTCCTGCCAGCTCTAAGTTTTTCAAAACAAATCAAGCACTGCGCAGCGCTATCAGATAAGGTTAGACGAAGTGACGTCACCAACTCACCATCTTAAACCATGAAAATGTCGTCACTACCAACCAGTCCAACCAGCAGTTGTTGCCTTGAGGTGTATTTAAACGCGCTGTGGTCGAGTGAAATCGCTCAAATATAATTATTGCGACTATAGCTGCACCCGGGGCCCCCTGGACAAAGAATTCACAGGGATACGGATAACCGCAGGATATTTCCTGCGGTTAAATTCCGTTTCTATCCGCAGGGGGGATATATAACAGTTATATCAGTTAATTTTTATACAAATTCTAATAAGTTGGAGCTTTATGTTTTATCTATCTATCTCTCTGACCTAGCTCAGAAAAACGGAGGTTTTAGAAAAGCTCGTGTTTGCTGCACATGAAAAGGGCAGCACAAAATCCACATGTTTAACTCTCGTAACATGCGAAATCAAGTCATTCAATTAATTTTTGAATTTTAATTTTTGTTAGATATATGTTATGGGTTTTAAAAGAGTAAAAGCTCAAAAGAATGTTAGTTTGTGAGGAGATAGGATTGTTTAATATAATTTACCTATGTTATGTGATCGGCATGGTTGAATTATCAAAAAATTGTCTAATTTTTATTAAATTTCCTCCGCTAACTCGTACGACTTTGAGACCTAATCCATCGAACTTCAGACCTAATTTTTGAAGTTCTATGACCAATCAGCGCGCGCCGCGCGGCATTTGTGCGCGCTTATTGGTTGAGCCACGACGAAGGGTAGGCAAGCTTTTACAGGAGCTTAAACAAGAGCTTCAGAAGATGACAGAGTCCCAATTTATTGAATAATCGGCTGAAAATTGAAACAGACTCACAAGTTGTAAGTCGCAACTGACATAAATAACTAACACAAATCAGACAACTTAAAATTGACATAAAAAGTGGATTGCTGGCTAATATAAAACTTACGTTGAAACCAGGAACTGGCATAAAATGATGGACCGTTGAAAAGGAAAAGGCGTGTCAGGAAAATGGAAAGAAAATAAATCACATAATCAGATCCTTACTCGTCTATAACCACGCACTACGAAATGACGTCATCAAAATATCTAAACCATAAATTGGTTCAAAAACCAATTATAAATCTTGAAATGACAATCATAACCTCTGAGTCATAGCGTTTGAAAAGGAGAATTCTATATACAAGAAATCAAGAGCAGATGGTTTAGTAAACTTGGCACAAGTTCTAACTTTCACCGTTACTTTAAGAACTCTAAATAGATAGGCGCTAATAAGAAGCTTATATGCGCTTATTGGCGCTTTAAAGTGGTCACTGGACACCTAGAAACGTCTAGTTGGCTATCGCACACTTTCCTCTAAATTTAAAAGCCCAAACGAGGGGTCGAGGAGAGCAAAAAGTGCAGACAGTTCAAAATCCACAATCGACAACCATGCTTCAATAACCTGGATCATTATGACGTCCCTCGACCATCTGTAATCGTTATCTGTTGGCACGACCTATCCCTGCCTTCTGCTTGACTTACCATGCATCTCAGAATACGATAAAGTTTCAAAATTGGGTAAACGCAAAACGTAAATCGGAACGCATTATAGCATCCATTGGATGCTATAATGTGTTTCGGTTTACGTTTCGTGCAATCACAGTTTCGATATACTTGGATGATCAAAGTATATCGAAACTGTGATTGCGCGATATGATCCATTTAGCCGCGTTTCAAATTGCGTATGCACTTGCAGAACGAGTCTATTGCTCCCTTCCACCACTCTATATACTGCATCTCCTCCAATTACCTACTCTTCTTGCAGAGCCCTGCCCAAGAAATTGCCCGGAAACGGTTCCCGTATTAACAGGCAGCGCATGTCTCAGGGACGTGTATTATTCTAGAAATAGGCGGGTAGGATGACGTCATTATCATAGTTCAATGTGGTGAGTTGATGACGTTGAACCGCCTATTCCTCGGGAGCGGCGTTTAGAACTGGAAGATAAACGGGTGTGTTGGTGAAACCGGTTTTAAAACCAAGGGAGGAAAGCAGTTATCCGATAACTGCCGATATTATGGAACTTTTAGAAACTTCCGTTTCCGACGTAAATCCGCACAGAGAATAAATAAGTGGTCACAACTCACAATTATGACGTCATTTACATTGTGCGCGCTGCCAAATATTGTTGAAAATAACTGTATATTTTTCACGGGCGGGGTTTAATTGGTGAAATAAAGGCGATTGCGAAGTCATCGAACAATGATAGCAACGCAAACACGTTTTGCGCGCAGGGTTACATAATTCAGAAAGAGTCTTCTTATGTCACAGTTAAACTGCATGTTCACTTATTGTCAGAGGCAGGATAAGTTTCGAAATATTTGACACAATAATATTTCCCTTTTTTGCTTATATTAAACTTCCTCTTCCCTTACGTTTCACAATATATTCCAGCAAAAGAAGAATAGAGATCGGAAATACATCATTCTCAAGCGATAAGTTTCATTCTCGGGAGTTATATCCAATGTTTCCTTCGGGAGGAGCTACATCATTTTCCTCTCATTTTCGGATGTCTCCAGGAAGGAACCATTGTGTGGACACTGGGTGTGTGCAACCCAGATCAATATCATAATTAATTGGTCGCCCCCGAAAGTGAATTTGGTCTCCCTATTTTGGCCACGTAATTTAATTAAGAAATTTTGTTAATATGATGTCAAATTAAAATCGAAAGTTCATGGCAAAATCTAAAACCTATGCATCAAATGCGCACCTGAAATCCTATTCTCTATAATTTATGTTCAATCATGTCAGTACCTATAGTACCTACTCAGTACTCGATGTGAAAATCCAACACAATCAGCGGAAACGGATCAATGAATATCTCCTTCCCGCCTGAACGTGAAAGTGTTGTAACTTGTGAACCAAATTAACTCCTAGGTCATAGGTGCAAATCGCCGTTACATTTATTTCATCATTCAGCTATGTAAAATTATATCTGCTTGGCTCAAAAGTCTCGAAGTAACGTATCGGATTACTCATCTTGATATAGCAACAATCATACTCTCCTCCTCACTGCGTTGAGGCTACAAATCTAATTCGATTAGGGTCCAAATCGAATGAAACCAGGAGATATTATTCAAACTAAATTACGACCAACGTTGAAGTAACATTTTCGTTCGTTTGGGGGGTCAGATTCATGAAACCTGCGAACGCGTTCGTCTTGAGCTCGCTCTTAATAAGATTACGACAAGGAACAGGAATTGCTATCACCTAGCACAAGCTGCACATTAAACAATAGATGATTCCGATATAGAGTAGTAAGTATCAAGTAGGTAGGTACTGGCTTTCTAGGTATTATAAAAATTGATTGAATGATGCATTGTTGTTAATAGAGTTAAGTTTTAAAGAACTAATTGATAAAAAATTAAATTTTTTTATTAATCCACTCAAATTTGGTCGCCCCCATATGAACCTTCGTTCGCCATGATATTGATTAGGGGTGTGCAATATATAATTAGTACAAGGAGCCCACTGGAACCATTCTCACTTGATATATCCAGCTATATACAGATCTATTGTGTTATTTACTTATTGTTCAGTGGTCTATTGTGTTCCATGGATCCAGCCCCTTTTTTATATGTATCAAACTGATGAAGTCATTGGGTGCATTGTGAAATGTGGCCATTGTGAAGTTCGGCCATTGGAAGGATAAGGTGTTTTTCATCTTTACTTGGAATTATGTAACCAGTTGCGCCACCTAGTAACTTTTTTAGAAAATCAGCCCGAAACCACCAGAAGAATATGGGGGTCTTTAATGGACTGATTCCACTAAAGTCCCAACGGAGTCCAGAGGACTCCGAGTTGGGTCCGTTCCGAAACTTTACTTAAATATATGACTCAAATACAATGCCATTTCGCGATTTGCATTTCTGAGGTCGATTTTGGGGTAGAGAAAAACGTCAGCTACCAGTTTGTTTTCACTCCATGAAAAAATGTTAGTCCTAGTCGAAGTTATGAATTTTCAAATCGCAGTTTCGCCTGCGCGCGCAAACTTCTAACATGATTTGCCGAAAATCAACTCTAAAACCTATCTTCTCCAACAAATTTTGAGGAAAACCCTTTAAAGTTGGTAGTTATGTTGGCATGAACCTCACCTTTGTATGGAACCGATTTCTGATTCAGGCCTCAGAAGTGAAAGCATCGACTTTGGAATTTTGAAAATTGCCATTTTTGACGATTTTAATCACAGGAGCCAACTCTGAGAATTCATATTTTCACTTCTGAGACATAATGGCGACCTAATGTATGTTATAAGCACAGCAAAAAGGGCGTGAGGAAATCATCGGTGACGTTTTTGGCACCTGGTATAATAACTGAACGAAATTCAGAAAACAATATGACAGAATGACAGAAGAAAAATGAAAATGAAAAGAACAGGTTCATGAGTTAGAACAATGATTATAGTTTTAATGGTGGTCTATTTAAACTAGGAACCCCCACACATCATTCTACATTCCGTCATTTTCTAAAACCGTACATTCCACCTCAGCTTGAAAACCCAGTGACATCACATGAACAGTGTATAAGCCTGTGACGTCATTTGATAAATAGCAAACGAGTGGTTGATATATACTCACCGTCAAAGTCTATATCGTGTGTTTATTACTTCGTCAATATTCTCCATTTTTAACTATAAACTCTGATAATGACGTCATCAACACACCTCGCTAACCCAGATAATGACGTCACTTCAACCTAAATTATCTAAGTTTTAATCTAGATACAGGTCCTGATTCCCAGGTGGCACATTGTGTCTGTACCTTTGAATCTCGCCTTTGTGTTTACCGCGCGCGAGCGAAGGATCGGTAGTTCTAACTCAGCCGTTGGTAATTTTAAATCATCGTGATGAAGTCACCTTTTGTTTTTGTCCTCGATCAGTTGTCGATTAGTGCGAATCTTACGATTCCGGCCCAAGTTAAATGTTCATGGCCTCGTAATATGGGTACGTTTTCGTCATTCAAATTGTGGCATAATTCTCAGAATGGTTGAGTTCTGAGAATTATTTCAACAAAAACTTCCTTTAAAACCATCTATAATGACATAGTTTGTAGAAATTAGTGATGATATTAATCCAAAAACCATCAAGTCTTAAAAGGCCCCCTAAACATGACGTTAATATTAAAATTTGTCTGTCTGCAATTAACAAACAATAGTCAATACTCATTCATTTTCTTAAAAACTAACCTCTATACTAGTAGCCTGGTTTATCTTGAGTGAGAAGAAAAGTAACTCCCCCTCTTTCCTCCAACTCAGCTGAGCCTTCTGGAACACCAGTCTGTCTCCCAAATTTCCAGGTTTCTCAGCCTTTCTCACTTTTTTGCGGAGGAGTGATCGTAGGGAAGCCCGGCATCGTCCTGATCCTGAGAGTGGGAAAATAGTAAAGCTGCTATTTTTAGACCCAATACTTGGATGGGTTTAATTCTAAATCGGGTTATTTTAGGAGAGCAAATCAATAAATTATTGCTCTCCTAAAATAACCTATTCCGTCACCCGCTGTATCTGCCCAGCGAGCATGGACTAATAGTAAATAGATTAATATATTCATGTTAAGGCTGGGAAGTGTCTAGGTTTTAGCGAGATGAGACAGGGTCTTTAAAATGGTATTGGAATTAGACAGGAAGATTCTTTGAGGTTACATGCCATTGTTCTTAACGTCTGTACGACTGTTTTCATGACATATAGCATATTTTTATGTTTTTCTATCAATGATTTAAGTTAAATATAGACTGCTAGGCAGGGAAACTAAATTTTGATCGCTGGGTTCGATTTAGCCTGCAAATAGGTTGGTAAATATAGCCTAGGAGCCCCTCCGCGATCTTTATTTTGGGAAGAAATCCTTAAATTTTGAGAAAACCTATAATATAGATTCGCCGAATGTGGGGGGTGTCAGTGTCCGTTTTCACTTTTATGCACTGATTTTTGGGACACGGCAAACAATTCGGACAAAACAGAGATGTCTGTTTTTCCTTATGACCGATTTTGAAAAGTGGAAAAAACGGAAAAGTTGAAAAGATCGGGCATATTAGTTTTGTCCGCTTCCATGTTTTTTTAATTTTCGCCTGAAATACGGAAAGTGACACCCCCGTCCCCTATCGACTTGACTCACCGTTAGGAGCTGGCTGTTTAATCTTCATACCATGCAGCAATCCTTATCATCACACAATCTTCATGATTATAAAATGCAGCAGATATGTTCGTACAGCTGTATAAGGCACTCGTTCAATTCCATTCTTCTAAACGCTAAATCAATAAGTATCAAGTTAAGAAGATATCAAATTTAAGTAATTTACGTTCTTTAGGCTCTATCTGCAAGTTTCAACAACAAAATTCGATGCTCAAGAGGGGAAGCCTTGAGTATACTTATAGTGTCGGGAGCTAATATCATGTTCGGAAGAAGAGAAGATCAGAACATCTATTATTATAATCGAGAGAGGTAGTTCAAGGTAGGAGCCTCCGCTCTCCCAGAAAATCTGACAAACTAGGAATTGAAAAACCGCGATTTTTTGCAGGGTGGTAGAAAAAAGGTGTCTTCGTATTGCTACATTCTTCTTTTTTGAATAAAGGCTTTAGATTTTTGTGGTTAACGCTCAAAGTTGGAAAAAGGGTCGCGTAAAACATGATCGAGTTTTTAGATTTGAACATCAGTTGAGCGCGTTGTTATGGATACATGGGCTAGCGCGCGCAAAACTGCACGTGCATTTTCACGAAGAATCTGCCATTTCGTTGTTGTATATTTTGGAAACGTTTCCACTGTTGAAATTCATAATTTATACGTTCCCAATAGAATTTTCGAGTTCGGTAAAAGTTTTGACCGAAGACTAACTTATCACCGTCGTAGAAGAAATGGTAAGAGTTGTTCCATTATGAAAATTAGCGGTAATTCTTTCAAGAAAACAATTCGATGGTTTGCTGCGAGAATTCGACGGAATGAGGAATTCAATTATTTACTGAAGCTAGAAGTGGGTTATGAAAAGATAAAAATGCAAACAATTTTGATTTCAATGAGCTCGGATTCAAATTTGTTGCCCATCTAATCTGAACTTAAGATTAAAAACATTATTTTTGAGTTCTTCTTATTTAACAGCTGTTTGTTCGAGGTTAATATGCAATCGTAAAATTTGGTCTATATTTTCATTTATTTTCAAAGCCCTTATGTGAATATTTCGTAATTTCGTTACGTTGCACCCCACCCCAGCAACAAAAAAATTGCATCAATGACTAACTTAGTGTAAGATATCACATTTGACACTTCCAAACTTAAAAAAACCGCAATTGTTCATTTTATTCCAATTTCATACGTTTCAATTGTTTTTGTCATTAATTTTCATAATTCAATATTATTATTTATGAAACTTGCGTTGTGGCTCATGAATTTTGAAAATACTGCGTACTTTAATGTCCATTTTTTCAACTTTTCAAGCCTAAGAAACCAGGGTCCTGACTAGGGCAATTATATGCTGGCATGGTGGTGCCCTGTAGCCAGCATTGAAAGGGTCGGGTGTCGTGTGACCCAGAAGGCCCAACGGGCCTTCTAGTAAATTATAAATCATATCAAACATACGCCTACAATTACTGCAGCAGCAATGTACAACTACAAAGTACAAGTACTTCAACTGTGGAAACGACTATTGAATGAGTCAAAGCAAATCATTTGTCGCAGTCACCTGCACCGAATATAGAACGGACCGGAACCCGAATAATTCGATTTCATGATCTGCATTATGAAATAAAATCCAAAGTAGCTCAATATTATCCAACGCGAAAATAATGGATGACGCGCCGCGCACATAATCCATAATCTTTAAAAAATCTTGATTGGATTTTAAACATTTTTGACGGCGTCCGTCTCATGTTTGCTAAACAGTAAACACGTATATCCCTGTGTAGCTCGCGCGGCGCGTACACACACCTATGCGGGCTTAGGAAGTCTCATGTCGGATTGCTAAACACGTATATCCCTGTTTGCGTTGCGCTTCCTAAGCCCGCATAGGTGTGTGTACGCGCCGCGCGCTTCTGAGGAAGCGCGCCGCGCGACGATAACAGGGGTATACGTGTTTAGCAAGCGTTGCGCGGCCCGCTTCCCGTAGGGAAACGCCGCGCGCGTACACACACCTAGACCTAATATTTGCTAAACACGTATATCCCTGTGTGGCTCGCGCGGCGCGCTTCCCCAGGGTCCCGTAGGGATCAGCGACGCGCGCGGCGCGTACACACCTATGCGGGCTTAGGAAAGGAAGGTTAGAGCAACTATGCGGGCTTAAGATTTTAGGATCCGGTTAGAGCAAACCCCCGTTATCGTCGCGCGGCGCGTGTCCCGTAGAGAAGCGCGCGGCGCTGGCGCGCGTTCGCGCTTGCGCGCGCCCCGACTCGCAACGTTGGCAAGGGCGCGTACAACACCTATGCGGGCTTAGGAACGCGCCGCGCGCAACAAGAATAAGTGTATTCGTGTTTAGCAAGGTAAAAAATTTGACCTCACCAGATGCTAACGCCAAACTCAAAAGCGAGAGACATGGACAGAGTCGTTTCTGGTTGGATTAAGTATAAACAAACTTGAAAAATTATAGTATTTGTATCCCAAACATAGACTACGGGAAGTTGCTCAATCATGGCTTTTGTCAGAAAAGTGACAATTGACATAAATATTGAACTGTTAAATGATATTTTGTGGACAAGAGTGCTGATGAATTCCATCATAATAATTGTTTAATTTTATTAATTGTGCAAAATTTTTCATTTTGAGCAGCTCTCAATTATGATATTCCAATCTTGGTACCAATAGTGATTGTGAAGGTTTGATATATTGAGGTCATGTTGTGATACATCTATGTCATGATCAACGCTGTGAAATTTTTAAAAAAATTTTATTGAAAGTCTGTTTCATTGAAGGTTTATTTTATTGAATCACTAGCAGGCCCGTTGGGCCTGCATATGCACAGATCACACAGCTACGCAAACGCAGCACCTCGTTTGCAAATTTTAAAAACTACCATTCAAATTGATTGGATACTTTTTGCCGCATCAAAATTTCAATTAGATTTAAAGTTATTCATAACGAAATCAATTAAATCATTATTCAATTTTATGAAGGAGCAGAGTGGAAAATAGAACGGCGTCGGTTAGTATTAGTTATGCTAAACCATGTGATTTTTGTTCCAGCTGCCCGTTTGATTGCAAGAAGCCTATAATGTTTATTCTCATACTGATACTGACATTGCACCATTTTGTTTTGTTTACATTAATCCAGGCCAGGAACTGTCTTCGTAATCTGCTACACCTATATTCGACTCGATTGAATTGTACACTTTGTAAACTAAACGGCTAATTTCGAAACTATAGTTACTATTGTTATCACCGACTCAGCATTGATTATCTGCCAAAGTCTGCCACAGAAAACAATTCATCGAAAATATCCTCCGTTATTCAATTCATGTCCATTCTCCATCTTGAGATCTTGAATTTGATGTAAAACAACGTCAAATTTTCAAAAACTATGTCAGCACAGCATTTAACAGTAGTAGTGTAATGGAAAGCTCTCGCATAGCACTGATTATAATCTGCACGTGCGCAAAAATTAGTTTCCATAGCAACGGCACCTCTTTTCTCCCTTTCGCCTTCCTTTCTCTTGATATCATCTTGGCAAGCTCAAATTTAATTGTATACGGCGGCACAGACAAACATTATTCACGTGTGACTTTACTTTATGTAATAGATGTTATGGATAATTTTGTGCCAGTTGTGCATTCCTCTATTTCAAAAAATGGTTTTATGGTTCACATTCGTTGATGAATTATTTTGTGCCAGGTGTGCATTATTCTGTTTCAGAATCTGGAAAATAGTCTCATGGTTTACAATCATTCCTTTATTTCAAGTATAGCCTTATTGAATGCCTAAATAATTTTGCCACCACAGATGCTCATTAGCTGATAAAGATGGCAGAAGAGAATAGATATGTTACACTTGTAAATGAAGCAGGACCAGAATTATCTGCAGAAAGAGATGTTCTGGGTTCTAGGTAAAGTTTATGTTTATGATATCTAAAAGTTTGAAATAAATGCTTAAAGAATTCCATGTCCTTTTGATAGCACACTTCTAACTCTTAATTTGCCATCACTATCCTTACAATTAATTTTGTTCGTCTTTAGATCTGTGGAAATGTCAACACAAACAATTGAATTTGAGGAAGAGGAGGGTTCATCTATATTTGGTGCTATTTTCATCCTGATGAATGCTGTTTTAGGTTTGTTCAATGGTCATTTGTCAAGAATATATTTACCTAATCAAAAAAAGAAAGGTTTATGTTTGAAGTGGAGTTGAATGAATTTTAAATTTTGTCAATACTCCTACAAGCTGCTCATTCTACAAGATCCTTCTTTTCAGGTGCGGGTATCTTGGAGTTCCCTTATCTCTTCAGTAAAGTTGGATTGATTACTGCTTTCATGTTTCTTGTATTTCTGCTCCTTTTATCAGGTTGGTAATTTTACCAAATTAATTATTGAAATACAGGATTTTTATTATGAAGCCATTGCCATGATCTAACATTCATATCTATACATGGTTGGATTTGTTTTCTTAAAACAAAAATTTTTAAAACAAAAATTTCGATCTTTCACAGTTAAGTACTTGGCAATCATTGTATATAATTATTGATATCAGTTCATAAATTTATATAAATCCATTTTCTACCCTTGTCTAATAATGTTTCTTGAAGCTTATCAGGAGATCATCTGATGATGATGGATATTCAGACTAAGAAAATGAACTTGCTCTTGTATATTATGGCTCACATAAAATAAGGTTTTACCATCAGTGCAAACAATTTCAGTTTGTTCCCACCTCATCTTAGCAAAAGGTGTTGAAGAAACAGAGGCTGATTGCTATCATGCTCTTGTGGGGACGATATGTGGCAATAAGATACTGGTGTGTTATATTATATTTTAGTTCTATGTAATTAATTGAATGAATGTTGTTCTGTCACAAGAAAGACCAAAGTGTTTCCATAGGAATTGTGTGTTAGTCTGTATCAGAATTCAGATGTCAAATTATCAAATTGAAGCTATAAAGCAACTACCTAATTCATAATTTGATTTCTAGAACTTGAGAACTGCTCATCTCATTGCTTCTGATGACTCAAAGCCATAGATAACCCTGCATGAAATTTTAAAGGTCACCTGTTGCTGATATTTGAAATATTACAGATTCTAGCACAAGCAAGTCTGTTGCTATATTGTGTGGGAGCCAATATAACTTACATGGTAACTGTAGGGGATCAGTTGACTGATGTTTGCTTCTATATCACTAACACGACAAGTAAGTGATTTCCTGATCATGCATCTTACTATATATAATGCGTCTTATTAATATATATATATATATATATATATACACAGAACATTTCGTTGATAGAGGATATCATAGAGAATTTATTTGTACAGAATTTGATAAATGTGACAATTTAGACAGATTAGATTTAATTGGTGACCCTGAAATAAGTTTTAATATCGAGAAGGAGGGTAAGGCCAGGAGAATTCCCTTAGTCCTGGACTTTCATCCAAGTTATGCAGGTGCTACCAGAGCTGTTAACAAACATAAGCACCTTCTTGACTTGGATGATACTCTGAAGGATGTAGTATCCAAAGATAACATCTTTGTGACCTTCAGAAAGGCCAAGACTATCGGGGATTCTCTTGTTCATTCCCGATATTCTCGTGACTCTCCAGATAGTAACATAGCCCTAGGTAATATTAATTGTGGAAAATGTAATCTTTGTAAATACTTTTTATCTGACAATTCTGTTAAAATTCAATCATTAACTACTAAACAAGTACTCAATATTAACCAAACAATTTCTTGTGATGATGAGCATGTAATTTACGTAATAACCGATCTAGTTTGTAATAAACAGAGTGTAGGCAGTACTGATAGCACTATGAAACTCCGTTTCTCTAATCACAAAAGCCACATAAAGAAAAAGGTCAACAGTTGTAGAGTAGCAGTTCATTATAATCAGAATAAGGCACATAAGTTTAGTATAGATAGTCAAGCCCAATACAATGCTACTCTAGCACTAGAACTAAAGGTCACCCTTGTAGATAAGGTTAAGCCTGAGCCATGGGATACGCTAGAGAGCATTACCAACAAACTAAGTAAGAAAGAGGCTTATTGGCAACACCAACTTAAAACCTTTGAATCAGATGGAGGGCTGAACATCCGTAATGAACGATTAATTGCCAATAAGCGAGCACAAAGTAACTAATCCCATGACTATAGATAACACAAGACATTCCCAAATCCCTTCTATCAGTCAATTCCTATACCCTGGTTACTACTGGTAATCTTCTAGTTCGTTTATTCATGTATTTTGCATAGCTCAGATTCACCCCTTTACCCGACTTCGTTTATTTGTAATTTATTCTTTCAGATTTTTTATGTTTGATGTTTTCAGGATGTAATAATTTATTGATATTGTTTGCTTTCAGATTTATGTATGCCATTGATAATGTAATTTTTTCTTTTAGTTGTAGAGAATCATTGATATTGTAACAAATTTAATGTGTGCTCTGGCCGTACGCCATCACTTGACTTTTCAGATTTTGATATTGTATTCTGTTATACCAATTCGTGAATGTCTTTTTAACAACATGATCCTTAGAAGATGTAATTTATCGACGTTCCAGATCAGTTAATTGCTGTTTCATTCGAGTCTTGATGAAATTTGAAATATATATATATATATATATATATATATATATATATATATATATATATATATATATATATATATATATATATGTTTTTATGATGTATTATTATTGATATTGTATTCTTTCAGATGTATGTTGCCCATTGATAATGTAAACTTTCTTTTTAGATATTTATGATCCATTGAAATTGTAACAATTCAACCTTTTAACTGTGCTCTGACCGTACGTCACCAGCCCTACTCAAATTTGATATTGTATTCTATTAAACTAATTCGTTTATGTATTTTTAGTATGATCCTTAGAAGATGTAATTTATCAAGTTCCAGATCAGTTAAATAACATTTTAGATTTTAATTTTGAAATATATATATATATATATATATATATATTTTTTTGATTCATTTCGAAGACGAAATTTTTTTAACGGGAAAAGTTTAAAAATCAGAAAATAAAGGGAATTTTTTCGGCAACCTGAAATGGGGGCCTTTTCCTCAAAAAAAAGGAATTTTTTAAATTTTTGATGGCCATTTTTAAAATTTTTAAATTTTTTTCCCCCCCCTTTTGCCCCAGGGCGAAACCCCTTTTTTCAAAAAAATTTTAATTTTTCAAAACCCCCCTTTTAAATTTTTTATTGAAAAAATTTTTAAATTTTTTTCGTTTTTGGTTTTCTGAGGGCCTTTTTAAAAAGGCATTTTTTTCGAAATTTTCCCCCCCCCAAAAAGGTTTTGTCGTTTGCTTTAATTTTTCCGAAAAATTTTTTCCCCCAAGGCACGCCCCTTTCCCTTTTAAAAATTTTTTTTCAAATTCCCCCGCCATCGGGCTTATGATGTTTTGGGAATATTGTCGGCAATATTGGGTTACCGTTTGGGGCGAGGAGGCTTTTTCGCAGAAATTAAGTTTCAGTACGCTCACTTTTTGGTCGTCACTGTCAAAGGGACATGTGGCCGTTAGCTCATGCGGCTGCCATCATTCGCCGTCCGTAGGACGGGAACCGACTAGTTTATTTAATTTCTGCCTGATTATTTTCAGTTGTTATTGTAATTTAGGCAGCTTATATGTGATAGATAGTTTTTCATGTCCAGACGTTTCGTAATCATATTATGAAGACTAGTCGGTTCCCGTCCTACGGACGGCGATTGATGGTGCCGCGGAGCGATGGCCAAATGTCCTTTGACAGTGATTTTGACCAAAAGGAGTTGAGGGGAAATTCGAAAACTTGCACTCTGCAAAAAGCTTTCCACGCCCCCAGCGGTAACCCAATTTCGCCGACAAAATTCTCAAACCTCTACTCATAACTCATCATAAGAACTCCATAGCGAAGGAATTTGAAAAAATTGAAAATATATTTTTGAAAAAGGGCGTGGCCTCCCACGCCCCTTAGTGACCCATGGCTCGGACCAAATTCTCAAAAACTTTCATTCATCATAAGCAACTCGATGGAGAAAGAATTTTGAAAAAATTCGAAAGTTTAATTTTGCAAAAAGGCGGCCTCCCCACGCCCTTAGAGTGACCTAACAATTCGGACAAAAATTCTCAAAATTTTGACATCATAAGCAATCTCAATGGCTAGCGAATTTCGAAAAATCTGAAAGTTTAATTTGCGAAAAAGGGCGTGGCCCCACGCCCCTCAGGGTGACCCAATAATTTAACAAAATTCTCAAATTTTATTCATCATAAACAACTCAATGAAGGAATTTTAAAAATTCGAAAGTTTAATTTTTGCGAAAAAAAGGGCGTGGCCCTCACGCCCTCAGGGTGACCCAATAATTCGGACAAAATTCTCAAAATTTTTATTCATCATAAACAACTCAATGGCGAAGGAATTTTAAAAAAATTCGAAAGTTTAATTTTGCGAAAAAAGGGCGTGGCCCCCACCCCTCAGGGTGGCCGAAAAATCTCTCATAATTTTTCTGATTCATTATAAAGTTTTTGCAACACGATGAAAAAAGAATTTCGTTGCCTACTTGAAAACGAATCGCCAGCCATAAATAAATAAATAAATAAATAAATATATAAATATTAACAACACGCATTATATATAGTAAGATACTAGATCATGTGGTGTGTAGAATAGGGATTTCTTCGTCAATTTAATCAGAAATAGGACGAGTAGAGTGGTTACGAACATCTTCAATTGTAACAACATATTCATATCACTAAGCTCTTATCTTAGCTACATCTATAAATAATTGAATTAAATTAATTAATTAGAAAATGCACTGAATATATTATACGACAATCTACTGTCTCGCTATTATGTGAATTACAATATACATTATACAATATACACAGCAATTGGCAATGTCAAGGGCACGAGCACTGTACACAGTACACGGTGACGTAATGACGTATGTGAGCTAGTAGAGAGAGAGAGTTCCCGCTCAAACCTATGCTTGTCAAACGTCACTGCGTACCGACTCTCTGTTGCTCAGTGACTCTGTGTCTTGACCTTGTCAATAGCTGGGAAAATTCTGCCCTTCAGTTGGTCTTGATACGTTGGTAAATTGAATAAGAATAACGGTACTGATTTCAGTTTATCATTAATTAATGTTCCATCATCGTATTCCTGTATATATAAGCTTTCTTTAATTTTGCGTTTAAACATTTTGCTTTCAAACGTTAGTATATCACAATCCTCAAACGTAATTTGGCAACTTGGATTTGCCGCCAAATGTTTACCAACTTCGGTCATACCAGTTCCACTTGTCTTCATGTGTTCTTCAAACCGTGTTCGAAGAGCACGACAAGTCTCACCAATATACCGTCGCCCACAACTACAAGTGATCCTGTATACCAAATCATGTTTGAGGTGTTTTGGCTGTCTGTCTTTAAAACTGAACTTATGACATAATTTAGAATAACTGTTCAAATAAATTAACTGACATTTCCCCGGTAAATCCTTACTAATACATTGTTTGACTTTCGATGAAATGTCGCCAATGTATGGTAACTTAAAATACACCTTAAACTTTTCTGGCCCTTCGTGTACCAGCTTTTCTGTCGTGTTAACTTTATTAGTTATTTCCTTGTTGATAATACTATACGTAAAATTCTTACTGTATCCATTATTACTTAACATTTCTACAATTTTCTCAACTTCATCATGAAATAGTTCCCACGAGCTACAAATTTTGTACGCTCGATCGACTAAGGTCCTAATTAAACCTAACTTAAACTTAAACGGTGAAAAACTGAGAAAGTGAGTGAACACACCTGAGTGTGTCGGTTTACGGTATACGTAATGATATATCTCTGTACTAGAATTACTGTCTTTAATGATAAGTAGATCTAAAATCGGCAATTTATCTGATACTTCTTTATCACAAGTAAACTTAATACTGGGATGTAAACTGTTTAAATAAGCTAAAAATCTGTCTGCATCATCTTCATTATCAAATACGGCTAAAGTATCATCTACATATCTACAAAATACTGTTAAAAAGAATGATTCGTAATTGTTCTGACTAATAAAAGTTATATTCAAATAATCGTGTTCCTCACGCCTAATCTTATCTTCTAACAAATGGTTCATAAAAATATCTGCTAAAATAGGTGCAAGTGGTGAGAGCCCATGGCACAACCATCTATCTGTTTATAATATTTGTTATTAAATATAAAAACGTTATCCTTAAGGCAATGATTCAAGGCTTTTCGAAAAATAGTCCTTGTCATTCCATTCACTACTTGATCCTTAACTGCTACTCCCTTAATCCTAGGGTATAACGCATCAATAATGATGTTTATAGTTTCTTCTAGTGGTATGTTAGTGAATAAGGAAACTACATCGTACGATACAAAATACTTGTTGTTCAACTTGGCATCTCTGAGAAACTCAAGACTGAACGAATCCTTACACATATGTTTGGACTGTCTAAGTTCACTAAGCTGACGTCCTATCCACTGAGCGAAGGCATGATTGTAACATCCGACCATCGACAGTATCGGTCTCAGTGGGGAGCCAGTTTTGTGAATCTTAGGCAGACCATACATAACAGGAATATTACTTGCACTAGGGTAAATTTCTTTTCATTTCATCGAAAGTCAAACAATGTATTAGTAAGGATTTACCGGGGAAATGTCAGTTAATTTATTTGAACAGTTATTCTAAATTATGTCATAAGTTCAGTTTTAAAGACAGACAGCCAAAGCACCTCAAACATGATTTGGTATACAGGATCACTTGTAGTTGTGGGCGACGGTATATTGGTGAGACTTGTCGTGCTCTTCGAACACGGTTTGAAGAACACAAGTGGAACTGGTATGACCGAAGTTGGTAAACATTTGGCGGCAAATCCAAGTTGCCAAATTACGTTTGAGGATTGTGATATACTAACGTTTGAAAGCAAAATGTTTAAACGCAAAATTAAAGAAAGCTTATATATACAGGAATACGATGATGGAACATTAATTAATGATAAACTGAAATCAGTACCGTTATTCTTATTCAATTTACCAACGTATCAAGACCAACTGAAGGGCAGAATTTTCCCCAGCTATTGACAATGTCAAGACACAGAGTCACTGAGCAACAGAGAGTCGGTATGCAGTGACGTTTTGACAAGCATAGGGTTTGAGCGGGAACTCTCTCTCTCTACTAGCTCACATACGTCATTACGTCACCGTGTACTGTGTACAGTGCTCGTGCCTTGACATTGCCAATTGCTGTGTATATTGTATAATGTATATTGTAATTCACATAATAGCAGACAGTAGATTGTCGTATAATATATTCAGTGCATTTTCTAATTAATTAATTTAATTCAATTATTTATAGATGTAGCTAAGATAAGAGCTTAGTGATATGAATATGTTGCGTGTCAGTTGCATGTTCTAACCAATAAACTTCTCAGAATTTATGACTATGATGAATGATATATTCATTGAAATATCACAAGAACACGACGTTTTAATTGTTACAATTGAAGATGTTCGTAACCACTCTACTCGTCCTATTTCTGATTAAATTGAAAATAGATCATGTGATATAGGCATTAGTTATAAGTGCTCCAGTGTTACATTCAGTGTGTATCGTGTACACTGATGAGATCACGATGTTAAGTGCCTACTCAAACGAAAAGTTCAAGTTTTATTGGCTACATTATAGAGGGGAGTGTCACTCTCCCAATTGTCCCAATTGTCCCTGTCCCAATTTACTTTTTTTTGAGTTTGGGACTGGTTTTTGGGACAATTGGGACAACTGGGACATTTGGGACAATTGGGACAGACAAAAATTTGAAAAAATCAGTCATTTGTCATTTTTTACATTGATCCAAGTTTTTCTATCATTGAAATGAAAATTATATTCCTACTACTATACTAACTACGTTTTTTGGTTTTGTTTGTTTGCTCATTTGAGCCCCAGTTGTCTCTGTCACTTTTGTCCCAAATGTCCCAAATGTCCCATTTGTCCCATTTGTCCCAGTCCGCATTCACGTTTTTGAGTACCATTTGGTCCATTTTCTCTGTCCCATTTGTCCCAATTGTCCCATTTGTCCCAATTGTCCCAGTCCGCATTCACTGTTTTGAGTCCCATTTATTCCATTTTCACTGTCCCATTTGTCCCAAATGTCCCATTTGTCCCAATTGTCCCATTTGTCCCAATTGTCCCTGTCCCAATCCACTTTTTCTTGAGTTTGGGACAATTGGGACAGTGACACCCCCCCCCCCCCCATTATAGATCTGATCGTGTAGAAAGGAAGCTGGTCTTACAGAACTGAATTACCGTTACCTTATATCTATAATTAGTAACTGTGAAATGAACAGTTGATCTTGGGCCATCAAATGATTTTCATCCTATTCAAATAAATCAAATAAATGCCTCAGTGGAGCACCACAAATACTACTGTGACAGGAGATTCCTGATTCCTATCGCAAGCTTCGTCTTCATTCTTCCCCTTATCTGGTTTAAGAACATCAGTGCCTTTGGATATGTTAGTATTTTCCAATTATCATGCAATTTCAAATATTAAGTATCAGTTTTATGATAATTTTCATGGCCCTTGGAGTTTCTATTGAATGGTTGGTACAAAAATCTTATTGATTAATTTCTAATCAGTTCATTAATTGCATTTCAGGTAAGTTTCCTTTCTGTCGCCAGTGTGTTTTATCTGGTGATAGCTATCTTGGTGGGATTCATTCAGAACGGAACTAAGGAAAACTTTGATATTTGGTGAGTGATTTGTTCCATATTCCTATTTTTATTCCATACTTTTCATTCGTGATAATTTTTTAAACGTCCTTTTGATAAAGTATGAATTTCCATTAGCTACGTGGTTGAAAGTATCTACCCTGTCCCCAAACACCATTGTGCTGTAATGAAAACTCTTATATTAATACATGACGTAGACCGTTCTGCTTTTCATTTTATTTTCTTGACTTTTGATGTTTTCTCATTTGAACAAAGCGGCAGATTCCAACCCTTATCAAATTTCAAACTCCCTTAGTGGGAAATCATATGACTCCAATACGGGTGTTTTATGGCAATGATTATTAAGTAGGACTTACTTTCAAACCTCCGACTCTTTCCCAAACGGATTGATTGAAAATAACCAACTTTTCAAAACCATGATTAAGTATTTATCACTTTCATTATCTCTAGTTTCTCCTTTTTGGAAGAGCATAAATGCAAAATATCAATTCCAAAACAATTAAAACTGGTCAGTGTAGCTTATCTTAACCCTGTGGAGGATCTGATAGTGACGTCATTAACACACCATTATAAGCTATGATCATGACGCCATCAACATAACATTTTAGGCTATGATCATGAGGTCATCAACATACCATTATAAGCTATGATCATGACGTCATCACCATACCGTTATAAGATATGATAATGGCGTCATACCTTACAATTAGCCGTGTCTGTAACGTGACACGGTTTTCAAATGCTTGTCAACATCAGTTTGATAATTCCTAAAACCAGATAAGGTAAATTTTTCCTACAGCCAGATGAAATACGAAAATCCTCACGTTCTTTGTAATTTTAGACTTGGAAAATTGACACCGTTTATTTCACAGACAGTTTCTATAGAACTGTGAAATCGATGACTTGGCACAACCACTCAGTGAAGAACAGAGTCTTGATATGTGCTTTATACGAACACACAGAGACAAGAGTAGGCACTAAATAACATTCAAATGAAGACAGCGAAGCTGGAAAGTTTTAAATTGTTTAGAGTTTGAGGAGAAGCCGAACACTTTAAATTATTTCTGCAGTGATTTTGGTCCTCGAGAGTACTATAGTAGTCGAACGAAATCAGAAATTACTTGAAAATCAACAAAGTTTTTGAGTTTTCATGGAAAAGTTAAAGCTGTCGTCGTTTCCTGGTTTTCACTTCTTGAACCAAGGAGTTCTTAGATATCTTGGAAAAAACGTGAGAAAGTTGACGAGAGACAGAGAAACGAGAGTTTGAGTTAATGATATCAACTGTAAACATAATAACTATGTACGTAACATTAAGACCAGCTGGTGGCAAAGTTCTGCAGTGCTGCTGAGAGCCTCCCTTATATACTCTATTCTTGCCTATTCACTATTCCCCAAAATCCGAATTATAATTGCTTTCGTCATAATTGACCATCTGTTGACTAGCTCAGTGCTGTAAGAACGCACTGCTACAATGAAGCCGCAACTATTAGACCATGTCATATTTTAAGTACTAATTAGATATTAGATAAATTACTAATTCTTAAATTATTTTCTTCTTACTAATTGATTTATTCAACTCAATGTTGGGATAATATTGATTTCTAGTGATACAATATCAGGATATCATTCCTAACAAAATGGTTTTTGATCTGTGGTCATAACTCTACTTCTGAGGCTCATACTAATCTAACACATTTTCCAACACATATTCCAACACAATCTAACACGTCATATTGTAACACATTTCCCAGCACATTTTCTAACACGTATTCTAACACATCTTCAGATAAATATTCTAACGCATATTTTTCAGGTACCCGCCTGACTCGGTTGACTCCATATCCGTACTGAGTATTCTTCCTCCAATGAGCTTCGCATATCAGTGTCACATGACAACAGTTCCACTTTACGGGGAACTCAAGAGAAGGAGCATGTCAAAATACACAGGTAAATTTATGTGTGCATTGTACAAATACACAGGTAAATGTACAAATACACAGGTAAATGTACAAATACACAGGTAAATGTCCAAATACACAGGTAATTATGTACAAATACACAGGTAAATGTACAAGTACACAGGTAAATGTACAAATACACAGGTAAATAGGTAAATGTACATTGTACAAGTATACAAATAAATGTACATTGTTCATTGTACAATTACAAACGTAAATGTCCAAAAACACGGCTACCTAAATACACGAGTACCTAATGCTAATGCACAATGTTCATTTTACAAATATAATACAGGTGAATGTACAAGTAACAAGCATGCCGGTAAATTAGGGCCATGAATTACAATTTAAACGCTTCTTGTAAAAATAAATTATTTGCTGATATATATCTATCCATGACTGCATCATGCAATTTGGACTTTAGGAATGCGTACATACTGATATCTATCTGCTTAATCAGTTACAAATTGGTGTTAACGTAATACGGAATGGAATTTGACGGAATTTGCACATACTGGTATTTGTCATGCTTGATTGGGCACAAATATGGCAGAGGTTGGGTCATTGGCACCGGTTGGTTACTCATATACCAACCCGTGCCAATGACCCAACCTCTGCCAAATTTGTGCCCAATCAAGCATGACAAATACCAGTATGTGCAAATTCCGTCAAATTCCATTCCGTATTACGTTAACACCAATTTGTAGCTGAATAAGCAGATAGATATTGGTATGCACGCATTCCAGAAGTCCAAACTGCTCGCATTCCAAATTCCAATCTCCATTCCATATGACGTTGTCTCCAATCAAGCGCAACACGAATTCTTGGTATTATCCATATTATATGTGCTCATTGCAAATTCCATGCCATAGACACCAATTTGCATCCAATAAAAATTGACAACTATCACTGTCTTCACATACTAAGTATTGGCTTTTAAGCTGTGAAATCTGCAGTTTCGCATTTGGCATACCCCACCTCTTATAACCCACCTAACAAGCATGACCATGACATAACCAGCAACAGCAATCGTTATACATTGTACATCATCACGTTGTAGCAGAAAGGTATTAACAATAGAAGGTCAGCTGACATTAGAATTCTTTCATAACTTGAAGGTTACTAAATGTACTGTGTACATATCATTACGTTCGGATGGGACCCAAATTAATGGTTTATTTCAGGGATGTCGAAAATTGTGCCCCAAAGTAGATGAATTAATGAGGATTCGAATGTTTGGGTCACATGGTCGTTCGTCAAACTGTTTCGGACTTCCAAGATGTCCCAAAAGGCACAAATTCCCTTCAAATTTCCGACATTTACGGAGCACGCGAAGTCAGTGATTAGCTCCCATTCCCGCAAAAACATGTTATGACGCGCGGCGCGCCCGCAGTCAGCTAGTCAAATTCCAAGATGCAATCCAGTCAGTCATGCCATGATCAACATTGGTCCGACCTAGACCTCAGCTCCTTACAAATCTAACAATTGAATCTCCACCTGATTATACATCTGAATGACATTCTGACCTTTCCCCACCCTTTTTATTTCAGTTGTGGTCCTGACTGCCATGTTCTTCGTAACGGTCTCCTACCTGATAGTTGGGTGCACTGGTATGGCGATGTTCGGAACCTCAGTCAAACCTGACATAATCCAGAGCTTCCCCGCCAATTCCATCCCCATGACCATTGGAAGGGTTGCGATATCAATGGCAGTCTGTATGACCTATCCGATTGTTACGTTTATAGGTAAGCTGAAAGTTTGGTTAAGTTTTGTTCGAAACTGATGCCTAGTTTTTGAAATACGAATCTATTAAATTATTAAATACTGCCGTAAATTAGCTACGATTTCATATTTCTCCCAATTTTCCTCAGGCTCATCTTCCCATTTCCAAGCGACCCCATTTTCGTGGGCACCATTTCCACATTTCCATCTCACTCAATTAAGCAATTTTCAGTATTACCCAATTCCCCTGGACTCCTCTAACCCAACAACCCTCATCCCACACGTTCCAGCATTCCCCAATTCCCTCATCCCCACATACCCCAGTTCCCACACAAACCCCAGTTACTGAACACCCCTATCTCTCATCCCCACAGACTCCAGTTGTCCCAACAAACCTATAATTCCCAAAGTTCCCAAAAAACCCTAATTCCCCGCAAATCCCTAATTTCCCTAACCCTCATCTAATTCCCCTTTAGGTCGCGGTGCTCTGGACGGTTTAGTCGCTGAAATAACGCGTTCCACCCGCTTTTCCACCATCTCAGAAACCGAGCCGTTCCGTCTGATCGTAACCGGTCTCTGGTTCCTAGTAACCGTCGCTGTAGCAACCTTCGCCTCCGGTATCAAGCAAGTGGTGGGAGTAGTTGGTTCCTTTGCCGCCCTTTTCATGTTCTTCTTCCCGGGCTGTGTCGTGGTGTGTGTCAGTTGGAGGAGGAGGAATTACGCGCATTTGGTAGCTGGGTGGGTATTCGTGGCACTGGGGTCGCTGGTATTCCTCATGAACATTGTAGATATAGTCAATGAGAAGATAAGTCAGAGTGGTGGTAGTAGTCAGGTGGGGGAAGGGTACGGGTCTTGGTGGCAGTTCCAGGTACCCGGGATGTCCTGATGGGACTGTTATCAGGATACCTTACGAGACATGTTTATAGATGACGAAATTTGGGGATTTTACGAGAAAATGCCCATATTTTCCTACCCCACGAAATTTCGATATGACGTCATTATCATACATGGGTAATATTCCAAAAAATATCCCCAAATTTCAAACCCCCAAAATTTCGACCTTCGAATTATTTCCCGTGTAAATTAATCTCGTAAGGTAGATTATCAGCGGCATTGACCAATTTTTGTGTATGCAAGCTGGTTTTTGGGCTCTAATTGGTCAATTTTTAATCCTCCACGAACGATTTTTTGAGTTTAGTTTCATTTTCTAGGCTAGATGGAAACCCTACATCTGTAGTTGTGTAGTTGTATTATGCCAGATACTTTAGCCAATTATTAGATATAGGATTTTGTTAGAGTTCGTTAAAATGTCCAATTATTTGGTCATTTCTGATCATACAGCGCCGCTTATCAGTTTCAGTTTCCATACATTCAAGAATATGAAACGAATTTTTGTATAAATATTAATTGTTGCGTATTATATATAACTGTAGCGATGTGCTCCGTAATTCCGTTCGTTTTGTGTGTATATTTTTGTTTTGATACTGACAATAAAATCATTAATTATTCACCTGTGCGTTCATAATGTTTTCCTAATTTTTCGTTTAGTTCGGTTCTCAGATTGTTCGTTATTTTATCATGTAAACCGCTTTTGATTTTATTTCATTATCAAGTGAAAAACGATTTATAAATGTAAATTCGATGCATAATTCATCAATATTCTGCCAATTTCATGCCCCCTCCTCTGCATGTTACCAGACTTAGTTTTATTTGGAACATGCGGTGTAACGTGGATCGATCGAAAGAGTGACGCAAAAAAGGACAGAAATTCTACGAGAAGTAAATTGCGCGTCTTTATCAGTCCCACCATCGATCGATGCATGTACAAACATATGGGTTTCCCCTTCTTGAGTACTATTTGAACTGTCCCTTATAAAATTGGTCATTGCGGGGAGCGGAATTTTCACTTCAAGACAATTTAATCTTTATCTCGTAATACTTCACCTCTGGGTTAGGGTTATGGTTTGGACTTGCCGTTTGTGTTATCAGCCATCAGGGCATATTATCGTTATGGGTTTTGTTAGGGTTATGGTTTCAGTCCTCACAGAGAGATAAAGTGCCGTTAAGTCAAATGTCGGGAGGTGGAAAGACTTACCCCCTTATTTTGCATGTTTGTTTTTGACGCAGTGTTTTTTTGTTCGATTACAGGGTTTGATTGTATGTCTCATGACTAAAGATAACAAGTATAATTCTTAATGTATATGGTGCTTGTATAAAAATATTGTTAGAAGATAATCGTTGGGAATATCAAGAGTTTTATTGTTTCTTTTAATTAAATTATTAATCAAGTTTTCAATTTCCTGTTAAATTTAGAGATGCTTTCTTACAAGGTGTACCCCGTCCATTTCTTGATGACAGGAACATTTTGACCAGTTGTCGTTGTATTTCATTTTGAGCAAATATAATATAATATTTTCGCTAAATTTATTTCTTTCAATATTTATTTTTTTTCAATATTTCAATATTTTATGTGGAACTTCTCATCCTTTCTTTCAGTTTCACGCTCTAGATAATGGCTCAGCGACGAAAAGACAATGGGCTCGCTTGTGTTTACTGCGGAGTCTGCTGTAACGCTCTCAAATCACGTTTTATGTCACGTGATATTGAAAGTCACGTGATATATTGAAAGTCACGTGATATATAGCAAGTCACGTGACCTTCAAACCACGTATTGGAAGATCACGTTCGAGAAACTCTGGCACTTTTTTCTTGGATTTTCTTGGAGGTCTCGTCGCTTAGACGTCTTGAAGGAACAGCAGAAACGAATGACCAATGGTAAGATTTTATTTTTCTGATTGCTGTATAATATACATGAAAGTACTAAAGTATTATAAGATTAGAAATGGACATGTTCTGAAGGTGTCCATAAGAATTATGCATGAACCTTTACTGTGGTGACCTTGACCAGGGGTGTAGCCAGAGGGAAGGCGACACAGGCGGCTGCCTCCCCCTTTTTGGACAAGAAACATGGAAATTTTGACCATATTGTTAAGATAAGAGTTTTGAGCGAACCAAAATAAAACAGGTTTTGAATGTAACTCAGCGCCTCTTTTTCAAAAAATCCGGCTACGCCCCTGACCTTGATATCGGTTGATAGTTGAAGAGCAGAATATCAGTGTACATGCGTGCCTTGTTCTGTGCATCATCCAGAAGTCACGTATAAATAATGATTTAAAATGTATTAAAATTGAAAATAAAAACTATTCTATTGATTATTCTTGGGTTCATAAATCACTCGCTATGATACAGGGAGGGGAATTAAGCGTTTGCCAAATTTAGCCAGAAAGCGAGTGCAGATCTATTTATTCATTTTCTCTTCGTCTATATTTGTTCAAATCAAACTCCACTTGGTTGGAAATTACATTACAATAGCTAAGAATAATACACCACCAAAACCGTTGGACGGTTGGTCTAGTAACCCCCCGCTGGTTTGGATGTGATCAGCCCATTTTGCCTCTTTTCAGGTTCCGTTGTCACATCCAAACCCGCGGGGGGTTACTAGACCAACCGTCCAACGGTTTTGGTGGTGATATCTTGACGGATGTATGTAGTTTGAACCCATGTTACTTGCCCAAAGGCAGTTTGGACCCATGTAACCTGCCCTCACGTAGTCTGAACATACGTAACTAGCCCACACGCAAGCCGAACCCACGTAACTCACCCTGACGAAGTCCAAAACTATGTTATTCTAACTTGGAATTACTAGAATTGAAATATTTCTTAATTTCTACAAATCGTCCACGTGAACTCACGTGCTGAAATATAGCAACCAGATCTAATTCACGTGCATTAGTCGTATTTGAACTCAGTTCAACATAACCGTGGTGTTTCCACATAAAAGACGGCGCGCACTCAGTGTGCGCCACTGAGTGCGCGCCATTCCCACCTTGGAGATTTAATGTTGGGAATGGCGCGCACTCAGTGGCGCGCACTCAGTGCGCGCCGTTTTTATCATGTGGAAACACCACGGTAATCAAGTCGAAAATCGCGTGTAAATATCAATTTCTTCAAATCCCCTAATTTCTACAAAACGTCCGCGTAGACTCACGTGCTTCACTTGTCCATCGTATATTTCCATCCCTATTCACTGCAGACATGGAGAAACCGTTATAAGTTCACCATCGTCAGATGGATCAATGGAAAACCTCAAATCAGCTCATTTAGTTCCTCTTATCAAAGGAAGCTCATTAGACTCGAACACATACAGAAATTACAGACCTGTCTCCAATCTAGCATTTGTAGGCAAGATTATAGAGAAAGTAGTCCAAAGGAGACTTAATGAACACTAAAGAAAAACAATCTTGACATTGACAATCAATCAGCATACAAGAAAAACTTTAGCACAGAAACCCTGCTAATACGAGTAGTCAATGATCTGCTGATAGCCTCTGATGAGAACAAGGCAACAGTGGTCATGCTTGACTTGTCAGCAGCATTTGATACTGTAGATCACCGAAAACTTAACAATCCTCGAGAAAGAGATAGGAATAACTGGTACAGCCTTGAAATGGTTCAAGAGTTACTTGTCTGGGCGCTGTCAGAGAGTTAAGATTGGAGACACTGAGTCAATTGAGATTGTTATTCGTTTTGGTGTTCCACAAGGATCTGTTCTTGGACCAATCCTCTTCAATATTTATATCCGTTCTATTTACAAAACAGTGAAATCAGTTCTCTTCAACATCCATGGCTTTGCTGATGATCACCAGGTCTTCAAATCATTCCGAACAGAAAATGAATATCAGATCCTTGCAACCGACATACCACTCTGTTTCAAAACTATTAATGAATGGATGAGTTCACACTATCTTCAACTCAATCCTGGTAAAACTGAAATAGTTGTATTTGGAAGCCACTAATTTTGTCTAAACTGGAGATGAACGGGATATTTTAACTCCCGACACATGTGTAAGATTCGTCTCAACTGCCAAGAACTTAGGATTTTATCTTGATTCTTCTTTGACATTCTCTCCTCAGATTGACAAACTCAAAATGAAATGTATCCATAGCCTAAGGAAGCTATCCAAAATGAAGTCCTTCCTCTCCATCAAGCAAATGAAAGAACTTGTTCTAGCAGTGGTTATTTCATCAATTGATTATTGCAACTCCCTTTACTATGGAATGCACTCACGGAACTTAAGAATCCTGCAAAATATTCAGAACAGAGCCTGTGCAGTCATATTAGGCCTTAAGAGAAGGGACCCAAAACTGAACACCTGAAATCCCTTCATTGGCTTAAAGTGCCTGAAAGAATTGAATTCAAGATTCTCTTGACTGTTTTCAAAATTTTGAATGGAAAAGCACCTAAATACTTGACTGATCTTATATGCTACAATAATATCAGTGGAAGTAGAACTCCTTCATTGAGAGCATATATTCCGAAAACTAGAATGGGTGCAAGGGCATTTGTTTGTTATGCTTCTAAACTATGGAATGATTTGCCACTTGAAGTGCAATCTTGTTGCTCTACAAAACAATTCAAATCTAAGTTAAAAACTCTCTTATTTAGTAGGTCATATGATATGTGTAACAGTTAGCTTTGTTCTGTCTTGAGTTGCATAACTGCGCAGTTTTTACGTCACTTGAGGATTCAGTAACATCTGCATAGTTTCTTTATGATTGGCAGCAACATTTCTACTTATTTTTCTCAGTGACGATCTGTTTTTAAATTATTCCACACAGTTGAGCATAGGAACAGAGTATTGATAGTATTTTGTTACCTCGTTACTGTGTATAAGCTACCATATTTATTATTATTATTATTATTAAACTTAGTGAAAACGAAGCAAGATGATATTATGAAAGTTTCGAATGCGTCTATATACTGGTTCTTGACAGTGAAATAATGACATAACGAAGTGCCGAAGTAATTACTTAATTAGCAGACAAATTTAACTGAAACACAAGTTTTTCTTTTGCAGCAGAGAATAAAAACAGTTTGCAGCAGGAACAGCTTCAGTTTTAAACTTTACAACACTACTTTATATAAATAAACAATATCATAATTAAATATTATATTTTAGAAACAAGGGGAGAATTCTCCCCACATTACATCAAACAATGAACGCCTAATGAGAGGCTGCTGTCTTATTCAGCTACTGCAGCCTCGCATGGAGGTAACTGCTAAAACTTTACAAAGCACCGAAAATGTATTCAAAAGAAAAGGGCTTCAAGTACCGGTGTGCTTGAAATGATGTCAATTACAGGGTAGGCTTCAGGAGCAGATGTAGATAAGCTAACTCTCTTCTCTCTAAACGACACTTTCTTCTCCCCCAGCGAGTCAGTGAGCGGGCTCTCCTCTCCTGAAGTATGTGAGATTTGGAGGAAATAACACACAGTGAGCATTCAGCTTCCAGACTTAGTGACGGACCATGCTGTTATAGTATTTGAGATATGAATGGTATGCACCATGGTAACTCATTGAAAAAGGAAACAAAACACATCTCATGCTCTATACAGCTGCTCAATGATTGTAGAGTGTGAAAGGCGTTAATATCACAAAAACGATGTACTTCATGAAATTAATACTACACCGTTCAGAGCGTGAAGGGGAACAGGAACTTCCTCCGTCAGAACGACTTCCTCCTTTTCTATTTGATGTGAGCTAGTTACCAACTCTGGAATAACAACAGAACTTGCTTCTGTCTGCGAGTCTAACTTAGTTTCTGTCTGTGTCTCGGACCGTGTGTCTAGCGTGGGGTTGGGGTAGGGGGCCAGCAGCAGGTGTAGGGTCAGCTGGTGGGTCTGAGGAAGGCAGGCCGAGGAAAACATCCTCATTCTCAATTCCAGGCGACTTGTCCTGATCTAGGAATATAAAAACGTGTTGAAACTAAGGCATCACTCATTAAATCTTTAGTTTTCAAGATGTTTCAAAGAAGTCCACAATTGCCATACCATCTCAGTAAAGTAAGTGTAACATGAGCAAAATAGGAAACACAATTTCCCCACTCACCCGCTACATCCTGTGTAGCTATCTCAGTGCCAACAGACGATATCCCTGGAAGAGAGGCTCCACAAGACTGCTCATCTGTCTGCAGCATCATACTGTCTCTAGTCTCCATACCTCCTCCCTCCTCTTCTGCTTCTCCTGTCCTGATGCTGAGGCTAGCCTCCACGCTTCCTTGGAAGAGTTCATCCTCTCCAACACTTGCTCCTTCTTTCTGCATGCTCATTTCCTCACTCCCTTGACTCACTTCCTCACTCCGAAATATCACAGTCTCCTTCCTCGGCATCACCTCCTCCTGAGCTCTGAGCTCCTCGGGACTGCTCTCCCCACTGTCCAAGTCCACATCAGCATTCCTGTCGTTGTGAAGAGACAGCCTCATCTCCTCCATCCTCTTCTCGTTGATGACAGGGGTCAGCTCAGCACTGCTGGCCGACACTATCTCCCCTCCGTACACGTCCCCGCCACTGAACGACAGGCCTTTGAGTGTGACGCTGGGCCACTGACAGGGCGTGGACAGGTGATCACTGTCGTCCTCCTCCTCCTCCTCTCCCTCGCTCTCTGGGGAGTTGTCTGCTGTCGTGTTGTCTGCCGTCGAGTACACGTTGCTGTTAGACGAGTTGTCTTCGTCGTCCACGATCAGATCGACGTTATCAATGTCGGCGTTGTACGACTCGGAGGTCGGTTCTCTGTCGGAGGACTCCATGCTTTGCTCGAGGGAGGTAGCCTCGGTTTGGCAGGAGGTGTGGAGCCCGGATATGTGGGAACACACCGCACTGAGGTACCGCGAGAGGGAGATATTCTTAGACTCCTGGGAAAGTGGTGGGTTATATTCCTGGGGTTTGGAAAAGGGCGAGTTGGGAATTGGGGAGGGTGTGTTGGAGGGCTGGGGGCTGATATAGTGATATAGTGATATATGGAGTTTTGGAAAAGTGAAATCTGACATAAATAAAGCAATAAGTAACAATGATCAGGCTGAAACTGAACACCCTATCTGTCAAGTTTAGTATCTTATGCCTATGTCTATTACAGTACTACAATGTTTGCACTTACCTTTCTGACATACAGGTCTAGCAGTCTCGGCTTCTCAATGAGTTGCAGAGCTTTGTCAGCGCAGGATTGACGGATTGGCGTGTCATGGAGCATGGCGTGGTGCACACCAACAATGTAACTCCGCTCGTACGCTTTACAGATCTCACCAACGTGCGTGAAACACATCGAATCTTCTGAAGGCGGAGGGAAAGGTTCTAACTTCTATTGAAATGCAAGAATTCTAACTTGTCAGAGTAAAAAATATCAAGAGTGGTGCCCAAGTGGATTCAATTTCATAATTTATCAATTTAAGGTACTAATTTCTGCATTAAAATCTGAATTATAACGAACATCTGAACATTACAGGTAAACTGAACAAGAGTACAAATGTACAGCTGTGTTTGAATGCTTATCATGTCTAAGTACTTGAGTGTGTGGTACCTATGTATGGCATGGCAGAATGCTGGGGTGTACTCTCTCTGATAATCTGTGATATGAGGGCGGGACACTCCAACCCTTCCAACTCTGATGTGTCAGCACTGTAAGAGTCGCACTCGTACAATTTAGTCTGAAAGAAGGAGATATTCATCTGATGTTTCAATAAACACTAAATTATTATGAATCGCGTACATAATTTTACGGCTAACGCAAATACCTCAGTTACAATGCCTCCTGCTAATGATAGCAACAAAATACCAGGTTATGTTAATTTTGCAATGAAGTATGACATTATTTATTGATAAGATTGGTGTACCTGTGAGCAGCGCTCCGGACTGGTGAAAGTACCAAGGAGTATCTTGTAGAAGCAGTCAAAGACCAGGATATCCACTCTCCCGCCCGGGAACCAAGCCCTGATCTGGGGCTCCGTGAAGTGGTCCGGGGGGTCGGGGATCAGCGTGAACTGTAACCTGCTTTTGTCATCCTTACTCTCCAGTTTGTGGAACTGGGGAACATGTCGAGTCAGGTGGGCAGAATGCTCAAGGTATAGGAGCATTTAGACCCTCATGCCTGAGGCAACGATAGTTGGGACTTCAACAGGAGTTGGGTTCGGAGTGGGAGAGTAGTTAACTTTGCTATTTAAGATCTACCAATGTTTTATAGTAATGAACTTATCACAAGCTATTAATCAAGCAGACCCTTAACAAATCACCAAATTTCTTACCCTGACGTAGCATTTCCAGGAAGACTCTGGAATATCGTCAGAGAAGACAATCTTCTCACCGATGGGTCGCCTAGCGTTCACATCGGACTGGATGGTCTTCAGCTCGTCATGAGACAGGTATATCTGCCGTGAGTTGGACGCTTCTAGCAGTTCACTCATAGAGTTGAGCAGGTGGGTGTTTGGAGACGGGGTGGAACATCCAGTGGAGTCAGTCAGTGAGTCAGGGTCTGTGTCATGACACCAGCCTGAAAAGTGTAGTCAGTGAGTCAGGTTCCGAGTCATGACACCAGCCTGAAAAGTGGAGTCAGTGAGTCAGGGTCTGAGTCATGACACCAGCCTGAGAAGTAGAGTCAGTGAGTCAGGGTCCAAGTCATGACACCAGCCTGAAAAGTGGAGTCAGTGAGTCAGGGTCTGAGTCATGACACCAGCCTGAAAAGATGTGGAGTCAGTGAGTCAGGGTCTGTGTCATGACACCAGCCTGAAAAGATTTGGAGTCAGTGAGTCAGATACCAGGGTCTGAGTCATAGCACCACCCTGAAAAGTAGAGTCAGTTAGTCGTGTCGGAGTCATGACACCAGCCTGAAAAGATGTCTTGTCATGATATCAGCCGATGTGTTGTCATAATATCAGCCGACAGCAACTGAACATGAACGAGAGCAAGATGAAATTGCAAAAGTTACGAAAGCGTAATACTGCATACAGTATATAATCTTATAACTTTATAATGGTTCTTGACAGTGAAATAATGACATAACGAAGTGATTAATTAATTTCTTAATTAGCAGACAGATTGAACTGGAACACAAGTTTTTCTTTTGCAGCAGAGTTTAAAAAGAGTTTGCAGCAGGAACAGCTTTAGGTTTAAAATTTATAACACTGCTTATTTATTTATTAAATTAATTAAATTTAATTATGATTATTATTACTCTAATTTTCTATATCATTTTAAAATATTATATTTTAGAAACAAGGGGAGAATTCTCCCCACATTATAACAAACAATGAGCAATGGGAGACTATTGTCTCACCCAGCTACCACCTAGCTATAGCAGGGTGGTAGCTGATAACAAACAACTAACGGGTGATGACTAATTATCTGGAATTATTTCAAGGTATTCTTGTGGCCAAATCAAGATCATGTTAGAGCTCAGATGTGGTTATTCTAGACCTAAAAAGTCTGCTGATTCCGAATAACATCATGGGAAGATTTGAAAACCCTGTATTTACATGCTACTGGCCGATTAGTTTGAGAAGGTACAAAAAAATCTTGCACAAAATCTCAAAGACAATAATAATCTCCAAAAGTGTTAATAAAGCGTTACTATGGGATGATTCTGAGCAGGAGGGTCTCAAGAGTGACTGCAGAAAGTGGCATCACTAACTTATCCAGTGGTGACCCTATGGAACTAAAAACGTGTTTGAAATCATCAATTCTTCGATAAAGACTCTTTCGTAAAAGTGTGATTTTTGGTAATTTTTAATCCAAAATCGTACATCCCAATAAACGGAAGTAGCCCAAAAACATTGGATATGTTTAATGAGGTCATCATTATAACTTTATTAGTATTATTAGGTCACCCCAAGGATCGACCGAGGGGCAGATTTCTGACCGAGGCCGAGGCCGAGGAAAACGAAAATCTGAAATTTCAACCGAGGCCGAGGCCGAGGAAAACGACGATCTTAAATTTTGACCGAGGCCGAGGCCGAGTCCTCGGTGCCCTAATTTGCACCGAGGCCGAGGCCGAGGATTTCAGTGGATGTTTTCAACAATTTGAACGGATGACCACAACTGCACTGATTTGTTGGAAAAATCAAAAACTAATTGATATTGTTCAGTGGATTGTAATACTACATCTTAACTGCATTATTTGTACTTATTATTCATCTTATATCTGGACAAATGAAAGCACATTTCCCTGCGAGGGATCTGTATCAGTATAAGACCTCAACGAGCATAATATAGCATAGTATTTAATATTTTTTGATTTTGAAGGTTTTACTTTTATTCCAATAGCCGTACGGCCAATGACAGGAATCGAAGGATTCAAGTGTAATCAAGCCAGTGCAGTTAAGGAAGTGTAATCCATACTTTATTCGCCCGAGACTTCGCTGCAATGGGCATCTCCTCATTTAACCCTCCCGCACAGTTTCCTATACACTCGGCTGAGTGAACTGTCGGGCTGCATAGGCTCGAGACAAATCTCTCACCCTTAGCTTAGTCGTGCTTACCGGATTCAAACTCAGGATTTTTGGATCCTGTGCTCAAATCGATACCACTACACCACTGACCCTTTATAGTAGGTAATAGGTATTGTTTTGCATAGAAAGATACCTATAATACAAGACAAAGGCTTTTAAAATTTGGTCTTGCGGGCATTTGTCAATTTCGACCTCTTTCACTTCTGTAGCCTAACAGTGCTTTAGGTTTGACGTTGCTTCCTAGTTGACAATGTTTAGCAAGGTTCTGGGGGCGGTAGCCCCCA
The DNA here is from genome assembly GCA_011033025.1 of Beroe forskalii. Taxonomy (NCBI): domain Eukaryota; kingdom Metazoa; phylum Ctenophora; class Nuda; order Beroida; family Beroidae; genus Beroe; species Beroe forskalii. The sequence goes on along the minus strand of WFMF01000004.1, from coordinate 405,980 downwards.
CAAGCCAGACGTTTAGATTAGATTAAATTGGTGCCTCAGTATGATTTCACATCAATTCTTGCCTACTTTCTACAAGACTCTTCAAAGACAAAATAATGGCAGCAACGTGAGTACCACAGGCCTTACAGTGCTAGGCAGGGGTCTGGGGGCAGCAGCCTCCAGAAGCCAGGCGTTTAGATTTCATTAAATTGGTTCCTCAATAGAATTTCACTTCAATTCTCGTCTATTTTCGACGAGACTGGTCGAGGAAAATTCACGGCAGCAACTTAAGTACAGTGCTAGGGACTAGGGAGAGGTCGAGGGCGGCAGCCCCCAGATGCCAGACGTTTAGATTTGATTAAATTTGTGCCTCAATAGGATTTCACTTCAATTCTTGCCTATTTTCGACGAGACTGGTCGGAGAAAAATCACCGCAGCGACTTAAGTACGGTGCTATGCCCCCAGACCCCTGCATTGCAGGGGTCTGGGGGCAGCAGCCCCCAGAAGCCAGACATTCGGATGAGATTAAAAATTGGTGCTTCAATAGGATCTAACTTCGAATCTTGCATATTTTCGACAATTTCACGGATCGGGACATTGAATAAGAGTCCCATAATTGTAATTAATTATTCTTTTTTGACTCAGTGGTACACGTACAAACGGAAACGATGTGGTTTTTAATGACAATAAATTTCGACGTTCTACGACGTATCTTCTGGTCTCAATTTCGGTATAATTTTTGTTTAGTAGTTTTGTAAAGTTTAAAACAGACTGGTTGAGGAAAATCTACGGCAGTGCTAGGCAGGGCTAGGCAGGGCTAGGCAGGGGTCTGTTGGCGGCAGTCCCCAAAGGCCAGCTGCCAGACGTTTAGATTAGATCAAATTGGTTCCTCAATAGGATTTCACTTCAATTCTTGCCGATTTTTGACGAGACTGGTCGGAGAAAAATCACGGCGCAACTAAAGTACGGTGCTATGCAGGGATTTGGGGGCGGCAGCCCCCAGAAGCCAGACGTTTAGATCAGATTAAATTGGTGACTCAAATTCAATAGGATTTCACTTCAATTCTTGCCTATTTTCGACGAGACTGGTCGAGGAAAATTCACAGCAGCAACTTAAGTACAGAGCTAGGCGGGGGTCTGGAGGCGGCAGCCCCAGAACCAGACGTTTAGATTATGGATTAGATTAGATTGGTGCCCTAGTAGGATTTCACTTCAATTCTTGCCTATTATCGACGAGACTGGTCGAAAAAAATCACGGCAGCCACTTAAGACGTGCAGTGCTAGTGAATTAAATTGAAGCTCCTTGAATAGGATTTTATCAATATTTTACAATACCTGCCGAATTAAAATCGCGGCAGTAACTTACTAACTACTATACATAATGTTAAATGCTTAGGAGGGGTCTGGGGCGGCAGCCAAACGTTCGGAGTAAGTGAAATTGAATTCCCAATAGGATTTCATTAATTTTTTTGCATATTTAGGTACTTTCTAGATGACAATGGCCGCACTAAAATCAAGGCAGTTTTTAAAAGTCTGAATAACTGCTTAAGCATGGGTATTGGCCGGCAGCCCCTTTAAGCCAGACGTTTGGATAAGACTAAATTTAATTATCAGATTATAGACTAAATTTCTTCCTACCCATTTTTTCCTATTTTTGACGAGACTTGTCAAATAAAGGACGTCAGTTTTTTTGACTTCTATGATGGCCACAGTTCATCAGATGTTTCAAGATCTTTCAAATTAATCCTACTAGTTATTTTGGACCTTTTCAAATAAAATTCAGGTTTTTCCTGTTATCAAATATGGATATTTTCCTTTAAAATCCTCGGTAAAATCCTCGGCAAATTTATAAAAACTCGGCCGAGGCCGAGGAGAATCGGGATTTAAAATGACCGAGGCCGAGGCATTCCGAGGATTGGCAATTCTGACCGAGGCCGAGGCCGAGGCCTCGGTGAAACCCAAATCCTCGGTGAAAACCGAGGCCGAGCCGAGGCCTCGGTCGATCCTTGGGTCACCCCATTCTAGATGAGTAGATGTGCATGAAAGAGTATAAATTTCTTATAATTAAAAAGATATCGGAGTATTTTTGTATATTTCCTTATTACTCACCTTATAACTCTCACACCCCGGATTAAAAAAAACAGTTTTTCCTTACAGACAAGAACCCAATTATACACAAACTGGCAGTCAAATTATGTACTTATAACTGAATAACACATGTTCAAGTAATCGTAAGCACAATGTTAACCATTCAACGGGGATTTTCATAACATATAAAAAAGTGTCGCAATTCATGCAGGACTCCAGTAAGACTCACCGAATGAAGTGTCCACGTCTATGAGGGTGAAGTTGAGGACATTGAGGAGCGATCTGTTGAGGAGGTTGGATACAAGGAACAAGTAGGGGACATCTCGTGTGGCAACTGGCTGCAGGACATTGATTTTACTCATTTTAGCATCAAATATTCAGTGCATCTTTACAAGATTACAGTGTGACGTTATCAACATTTAGGTGAAACAGTACTACTAAAGTCCTAATATCAGCTGATAGACTGTAATAATCCATCATCATTAAATCAGAGACACTCTGACCTCTTTGAATGAAGTAGCACGGGGGCAGAATTGATCCGAGAAGGCTGGCTGATCCTTGTCCAACTGTAGGCAAAGTTTTTTGATCGTTGCAAAGGAACACAGACTGCTGATAAGCTTGAAGTCCAAGTCAAAGATCCGTGGGGGTATGCGTTGGGATTCCAAGTCGTGGAGGTAGGTGAGAGAACCCTCTGTACAGACAACAGAGCCCCACTGGGGCTCTATCAGAATCTAAGGGGATTTGGCAATAAGAATTTATGTGCCATTTAGCTTTAATTCAAACCTGCAATTACACCAGAGGGTTTTATTGAAAATCAACTGACTTGGACATAGGTGAAATATCAGAATGTCCACTGCTTATTGTACCTCTGTGGTAAAGTTAGGAGATATCTTCCTCTGATCGGACTTCTTATCTACCGACGTAACATCGTCATCCACACTGATGATATACTGCAGCAAACACCCCACTTCTTCTTGTGATGACGACGTCACTCCGTTACCATGTGATGTCATTCCGTTACCATTTGACATCACTCCGTTACCATGCAGCATCACCTCGTAACCATGTGACATCACCCCGTTACAATGTGACATCACTCCGTTACTGCCAATGGTCGGAGGGCTGGCCGTGTTCATCTTCAAGACGTTGAAACAGGAGAAGATTTTACCGTTGACGCTGAGTGGCCGATACTGCTCTTGTAATCGCAATCTGGAATAGGTCACTGAATGGCCCATTTTCTCATAATATAGGAAGTGTATTATGCATTTCACTCAATTTTGTTCATTATTATCAGCGTGCAATTATATCCAATAACTTGCTTCACGAGTCACGAAATCTATTGAATGGAAAACTGAAAACATAAACCATGTACATTACCGCTTCATGTTTGGCCTGGTCAGTCCCTACCTGAAGAGAGCGTTGAATATCTCGTTTCTGAGTTCCTTGATGAGCTCGTCCGAGCAGCAGTTCACATCAGGACATGTTTTCCAGGAGCAGATCAGCTTGTGCAGGTACACATCCCCCCTCCGGGGCCCCGCACTACTCCATAGGATAGTGTCGTCTATGTGGCGGGGCACCATCTGACAAGCGTGCTCTGCTCTCAGGTTGAACGGGATGAAGTTACCTCCTCGCTTCTTCAGTGTCGTGTCTAGCCCCACCTGAACGGGATGAAGTTACCCCCTCGCTTCTTTAGTGTCGTGTCTAACCCCACCTGAAATGGGGATGAAGTTACCCCCTCGCTTTTTCAGTGTCGTGTCTAACCCCACCTGAAATGGGGATGAAGTTACCCCCTCGCTTCTTCAGTGTCGTGTCTAACCCCACCTGAAATGGGGATGAAGTTACCCCCTCGCTTCTTTAGTGTCGTGTCTAACCCCACCTGAACGGGATGAAGTTACCCCCTCGCTTCTTTAGTGTCGTGTCTAACCCCACCTGAAATGGGGATGAAGTTACCCCCTCGCTTTTTTAGTGTCGTGTCTAACCCCACCTGAAATGGGGGTGAAGTTACCCCCTCGCTTTTTTAGTGTCGTGTCTAAACCCACCTGAAATGGGGGTGAAGTTACCCCCTCGCTTCTTTAGTGTCGTGTCTAAACCCACCTGAAATGGGGGTGAAGTTACCTCCTCGCTTTTTTAGCGTCGTGTCTAACCCCACCTGAAATGGGGGTGAAGTTACCCCCTCGCTTCTTCAGTGTCGTGTCTAACCCCACCTGAAATGGGGGTGAAGTTACCCCCTCGCTTCTTCAGTGTCGTGTCTAACCCTACCTGAAATGGGGATGAAGTTACCCCCTCGCTTCTTTAGTGTCGTGTCTAAACCCACCTGAAATGGGGATGAAATTACCCCCTCGCTTCTTTAGTGTTGTGTCTAACCCCACCTGAAATGGGGATGAAGTTACCCCCTCGCTTCTTTAGTGCCGTGTCTAACCCACCTGAAATGGGGATGAAGTTACCCCCTCGCTTCTTTAGTGTCGTGTCTAAACCCACCTGAAATGGGGATGAAATTACCCCCTCGCTTCTTTAGTGTTGTGTCTAAACCCACCTGAAATGGGGATGAAGTTACCCCCTCGCTTTTTTAGTGTCGTGTCTAAACCCACCTGAAATGGGGGTGAAATTACCCCCTCGCTTCTTTAGTGTTGTGTCTAACCCCACCTGAAATGGGGATGAAGTTACCCCCTCGCTTCTTTAGTGCCGTGTCTAACCCACCTGAAATGGGGATGAAGTTACCCCCTCGCTTTTTTAGTGTCGTGTCTAACCCCACCTGAAATGGGGATGAAGTTACCCCCTCGCTTCTTTAGTGTCGTGTCTAACCCCACCTGAAATGGGGATGAAGTTACCCCCTCGCTTCTTTAGTGTCGTGTCTAACCCCACCTGAACAAATGGCAATATAGGCTTACATAAGGCAGTATGCTCTAGAGAAAAGTTTGGCTTTCATAGTTTTTAAGTTAATATACATTCTAGTGGTTTCTAACATCAGGGGGCTGGCAAGCCCCCGCGGCGGAAATGAGGGGAGGGCCCGAAGTGGACAACGAACCTTACAGTGGGGCCGAGGCCTAACCGAGGACCCAGGGTCCGAGGGGCATTGCACGTCGATTCTGACGGTAGAAATTTCATTAATTTCCACATATTTCACGAAGAAATTTGGGGAATTTCCCCTGGTTGGATTTCCACCAAAATCGATACGTCGCTTCTTTGAGGGTCAAAGGCGCAACTGTCAAAATTTCAGATCAATTGGATAAAAAATGACCAAGTTATAACAACTTATTCACACCGAAATCGTACACGCGATAAGTACGCATCGCTGCGCTTGCCAGCCCCCAACTATATGTTTTCATGGATTCGCCGAATTTCAAAAATTTTTACGGTACGTTCCCGACGATCAAATCAATTGAAAATTGAGTTTCCGCGCCTTCGCTGTGCGCGCGCTCGGAGTTTAAAATTTGAGATCAATTCGTTCAGAAATGGCTGAGTTATAACTACTTGAAATCGCCAAAATTGAGGGTGTTCTTGTTAAAAAGGGTTACGACGCTGATACATATACGAGAGATGACGCTTTTAGTGCAAGAAGTATACCCTATTTAAACGGCCATATCTCGGGAACGGTAAAAGATACAGAGCTCATCGACCCAGCGTTGGAAAGTAAAAGGATAGAACTTGCGAAAAATGCCCTTAAAAACTATTTTACGTCACGATAATGACGTCATAATGACGTCACAAAACTAAGAATTTCAAATGTCGATTTTCCCAAAAATAGGCGTTTTCAACGCAATTTTTCGGTATGAAGCTTTCGAGATAGGAAAAATGCTCCTCTTAGCGTGGAAAGGAAATTTAATGTACTTTTTAAAAATGTGGTTGAAAAGTTCTAAGCTCCCAGCATCCTTGAGATATATGCGATTGTTTGAAACACTTCGACACGAAAAAATCCCAAAAATGGCAAAACTTGTGAAGCTAGTGGAGAGAACGGGACAACCCCAGAACTTCATCTTTGGATATGTTGTCGGTCATAGTCCCAATTGTGTTAATGAATGGGTCTCAGATAGCTTATCTAATTTTATGACATAATTGTGACGTCATCAGTAATGCTAGGTAACGCGAATTTTTACGCGCGATTTGACGCCAAATTTCAATATCTGGGCACAGAAAAAGGGTGATATTTTTTCCCAAAACCAAAAAGGATTTGGTTGTGATGGTCCGCGGCGGTTTTAAGGCGTTCTTTACTGTAAAACCCATGATATGAGAAAGAACGCGACGGTTAAAACTGCCGCAACGGCACTTTCTTGATGCATTAAAGTCACGTGAATGCTGTATATTGTGACGTTGCAGCAGTTTTAACCGTCGCGCTCCTTCTCACATCATGGGTTTTACAGTAAAGAACGCCTTAAAACCGCCGCGGACCATCACAACCAAATCCTTTTTGGTTTTGATAAAAAACTATTCATAATTCAAGCCGATTCATGGGATCCCAATTACCTTGATGTTACTGTCAAGAAGGAGTGATCCTTGGAACTTCACTTCCGTTAGTTTATATATCAAATCCTCCTTTATCTGAACAATGAATTCATGATTTCAGAGCAATAAGTTAAAATTGATTGAAATATGAAATTTGAAAATATGTGACTCTATACTTCTATGATCGTTCATTAAACTAAAAACGTTTAAGTCAAATTAACAAAACAAAATGTCGAATTGAACTTCATCTAAGCTTCCAAAGCCTTTCACTTTGAGTGATTTGCATCCCACTTTAGGTGCTTTGCGTTCTGCATCATGATTACCTGCTGCTGCTCAATGAAGGGTATGTCTCTGTGCATCGCCAGGTATATGGACATGGTAGCAGTACATGGCATGAACACAGTCAGCCACACAAAGGTAGGTTTGGGGTAGGCATCTGCTGAGGTAGGCCTGGTTTCGTGCAGCTTCACATACAACTCCTTGTTCACCATGATGTCACACCACTTCGATAACACGTCAATTAACTGGCAAGCAAAGTGTTAGTTACAATAGATGTAGTGAAGTAGTGGGAATCAGTCCAATTTATCAGAATGTCTAACTTTTTAGCTTACAGAGTTGCTAGTTTCACTCTGTCAATGAATTTGTGTATCGTTTTCTACTTCTTTACTAGTTTACTACCCCAGCTCACTTACAAATCCGTGAGATCTGCTGTAGATCTGAAACTCCTTGTTGTGATTTCTTATGGCAGACTTCGTCACTCCGTTCAGGCATTTGGGAAGGTTCAGGTCGAACTGGAGCCAGAACTTGACAACGTAAACGTCGAAGTGGGCACCTCTGACGTACTCCTTGGCTTCCATCAGGAAATGCAGCCAGAACTTGTTAAATCTTATCATCCTGACCAATGTGAATTGTAATAATGTTGATGCGTAATGCTGGTTGAAAACCCCTTCTAGGATCTCATCAACTAACTATTACACCTATTACGTACTGATTCACTACTTGTCTTACTACCACTCCATTACTCACTCCTGTTCAGTGGTTGGTGACGATATCTTCTCTATTTTGTAGGGCTCTGAGGATTGGGACGCCAGCTCCGTGCTCTTCTTACTCAGACTGGAGAAAGCGAAGTTGTGAAGGTCCAGGATCCAACGCTTCTCATACGACTCATCCTGGTGAGGTCGCAGCTGCTCCGCTAGGAACCTAGCCGGGAAGATGTAGAACATTAAAACAACTATAGTAACTATAGTAAAGTAGTATGTCACTATCAGAGGGTTCTTAATAAAATCTTGCAATGGATATCGAAAATTCCAGAGTTCCAGGGCAAAAGTTTGGAAAGTTGGCACCTTGTTGTTCAAGGGATGGCGTACATGGAAAAATAGCAATGACCCATGAAGTTGTAAGCTTCCCACTGAGCTTATACGTAGCCTATTCCTATCCTATTATGTTACTATAGCCACGTACCGAACAGATGGCAGATCACAATTCATCCTGATTCCTGAAGCGAGTTCATAGACTCAAGGGTCAAACCTGTTAAAAGAGTCTAGTAGTTTGACCGGGGTTCTGTGCTTCCCATCCTCATCCTGCTTAGCATTGATTACAGCGTAGTCACCATAGATACACACTGCTACCTGAAAAAGAAATCACAGATACGTCGAGATGATCTAGGATGAAGCAACCAGGATTTGAGGTCGGGGATTTTGCCAGTTCAGGGGGAATCTTTTCGAATGTTGACAAATTCAGGGATGGGGTCTGGACCCAGTATGAAGCTATGACTAAAGTTCAGTGATGTACCTTGACACTGGGAACTCGGAAAGTTTCTACAGGTATATCCGTTACCAATTCGTATTTAACGTGTAGTCTTCGTCGCCACGTTAGCACCATGGTTACGTGCAACGTAAGGTATTCGGTACCCGAAAAATCAGGAGCCACTGCAGGGAATTGATTGGTTCTTGAAATTTCATACATGATACACGCTAACGGCTTAGTGCTTACATAATGCGTTTCGAACGCAAGTCACAACCACCTAGTATTCAAATTTCAATTTCTATCGAAAAGATATTGTCTAATTCACTCCACTCACATCCCTGAGACTTGACCTCGATGTCACATATCTTGTAACCCTCATATATTTTCCTAGCTATGGTAGCTGCCAGAGAAGCGTGGATCAGGTAGGAAGATTCCACAGTCTTAGAAGCCAGGCCCCTCAAGTCGGGGGGAGAGTGGAAGAGAGACCAGTGGAACACCTGCTCCACTCTCATGCTAGCTCTCCTGCCCCAGTCCCAGTACTGGCCATCAGACGTGTCAGCAATGAACTTCAGCAGGGAGATGTTGGGCACGTAGCCAAACCCATAGTGACCTGAGAATTAAGATACATTTTGAGTAAATTATCCGAAAAAAGGAGGTAGGAAATCCTGAAAATATTCAAATCATCCCGTTTTCATTGAGTTTCATCCTTTCATACATAATTATTTAACAGTGACAATTAAGACATGATCAAGCTACAGATTTCATTTTCATCTTTCAAGCAAAATCATGAAGCACACGCACAACATACCAGGTGGGTCAAATGGTCCGACTCTGATGAAGGAACAGGAAGTAGAATGTTCGTGAAGTCGGCTGACAATCTGCCTGGCTTGGTGGGTCTCACCTATCACTCCGTCAGTTATCATGATCATCACTGGAAGTGGTAAACGGAATCAATCACTTGACCAATAACCAATAACCATAGTACATACTTACGAATAGTTATAGTGTAGACTCAAATGTAGAATAAAGTAGCTCAAGCTTTCAAGAGAGTTTTTGCATTCGAGAAAGAAGTTATAATCAAACATAATGGTTCAACATTTCATTACAGTATGCACTGTTTTCCAAACAATACTCGGAGCAAGTACCTACCGTTCTTTGAGTTGTCGCATTGTCCGTCAGGTAGCACCCTGGACCTCTGGACCTTGAGCATGGCTAGTACCTCTGCAATGAGGGCAGTCAGGCCGTGTCTGTCTGCTCTGTTGGAGGTGGGGGCGCCCACCTCCGAGGAGCTCCAGGTGGGTGTGTGACTGCTGCTGCACTTCTTGATGTGGTCGTACAGCTGAACACACCGCTCCTCCAACATGGTGGTCAGGGTGGGGGCGGTGCAGGGGCTCAGGGGGTAGCCTTGGACCAGCACGGACACGAACTGAAGTACTGGCATCAATGAGGGAGGGTGCTACCATATTACAGAATCAGGAGTTTGAAGACATATTGTTGAAGGTAAAGAAAGAAAGAATAAAGCTGAAAAGGGAACACATTTTTTTCCTTCAATAACAAAAATTAAATACAGTAGAATAATTGTCGAACCACTAATAATGGGCGTATAACTATACAAGCGGTTCACCTTATTCTTCAACTGTGGAATGTATGCAATAACTGTGATGTTGACATCCAATGGAAGTCCAGGCTCATCTCTCCACGGGTGGAGGTCTGGGGCACAGAGAGGACTTATACATATTCTGAGGGCTTCGTCTAGCTCCTCTATGATCACCTTCTTGTGGTCCATGTCCTGAATATATAAATATACTGAATATTGCTGGGGCATAGATCAGAACAGCAACGCCACGAAGACGCCACGGTAGCGCCACGGTGACGCCACGGTAACGCCACGGTGACGCCACGGTGAAGCCACGAGGACGCCACTGCGGCGCCACGGTGAAGCCACGAAGACGCCACGATGAAGCCACGAAGACGCCATGGCAGTGCCACGGTGACGCCACGGTAGTGCCACTGTGAAGCCACGAGGACGCCACGAGGAAGCCACCTAGGCGCCGGGGCAGTGCCATGGTGAAGCCACCGTGATGCCACGAGAAGGCCACTGTGACGCTGGCCTGGGTATAGGGGGGAATTTTTGCTAAAAATGTATAATTTTGCAGGGTTTTCCTTCATTTGAGCAAGAAAATATCCGAGATTTAAACAGCGTGTTTCATTCAAAAATCTCTAATTTTTTGATTCAGAAGCCCCGAGTAGGCTACACATTATGTAATTCATAATTATTTCCACCTGACAGACAAAATTTGAATCACTTACTCACTGCTCACTACTCTTTTACTCAACCAATTGATGAATTGTAAAAGTAAATGTTCATGTTTCAAAGATCAATTGTGTGTCAGGCTTATAACTTAATAACTACCTTACGAGACATATTTAAAAGGTACGAAATTTGGGGATTTTAAGAAAAAATCCCCATATTTTCGTTCCCCCAAAATTTCGATCCCCAAAATTATTTCCCCCAAATTAGTTAATTACGGGTTTGTGATTTGACTAACAGTGCATAAAATATGGAATTCCCAGACAAATTTCAATAAGTATATCAGTGCAGAAGAGTTAAAAATATCTTAAATGCAGTAATTCCTAATAAAACTTCCTACACTCGACTCGATAAAAGGGATCTTGTACTGGAAATTCTACTACTTCGATCACCTCAGTAATATTGGCCTTTCTGAAGTTCTGATTTATTCCCAAAAGTTACCTTATTTTTTTCGAATTTGAAAAAGGCGAAAATCACCTGATTTAATTTGGAATTTGCGAAATTTGGGGATTTTTGAAAAAAAATCCCCATATTTTCGAACCCCCAAAATTTCGATCCCCGGAATTATTGTCCAATGTTATTTTGTCTTGTAAGGTAACAAATATAATCAGCTAAAAGGCTGTCGTTTGATATATTACTATCCTAAAAAAAATGGAAGCACAGATTTTTTGTTTGATAAGCGAGTCAAAACGTCACCTTTACTCATACACAGGAGTTCGAAAAAAAAACAAATTTCAGGCTGAATATTGATCATGATTTAATATTGTCTATGTGTCGCTGTATCTTGAATACGAATATTAGATATACTCCTGGTTTTATTTCTAATTGGATTTTGTTTTTGTTAAAATTAAGTCCACTCCTTAAAAGTTAAAACTCGATCAGATCATGCCGACTGGAAGTGCAACCACCGCTTTAGAGAGCTTGCAAGTTGCTGCTCTCAGCAGCAGTGTTTTACTACAGCTCACCCTCACAATAATCTAATCAGCTGCAACCAGGATTGCAACCAGGATTGCTAGAGAGCCCTCCAGGATTGTAAGCGGAGCTTACAATCCTCGAAAAAAAGTAACAAGTTGGGTTGCTCTGGTTGCGCTAGCATGGTCCATGGAATTCTGGATATATGCTGGATATTATGAGGGAAGTAGATAGACTACGCATATCCCTTCTGCAGTAATTATTAAAGCGAGAAGGTGTAATATCATAATATGAATGATACCAACGTAGTATGTACGTTATTCAGTGTTTCTAATCCTGACTAGTGCTAAGAATAAAATGGGAATTTTATGCATTGCATACTGATGGTGATACAGTGAGTAGCAAACTATGATTGCACGTTTCACTCTCCATATTTGAAAACTGACTGATGTAACAGTAAAATTGTAGCTGCACACCTAATTTTAAGTCGTTAAATTCTGAAATTTCATGGTTGCTTTAACAAATAATGTTGCCCAGCTAGGATTGCCAGGATTGCAGGTTATATTAACCGGGCGCTACCTAACCACGAACAGGGTCTCATTGATTAATGAAATTAATGAGTAAGATTTAAAATGTTACTCACGACAGTGAACATGCTGGGACTCATGTCGAGCACCAATGCAACGTTGTAAGAGGGTCCACTTAGAACCACTTTACTAGACTGGGACACCACCTTCACGTCATTAGTTACCCGACCCATACCAGCATCCAACGGACTCTGAAACAGATAGCATCACATCCAGAGGCCAATGGAGATGTTATGAAGAGTTATTCGTCTGTAGGAATTTAAAAGTTCAAATCCCCACCCCATTTTTAGCAAAACAGGACCCCAGTGAGCAGTAACCCCACCCAACGTCCCAACGTACCAGCACATTATTCTCAGAAGACTTTATTTGGGGCAGGTACCATGACAGCAGATGACTGTTCTTGACCTGGAAGGAATCGGACAGATGTACGTGGACATCTTCCTCCACAGCCACAGTGACAGATGACTGCGATACCTCGATGGGTGCCAGACTCGGGAATCGTTCTGAGAGGGTCTGGTCTGATACTGTCACTTCCTCTGCAGGCGGTGTTAGGGGGACTTCAAAGCCAACTGCTTGGCTTTGGAGCTCCTCCTGACTTACTGTGCCTACCACATCATCAATCATGGGTGTCACACTTCATTGTAGAACGCGGGGAATCGGGATCCAAGGTTGATGTAGTTAGGTTCTTTACTACTAGGTATCTTTCTACGATTCATGCGAAAGTAAGTTCGTGTTAGATTGTTAGATGGTACAATGACAATCATACGTGACAACTGAAAATGCAAATTGCCATGGATGATTGAATTGTCATACAAAAAATGTACCTACTAAAGTAGGTACAGTTCTGAGATAAATACATTGCTCAAATGTTGCTGAACAATGAATTTATGGAAAATTATGAAATTTGAAGTTTATTCATTAGTCAAGAACAATTCACAACACTAGAATAGAATAAAATTTCTAGGAGCGATTATACTAGCAAATAATAAGTTAAATTTCATCAATTTTTAAGTTATAAGATTTTAAGCTTTTAACTATTAAGTATTTGAAAAATAATTTAATGATAAAATAAAGCACTTATTAATATTGAAATAAAAAATATCGGTCATCAGGTATTCCCCTCATCATAACTTCATGAACCCTTCAAAAACAATAATTATTAATTAAAACAATTACGTTAAAAACTACCAACACATCATGTTACGACACCCATCTATTCAGACAGCTGACTAGTATCCAGGGAATCATTGGCCATGTTGTGTTTATCTTCCATCTGCTTAACTTGTTCGTGAGTAAGGATAGACAGACCTATCTGATCCTTCTGAGGGAATGGTTGAGCCATCTTCCTAAGGAAGGACTTAGCCAGCTGTACAGCTTCATCCACCGCTAGGGATGCCACCCCGTCCCCCAGATGTTCCAGTATCCACTTAGGGATCTTACTCTTCTTATCGGCCCTGGAGTACCGCGTATCAGCAAACACCATGATACCGTAGTCAGTTTTACCCCTCAAGACACGGCCAACACACTGAGATGCATGCCGGAGAGCATCAAAGGTCAGGAAATCATTCTCCCGGATCCTGTACTGATCCCTGAGGTAGTCCAGTCTGGCACGTAAGATCCTGCTCTGGGTGTAAACGTAGGGGATTCCGAACATGATCACACATCGTCCATAATGATGATGGAAGTCGATCCCCTCAGAGACTTTACCTCTAGCTACCGATAGCATAACAGCACCCCTACCATTATCACATGCTCTGTAGTAGTTCTCCAGTGCAAGGGTTGTTTCAGCGTTGTTCTGAGTTTCGAAGAAAACTAGTTTGTGTTTCTGAACATTTGCCATAATGCCCTGGTTTACCCATGTTGACACCACACTTTCCATGTACTCGTAGCTGGTGAAAAAGCACACCATACCATCAGGAACGACTGCTGCCAGCTCTGCTAACAAGCTACCGTAGTTCCTGATGACGGCAATGTCGTCTCTGGTTTCATACTTGGAAGACACAGATACCTGGTCACTGCCCCGTGCAACTATCATCGGCAGAATGCACTCTCTGGCAAGGGTCATGGTATACGAGGAGGTGGTAACAGGTCGAAAGTCCAGGATGCGGGGGTACATCTCAATGGGGGACAGGGTCCCACTCGTGATTATGGTTGTCTGGAAACGTGAAAACACCGGTTTGATGGCTATGGAGGCGTCCATGCATGTGAAGTGGAGAACAGGGTTATAGATTGTAGGAGTTCGAACATCGTATGGCTCAATGATAATGCTGAAGCCCTTAGAATATGTTGAAACCAGCGTAGCGAATGTTGCTACAACTGACAAGGACCTGAAGTTTTCCATGTCCTCAATCTCAAGAGTTCTCATTAGGGAGTTTAGCCGCTGGGTAACGAATCTCAGAGGTTTCCTGTCGATACAGACAGTGTTATATATCGTTTGTAGGAAAGAATTAGGATTATCCGACACTACATGCTGTACCTTGAGGACACTCTTCAAATATTCAATAAATCTCCGCATGAACCCAAGGAAATGTTGGCAGTTTCTGATGTTGCCAGGAATGGACTCGTTCAGCACATCAGCAGGAAGCGTTGGGTTGCTGAGATAGGTGTTGTTTTCCTGATCTGATGCCGCCTGTCTCAGCCCTTCTACCAACCGGGCATATTCCTCCTTCAGCTTCTGAGCATCTTTCTCCTTGAGCTGCTTTACTCTGTTGTCGATTGTTCCGATGTTATCTTTCGCTCGATCAAGAGTTCTCCTGTTGATAACAAGACTCATCGAATCAATGCAAACATTATCTATGTTATGAGCCTCGTCGAATATGATACATGCTTGACTCGTAAGATTTTTACTGACTAAATCTGCAATCTTTGGATCAAGCATGTAGTGATAACTGAAGACAACAATGTTGGCAGTATAAATTGCAGTTCTAGCCATAAAATACGGACACCAACCCTTCAATCGACCAAAGTTTTTAAGATCATCCATACTGTACACTCCGGGATCAAGTTGATGAATCTTACCCTTATCCTCAAAATCCTCAAACCAAGAACACTTTTCTGCCATTGGGTCACTCCTGTTCCGTTCCCTGACCCACCCCATGGTGAGAGTCCTGCACTTTGCATCCACCATCTTCCCCTCCTTCAACCTGCTCACCTCAGGGTTGATGCACATGTGTTTCCGGGAAGTGAGTCCCACCGTGACAAAACCCAGTTCCTGGCTACATTCCGTGTAGTACTCGTCTAACCGCCTCATTTCCTCCAGCACCTTCTCCATCTCAGGCACTGTCCGGGTGCAGTAAACCAGCTTCTGTAGTTTCCCGGGATGCTCACGGAGGTAGGCCACCACCAGGGATAGGATGGTGGTGGTTTTACCAGTCCCAGACGGCATCTCTAGGGCACCGTGCCCCTTTGCGTCCAGAGTCTGCTTCAATTCCCTCATGTATTGGTACTGCTCAGGGTAGACATATTCGTAGGGGAAGTACACAAGCAGGCCGTCGATATTCAGCTTCATCTCACCTACTGAACTTGAAATTTAATAGAATATGATCATGGTTATTTTAGATATCTCAATTTATTCATATCAAGCAAACGATTATTCAAGTATTCACGTGAACAAGAACTCACGGTAAGACCAAAAACTCAAGTTTATTTCAGTTTGCATACCTACCGCATTTCTTGCTTTCTTGGCCCTGGTACCATATTGCAACACTTCTAGGTAATTCTAGAACGGTATTCACCGTAACTTGGTCGGCTGATTAAGATTAAGTGCGTCATGCGTGAGGCTAAAATTAAACGACGTTATGTAGATGTATTCCAAAGTCAACGGCCATGACAGCAGGAACATACGTAGGCATATTACGAAATCTTACTGCTATTTGAATATAACTCTATAATCAATAGACATGATGTGAATTTTGATATAAAAGCATAAAGGACCAAACACTATATTCCGATGTCAAATTCTTATGACAAATATCTATTGATAGTTCATAGTTGCAATGAAAATCTCAGACTATAAAAAACCTGATTCCTTTATCATAACTTAAAATTTATAAGTTTAATACTTCAAAACCGAGGGTCGAACAAGTCAAGACAAATTTTCTCCCGGTGGAAGCAGTTGCCTAACATGTTTAAATTGTTACCATAAATGATATATCGTGCTTGGCGAGAGCAAACGTTCCATAGGAGTATAGATGACGAATAAACCTCCGCAAAATGTGCTGTTAAAAATAAATTAACTTGAAAGGACGATCAGCTTGATATTGTTTTTCATTTACTAATCCTCAGGATCCATCTTCACAAACAATACATCCAAAGCATCTTGTAAGGTTACAACATTATCTGCCTCATCGTCTGTTATCTGGAAGAGATATAATAATTATAATACTAATTGTATTTGAAAATTATACAAACTGCACAGCTAAATTCTTAGCTTTTAAAACTTTAAATTAATCTCGGTCGATTTAACCTTAGATCGATAGGTTTAAACAATGGTTAAAATTTGAATATCTTTCGACCAAATTCGAATAGAAGCGCAACTGAGAAAGGGTGGAGTACTGATGTATTCTTGAAAAATTGACTTATTCCCATTAATAACTACCTATACCTATGTATTAGATAAATCGAAACTTCAATAAGCTTCAAGCACAAATACTCACCTCAATTTCAAAGTGATCCTCTAGCACCATGACGAATTCAACAAGATCCAAACTATCTAGACCCACGTCCTCGACAAACTTCATCTCGAGTGTCAACTGAAGGAAAGGAAATTGAAATGAAACCAATAACAATTCTCGTTCTCATACTTTTGAACTTACAAACAGGCTGGAAATATGGAATATTTTAAAGTTCAAGTTCCAGAATCGACATCCAGAGTTCACATACCGAGTCCTTGTTGATTTTGTAGTCTTTGAAGTTGCAGAGCACCTCAAAGAGTTCCGCAGTGATCACAGCAGAGGTGGGGGTTTCTCTAGTAAGACCCACAGGTTGCTTGTCCAGATGACCAGTCGATGCAGTGGGTCCCTGCTTTGATTCTAGTTTAGTTCTTGTGTTGGGAGGAGGAGCAAACCTCTGTGGGAGCTTGCTGCACACTGCTGACACAGTGCGCATCTGATTGACACATCTTATCAGGGGAAATGCTCGACGTATCATCCTCAAATGAAAAAGCATTGTCACATCAGGTCATCATAGCTAAACTTTAAATAAGAATATGGCAGATGGCTCAGTCTAAATTAAGTAATAATGAAATTTTTAGAATTACATTATATTATTGTACTTAATTTTTATACCTGAAAACACTATGTCTTCATTAAAATTTGTGAGAGTCATATCTAAAATTCAGAAGACTATCTATATTTGACGACATGATTTATCAAAATATAATGTAAGACAGTACAGAAACTTTTAAAGTATTTATTCTGTCGCATATTATAAAAGGTATCATTCCAGAACTTTCATAATATTATATTATGTTTTCAGAGGTTTCAATGGATGAACGCTAATTAAATGCAAAAACCTTTTATTATTGGTATTATAAACAAAATGATTAACTTTTAAAACCTGGTAAATATATAGAACAACAAACATTGATGAAAACCAAACCGTAATTAAACAGACTGCTACTAGCGTTAATTGATAGTCACAAATAATAGGGTTGTACATTTTAATAGGAAAATGTTAAACTTAAAACACGTGTAAATAGTAAAATGAATGATGTTAATCCATTTGTTATATTACAGGTCACAGGACATAGACAATAAGATAATAAAATGAGTTGATACAAGCTTGTTCAACTTGTCATTATCAAGAAATTTCTAAAGATAGGTCGAAAACTATTCTGATCGATGATACAACTGATGATATTTCTGGCCTATTATTTGGTTGTCTATTTAATGTCGATGCAATTACATCCTGAATTTCTTTATTCGAAATCCCCTGAAGCTGCTTATCACGCAAACTTGGATCAGGCAGCCGGAATGAAAACAGCTCGATCATCAAAACCCCAAAACTGAAAACATCAAGCTTAGTACTCTGAACTGAAGAGTATGCTTCAGGAGCAGCATAAATTGCAGCACCAGGTGCACAAGAGAGTTCATCCCTCAAAAAATTAGCAGCACCAAAGTCTGAAAGTTTTGCGGTCCAATCATTATTTGAAATTGGTGCTAAAAGGACATTACAGCTACTGATATCTCGATGGATGATAGGATTGGGTAAAAAGCCATGCAAATATTGGAGAGCAAGTCCACATTGCAACAGAAGTTTAGGAGTCTGATTTTTTGCAATGGAATTACTGAGGTATGCTTCTCTGGCACTTATCTTCATAACTTCAGTTACAACCAATAGTGTCTGGTCTACTTGAGAACAGCACATAAACTGCACAATGTTAGGATGCCTTATTTTGGAAGAAATTTCCATTTCCCTCAGAAATTTTTGTTGGTTGTGAGGAGAGAGGATGAGCCTGTGAAGTTGTTTAACTGCAACTGTGAGACCCCTGAAGGTACCCAAAGAAACAACACCCCAAGCACCAGTACCAAGCAATTTATTCATTACATCAATTTCATTTGGATGTACTATCCATGGCTGTGATTCTTTTGATGTGATGGTAGGTACACACAAACTTTTCTGTTCTTCAATTATGGAGGAGCAGATGTTCAATTTATTTGCCATAACTTGTATTTCATCATCTTTCAATTTTATAACTGACTTTAACTGACCATTGTCATGTGATAAAGAATTGTTTTCACTTGATAGGCTATCAATTCTTGTACTTAAAGAATTGTTTTCACTGGCCAAACTATCAATTCTTGAATTTAAATTTATGAGTTCATTGTTTGGCTCATTATCAGATTCCTTTCCATCTAATGATTGCACACTATTTTCAATCTTGTTTTGAAAAGCATTCTGTTTTTCCAACAAAATTTGGTGTAAAATTTCTTCTTCATTCTTTAAACTTGTTATTTCATCAGTCAATGACATTTGTTTAAAGTTTGAGGAAATTTCTTGTGCTTCAACATATGAGCTGATGAGAACTGAATTTTGCTTTTTCAGTAAAGCAATCATTTTATGAAGTGTTAAAGTATATTCAGAAAGCTCATCTAACTTTGTTTTGAGATTTTTATTCTCTATCTTGACTCTATCTAAAGTCTGTAGAGAAACTAAATCATCATTAATATGTAATGAGCAGAAATCATCACTTATATTGTATTTTTCATCATGTAAGTCTTGATCACCAACATTATTCAACTGTAAAGTGCCCAAATCTGGTAACATGAATGTCATAACAACCTAAAGAAAGTAGGCAATCAAATTTTTATTGTGTTGCAAGATAGGTATAAAGTTAATACTTTAATAGATATAAAGTCTTCAATAGACTGGACATAAAATTACTTCATAGTTGTGCTATATTATATGCCTCTTGATGCCAGAGATCTAGAATTTGATAGGAAATAATAATGTTCTGAATTCACTTATGTATTGAACCTAGAAATAAAACACAGAAATATTTATACCATCGATATGACATAACTGCTATACAACACTATTTGGAATTGAATTCCTGGAAACCATGACACTTCATGAAGCACAGATAATTCTCATATCCTCATAATAAATCATTATAAGCTTATAAGTGATTATAACTTTATAATATGAGATTATTACCACCTCCTAAGATTTTAAGTAAGGAAATTATTATGAAAGTATGAAGGGGTAACCTTCCAAGAGAAACCTAAAATTTCAAGATCATAGTAGCATGTAAAAGTGATTTCTCATTAAATCTTTCTACAAATATCACGCAACCATCTAGCCAGTTATGACCTCCATAATAATAACATGAAAACATTCCACATATGAATCTACCCTATGATTGCAGTTCACATACAAGGTACATTGATACATACAAAACATGTTATATAATAACTTAATAAGATCCATGGAATTGCTGGCTACATAACTTGGTGCACATAACTATATAAATTATATAAATAAGTAGTCTTTAGCTCAGGTGGTTGGCATCTATTTATTCAGCTTCTACAGGATTTTCAAACTCATGTTTTATATCCTTCCATAGTCTCTGAAAAATAATTTAGATTTAGTAGTTTGTGCTTCAAGATTCATTTCCATGAATGGATCCCATTATAAGCACACTTTCACCTTTTAATTTCAGTGCAGATGACGATAATGTCATGATTTTCAAAAGCTTCTGATTAAAATTCATTTCTTTCAAGGAATGAATTATATATCATTCTAGGTCCACTGGAATTTCAGGCCCACCTCTATTTAATTATGATACATAACAATCAAGATTGTTATGTATCATATTATTAAATTTAAGTTATATACGCAATTGTATCCGAATTCAGAAAGGCAAAGAGAGTACATGAGGCAAGCTTTCAAAATGACAAAAAATTGACAAATTATATATTGAATTGTAATGCTGGCACTAGAAGAAATTGGCCTGTGAGCTGACTACAATCATTTCAAAAGAACTGGAATGAATACCAGTAGAAATATAGGAAATATATAATACCTGTACATTGAGCATAATTGACACAGATCTGAGATCATGACATAGAATAATAAGCATAATATTATCAAAAAAGGCTTACCCCCTTGTTCATTCGAGCATAATAGCTATCTACATTCACATTGATTAATCTTTCCCACATAAATGCTACTCCAACAGCAAAAACAGCCATGGTTGAATATCTTTTGAAGACTTTGTTATAGAAGAATGTTGAAGCAGGTCCCATTATACTTCCTCAAATTTAGAATAATAGTGTTTCCACATAATTAATTATTTTCTACACTTAGGCGCATGGCATGCTTGCCAACAATTTGCAGCATTTAATTAAAAGCTAGCAACTAAGTCTACATGTAAAAGCATGGACAATTTAAAGGCACATCTGTTGCCATGCTATACTCATTAACCAGATCTGACTGGAAGCTAAACATTGCATTTGTACAGAAGCATGTGAAGGTTCTCTTTTTTGTTTTTTTTGTGCAGTGTACACTTCAATCCATGAATCACATGATCAAAATAACATGACCAGATAGTTCTACATGTGATTAGGTACTGTCCAATTTTATAGCACATTGGTGTATCGTATAGCACCAATGTATTTTGGGTAGACTGGTAGGTATATTAAAATAGCCTATGCTTTTACCTGTAGATCTAGTTGTTAGCATTTAATTGAATGGAGCAAATTGTTGGCAAGCATGCCTTTCACATAAGTGTGCTGTGTAGATTATGTGAATTATTTATTTATTTATTTACTTCTAATATATATAACATGTGTCACTATAAGCAAATAATTTAAAAAATAACTTAAAAATTATATACAAATAGAATTAAAAACCTCAAACTTGTGACACATGCCCTCTACTTGCAGGGAAAAATGAAAAGTTTCAATCCAGAGTAAATGTAACATGATCAAACTAAATTAGGGTTTGCATTATCCGTCCAAAATTTTTTATTGGCGATAATTGATAATTTTTCATAATTATCGCCAATACTGATAATTATCGCCAATAAAATTTTAACCTCCTTTTTCGATGTGAGGTTTAGAATTTGTGTTTATCAACGACACATTATTTGTTGAAATGATCAGTAATAATCTAAAATGTAGTGTGGTAATATATTTATCCTGACATAATTCTATGCAGTGAAGTGTTGTCAGGGCAAAATGGTGTCGGTGTAATGTGGTGTCGAGGTAATGTGGTGTCAGAGTGACGAAGTGTCAGAGTGAAGTTGTGTCAGAGTCAAAGGTGACGGAGTTTCAGGGCAAAATAGTGCCAGTTTTAAGTTGTGTCAGGGCAAAGTGATGTCAGAGTTAAGTGTTGTCGGGGTTAGACTGGTGTCAAGTTAAAGTGCTGTAAGGGTAAAGGGGAGTCAGGGTCATGTTATGGTTTGGGGGTAAGGTGGTTTTGGGGTTAAGTGATGTCAGTGTAAAAAGGTGGTGTCAGTGTAAATAGGTGGTGTCAAAGTAACTGTGAAGTGGTTTCAGTATAAAATTGTGTCAGAGTAAAATGGTTTCATGGTAAAGTGGTGTCGGCATTTACTGGTGTCAGGGTGAAGAATTGCAAAAGAAATAACTGGTGTCTGGGAAAAACTGGTGGCAGGGTGAACTGCTGTCAGGGCGGGTCACGGTAGTTGGTGCTATAGTCAGTTTATAGTGGTTTCGGGTCAGATTTTATTGCCGATAACCGATAATTATTTTTCATGTTTTATTGGCGATAATTTATTGCCGATAATATCGGTTGCAAACCCTAAACTAAATGTTCAATTATACCAATGACCAACAAGGTCCCTATAGCTAAATAGCTAAATAAATGTGAAAAAACCACTTTTGACATAAAATTGAGAAGAAACTAAACATGATTTTATCCATATGGAACCTATCTTAAACCTTTCGTGAATGATAAATGAATTAGAAATCCATAGATATGTTTATAAAATCAATCATATGATATTATAATCAGCCAAATTAGCTAAAGGAAAAAATGATACAATCAGTCTTACTCCCCTACCATGTAGCATCAGCCCTGCAAAGGAAATAAATCTTTAGGACAATAAAAACAGCCCTAAAGGGGGGAGTGTCACCGTCCCAATTGTCCCTTTCCCAATTTACTTTCTTGAGTTTAGGACTGGTTTTTGGGATAATTGGGACAACTGGGACAATTGGGACAAACAAAAAATTTAAAAAATCAGTCATTTATCATTTTTACATTGATCCAAGTTTTTCTACTGTATTTAATATTTTTAACTTTAAATTATTATATAGTGACACAATGTTTGTATATTAAGAAGAATTAATCTTTAGGCGACTGCATAGACTTAGGTTGATCGAAAATCAGGTTTAATGTAAAAACACGCACAAATGTTGCTTTGAATATTTTTGTCTCCATAATTCTTTATGCATCAGTTAGAAAACTAATTTCCTCAGAAACAAATGGAGCTGGATTTTTTATTTTGACCTCCAAAAATTTTTAAGCCCATTTCACGCATATTTTGCCAAATTTTTGACCCAAATGGGCTAAAATAGTTGGGGGGGGTCCACCGGCCAACGGCCATCGGCCAATTGGCCGAAATTGGAAATTTTTTAGTCGGTTGGCCGGTTGGCCGTTTTTCTATTTTTGATATTTACCGCTCTTTAGGGGGGTCCAATCAAAAAACTCAAAAGAAAGTTGCTTGTTATAAAAGAACACACCTGAGTACATTTGAAGACACTTATTATCGAAATCCTTGAAAAAAAAATGGTGTTAAAGATAATAAAGCTCATTTTCGTAGTCTAGTGCTTTTGGCAACTCATAGACCAGGAGAATGCAACTGTTAACATCTCAGTAGGTTCCCAAGAGGTATTGAATATTTTCGGTGGCCAGGAAAGTATTGGAGTGCTTGAAAGGAAATCTCCCTTGCATGAGGACTCCTTGATTCTGATAAAAAGGCTTGCCAATTAAGACTGCAGCACAGAGTCCTGCAAGGAATTACTCACCCTGACATTGCCATTAGACTATCGGAGCTAACGATGGCTTCCCAGAATTCTGTCAACCCCAAGGCCCTGCAACCAGTAAAATCCACTCCTGCTCCCACTTCGGGCCTTTCCACCACTAATATCACCTTTCCACAACTAATATTTACTAATACAACAGCAGTGCTTCCCTCCTTGACCTCCTGCCTCCATTATTCCACTGCCTTTCTTTCCAGTAAAGTCCTCTTTGCCCCTATTTAGCCCTGAAAGTGCCCCTATCCATCTAGTCTCCCTACCTCACACTATAGCACCATGCATTCCTTAGCCTTGTCTCACCCTAACCTTGGCCTCCTTCTCAATTCCTCATGATCAGCAATTGCTCGAAACTTCCTTCTGAGTCCTCTACCCAGTCTCCTCATCAGTCTTTTCATCCTGTTCTGCAGCCCCTTCCCAATACTAATAGATTCCTAGTCCATCCCCCAACTGACACCCTACTGAACCCCTGCTGACCCCTGCTGACCCCCTGGTGAACCCCTACTGACCCCTGGTGACCCCGTGGTGACCCCGTGGTGAACCCCTGCTGCCCCCCCCCCCATTGAGCGCCTGTCCCTGCCCTATTGAGCCCTGAAAGTTCCCCAGCCCATCTAGTCTATCTGCCTCACACTATAGCACCATGCATTCCTTACCCTTGTCTCGCCTAAGTACCTTGGCCTCCTTCTCAAATTCCTCAAGATCAGCCACTGCTCCTCAACTTCCTTCTGAGTCTTCTACCCAGTCTCTTCCTCAGTCTTTTCATCCTGTTCTGCAGCCCCTTCCCAATGGTTCCTAATTCATCCCCCTACTGAACCCTGCTGACCCCCTAGTAACCCCCTGCTGGCTCTCTACTGACCCCTGCTGACCCCTGGTAAAACCCTACTGACCCCTGCTGACTCCCTGGTGAATTCCTACTGACGCCCTGCTGACTTCTGCTAGCCCCTGGTGAATCCCTGCTGACCCCCTACTGACTCCCTGTTGAACTCCTACTGACCCCTGCTGACTCCTAATGACCCCCTGGTGACCCCCACTAACCCCTACTGACCCCCTGGCGACCCCCACTCACCCTCCAGTGACCCCCACTATCCCCTAGCTCCTAGTGACTCCCTATTGAACCCCTGCTGTCTTGCTGACCCCTGGTGACCCTACGACACCCTGCTGCCCCCACTGAGCCCCTGCCCTGCTGACCTCTGGTGAACCCTTACTGAACTATTTCAGATCTGATAATTGTTTCGACACTTATCATGAGTGATTTTGAACATGAAAAAACACCAGGGGTTGGCGGGTGTTCGGTGGGGCAGCGGGGGTCATGGTATAGTCTTCCCCACTTCCCTAGGTCATATACACGCGGGGAGTCAGTCAATAGAATTGAGTGTTTCTAACATGAGCAGGAAATAGTTCCAGGCATGGCACGGCATCAGGGATAAAACAATATGACTATATTGGAATGGATTTATAAGACTATAACGCTAAAAGAGTAGGGATGGTCATTGGTCACCACCTGAACTGCACATTGTCATTTGTCATGGACCATTAGGAACTCCAAAATTCTCTCTTTCTTTGATTTTTGTAACATTGAAACAGCATTATATAAATGTATGGAGCTTGAGCCATCTTCAACCACAAGGGAAAATATTGACTGTTTCAACGACCTCAATTGTCACATTTGACACCCCCCCACCAATCAAATTAGCAGGAAAATGTCGGTTATAGATATTGTAAAAACTTTTTCTCTCACAACTTTCAACTAAGATGCTTCTGGCCGAAACCAGAGATAAAAAACGAAAAAAACGGCCAAACGGCCAACGGCCAATTGGCCGAAACAGCAAATTTTCTAGTCGGTTGGCCGTTGGCCGGTGGACCCCCCCCAAAGTTTTGGGGGCCTAAACCAAACATCTGGCTCTTACCTTCCAAAAGAAAAAATCCCCTCGGTTACACCTTTCCAAATCCCCTCACTTTCAATCAAAATTTTTCATGTTTTCTAAGGCTCCCCTAAGTTTCAAAGATAATAGGGCCAGCTTGCTTTTCTTACAAAAGCACTAACAATTAACAAGTGCAAGGCAATTTTTGATTCAGAATCCCTACTGTCCCTTTCTAGGCGCCGCAGGCGAAATTTTTGAAGGTTTTACATCTGAGACTGTGAGTAAGATCAATTAAGTAACATAATTTGTTCACAATTCACTGTTCACAACAGCTCGCCGCAGGCGAAAATTTTCAAGGTTTATTGCATGTATGAATCTGCCTCTAAGATCAATTTGGTAATGAATAATTTGATTACAACAGCCCGCTGCAGGCGAATTTTTTTAAAGTTTCACATTTCTGGGTGTGTCTAAGACTGAAGGTGAAAATTTTCAAGGTTTTACCTCTGAGACTTCGTATGGGATCAATTCAGTAAAATGATTTGATCACAACAGCCCGCCGCAGGCGAAAATTTTCAAGGTTTTTTGCACATGAAACTGCCTCTAATATCAATTTTGTAATGAATAATTTGATTACAACAGCCCACTGCTGGCGAATTCTTTTAAAGTTTCACATTTCTGGGTGTGTCTAAGACTGAAGGTCAAAATTTTCAAGGTTTGCCTCTGAGACTTCGTATGGGATCAATTCAGTAAAATGATTTGATCACAACAGCCCGCCGCAGGCGAAAATTTTCAAGGTTTTTTGCACATGAATCTGCCTATAATATCAATTTTGTAATGAATAATTTGATTACAACAGCCCACTGCAGGCCAATTCTTTTAAAGTTTCACATTTCTGGGTGTGTCTAAGACTGAAGGTCAAAATTTTCAAGGTTTTGCCTCTGAGACTTCGTATGGGATCAATTCAGTAAAGTGATTTGATCACAACAGCCCGCCGCAGGCGAAAATTTTCAAGGTTTTTTGCACATGAATCTGCCTCTAACATCAATTTGGTAATGAATAATTTGTTTACAACAGCCCACTGCAGGCGAATTTTTCTAAAGTTTCTCATTCCTGGGTGTGTCTGCAGGTGAAAATTTACAAGGTTTCACATCCGAAGCTGAATTTTGAATGATGAAAGTGACAGAACACTCTCACTTCTTCCAATTCGATGGGGAAAGGCTCTTATTCAAAAGATTGCAGAGTGAGAGAACTCAGAACACCCTCACTTCTTCCAAATTGATTGGAAAAGGCCCTCGTGCAAATGATAAAAGTGAGGGCTCAAGTGAAAAAACACTCACTCTTTACAAGTTGATACTAAATGGCTCTCATTCAAATGATAAAAGTGAGGGCTCAAGTGAGGAAACAGTAAACACTCCCGCTTTACAAGTTGATACTGAAAGGCTCTCATTCAAATCATAAAAGTGAGGGCCCACGTGAGAAAACACTTACTTGTTACAAGTTGATAGGAAAAGGCCCTCATTCAAATGATAAAGTGAGGGCCAAAGTGAGAAAACACTCCCACTTCATCGAAATTGATAGGAAAATGCTCTCATATCTCTTAAATTGATGGAATTGAGGCCTTCATTTTGGGCTCTGGTTCACGCACAAGTAAGTTTGTCAAAATCCCCTCACTTTTGATAAAAATCCCCTCGGTTACAGTGTAACCCGTGCAACCCAACTTTGGAAGGTAAGATCTGGCTCCATTTGTTTCTGAAGAATTTCGTTTTCCAACTGATGCAAAACAATTGATGACAAAATATTATTTGTATCAACATTTGTGTGCGTTTCTACATTAAACCTGATTTTCAATCAACCTAAGTCTATGCAGTCGCCTTATATATAATTTCGTGAGAGTGTATGGATTTTGTGTCAGCATGTGTATGGTCCATTGTGTCGGCATCATAGATTAGAATGGGAAAACCGTGTGTATGGGCACTGTGTCGATGTGTGTATGGATTTGTGTCGGCATGCACGTGCAGATAGTGGGAAATGCTTGCGTTGCTATGGTAATGTGAGAAGTGTGCGAATTTCATTTCTTGCTATGCTGATTTTGTTTCGCTACTCCACTGAATAACTTTGGTTGATTCGGATTTTTCAATGCGGTAAAAAAAATTTCATTAATTTAAACTGCATAGGTTTGAAATTTGCAGACAAGATACTGCATAGCAGTGCTGAACGGGCCTGCTAGTAATTTAATAAATTGATAGTTTAAAATTCATGATCACTTAATTGAGGTAATAATTAATTAATTTATCTAATAGCTCCTATTTGTGAGCCCAAGGTACAACATACTAGCAAAAATCTAAATGGAAACCTAATCTAAAATACCATAAACGTACAAAAACCATAAAACCCTTTTAAAAAACAGTAAGCAAGAAATTTATGAAAGTTCTATCATGACCAACAAGATGTACTAAGTTAATTATGCAAATCAACCTTCTAAATCTCCAATGTAACCTAGTGAAATATACACTACAATAATATTATGATATCAGCAAATTTTAATCATGAGTCTAAGTCTATCAGGAATAAACGTTAATGATAACCAATTTCCAACTTAAATATTATCGATTTTTCCAGAGTACTGTCTCATTCTGTATTCATTATACATAAGAAGTTATCATCAAAATCGGATTGAGAACATATTTCCTGCACTAGTGATTTGAACATATTTTTAATTTCTATGTTATCATCAAATAAAAGCTTGATATGAAAGTTTATACCCCATGACTGCAATTCAATCAGCTTAGATCTCAGCTCAGTGACATAATCATCATAAACTGAACATTCGAAGAGTTTATGGAAAGCAGAGTCAGGGAGGGAACCACACTCAAGACAGACTGGTATGTGAATAGATTTGTCATACTTGAGCACTGAAAACGCAAAGTCCTGAAATCGTAGACAATGTCCATGTACAAAGTCCCAAACATTAGTGGAGGAAAACCTTGAGTAACTTCTTGAAAACAACAGGAAACTTGATATAATTGAAAGTAGATATTATCCCTTGGACTTTTTCAGCCACTTCTGAGTGAGGCTCCAGCGAATAGGGGTCTTTTTTAACTATTGAGTCCATGTCTCTTTTGATATGTGAATCCCACATGTAGCCTTCGTTTCCATAAATGGTTAGCACGGTTAGCAGTGCTAATGGGAGGAAATTTTTTGATACTGGGAGGATTTTTTGAAATTGCCAAAAAATATTATTTAAAAAATTACAATAAGTTGCGTTCTTAGAAATAATTCCAGTAAAATTCATACAGTAGTAAACTAACTAATGCCGTATGAAGTTATTGAAGCTATGAATGAAATATTGATTATTAGAAGAGTACTTCCTAAGTTTGTTCCTATATGATTTAAATCGTCATCCCATCATATTAGAACATGTGCGAAATTTGTTCAATTTTTGTCTACAATTACAAAGAGAGTAAAGTCCTATCGAGGCTATAATTCAGTTTAATGTTCAAAATGCCTGGCTTCTGGGGCTGCTGCCCCAGACCCCTGCCCAATAGCTTATTTTCATCTCTGCTGACATTTATCATCATTAATAAGGGCCAAATACTTTGAAATTAGACTGAAATTACAGTAAAAATTCTATTCGGTTGAAAACATCCAGCTTCTGGGTGCTGCCGCCCCAAGACCCCCTCCTTCTGCATTTATTCTCATATCTGTACACACATATTCCGTTTCGAATACAGCCAACAGGTCAGACTGTCTGGCTTCTGGGGGCTGTTGCCCCCACACCCCTTAGTCTTAGTAGTCTTAGTAAAACGGCCAAGGTCGGTTTAATCAACCAGGCCAGTGCAGCCATGCTGAGCATAGAGACTATCCCTAATACACTAGGCTAAGGGTGTGAACTCCTGGGTGGTTTTAGGCCACCCGACTGCGGATTATATCCTGGGCTGAGCAGAATCCAGTCCTGGACCACACAGGTCTGGGATTCTACCAACGCCCCCTGGCTTCAAACGGACTGCAAAGCAAGTCAATGCTTGCCTGCAGATTAGGTCAGCTATCAGCCGAAGGTGGCTATGTACCACCTCCCTTCGTCTAGTGGATCACAGAGTGGCCTGACCCAACCAGACTGTGAAAATCATATTCCCATCGATTGGGATTTAACTGGGCTCAATGGGCAAAGCCCAGTTCCAGGATACTGCCTGGAACAGAAGACAAAGAACTGTTGAAAATGTTGTAAATGTTGTAAATGTTGCCGTTGTTATCCTTATATCTGTTGTTGTTGCTTTTGATGTTGTTTTGAGCAGAGCATCGGTCCTTTGGCTATCCTTTGACATTTCCTTTGATCGGCTTGCGCCTGATCGGCTCGGGCTAAGCAAAAGTATATAACATGGTTAAATACTATTCTTGTGTTTAAGAAAAGAAATCTTAAATGACGTTGTCAAGCTAACATTGAGGCAAAAATATCGACAAATTATGAACATATACCGTTTTAAGTCATTTTATAGCTGTAAAAGCAAAGCATTGATTGGAGGCAGTCTACTACCTGTGTGTTTAATGGGACAAGAGCTACATTACAAGTTACACGCATGAAAATACTCGCAGCATTATCATAAATTACAAAACCGTTATCAGTGTAATACCAACTATAAAGGCTGAGTGTGATACACAAATTACACGCAGGTGATTCAGAATTGAAATAGACACATAAAATCTTTTAGGAATAAGATAAGCTGTTAAAAACTTGTCATAATATGTTAGTGTATAGTAGAGATAATTGAATTAACAGTGGTTTGAGAGTTGAAAGGTTGGATTGATAATGTTTAGTTTGTTTTCAAATGCTCTCAAGGAGCGGGCGGTCAGCCTGGCGGTTCTGACATGTGTACCAGAATGTGTGAATGACACCCCTGCTCACTAGATTTAATTTCCATCTCTGCAAACATTTTTCATCATAAATAAGGGTCAAATACTTTGAAATTAGACTTAAATAAGAGTTTAAATCTTATTGAGATGATAATTTTATTAAGTTGAAAACGTCAGCTTCTGGGGCTGCCGCCCCAGGGGCTGGATTTCATTATCATCTCTGTAAACAGTTTTCATTTCAAATACGGCCCTACGGGCCAAGCAAATGCTTTTGAAATCAGACTGAAATAAGAGTTTAAATCTTATTGAGATGACAATTCTATTCGGTAAAAACGTCCAGCTTCTGGGGCTGCCGCCCCCAGACCCCCAAACATTCTGGATTTATTCTCATATCTGTAGAGTCATATTCCGTTTCGAATACGGCCTGCAGGTCAAACTGTCTGGCGGGGGGCTGCCCCAGACCTCCCGCGCATACTGGATTTCATTATCAACTCTGTAAACATTTTTCATTTCGAATACGGCCTACGGGCCAAGCAAATGCTTTGAAATTAGACTGAAATAAGAGTTTAAATCTTACTGAGATGATAATTCGATAAGGTTGAAAACGTCCCGCTTCTGGGGGCTGCTGCCCCCAGACCCCTGCGTACTGGATTTCATTATCATATCTGTAAACATTTTTCATTTCCAAATACGGCCTACGGGCCAAGCAAATGCTTTTGAAATTAGACTGAAATAAGAGTTAAAATCCCTATTGAGATGACGATTCTATTTTGGTTAAAAACGTCCAGCTTCTGGGGGCTGCCGCCCCCAGACCCCTGCTTACTGGATTTCAGTCTCATCTTTGTGGAATTCTTCATTTTAAAAACGGGCTAAATACTTTGAAATTTTTCACAATTTTTAGTCAAATGAGAGCGAAAATCCTATTGAGGTGAAAAGTTAATCTATTGAAAACGTCTGGCTTCTGGGGGCTGCCGCCCCCAGACCCCCCGCAATCCCGCATACTGATATAGGATTAATTTATACTTGCTTCGGAAGACATTTTGTACCCCGAAATTAGACTGAAGTATAATTTAAAATCCTGTTAGTTCTGAGGGCTGCCGCCTCCATACGTCTGTTTCACTAGTTAGAAATTCAATTTAAATTTACTGGGAGGATTTTAAATGCTGCTAATGGGAGGAAAAACCTTTTTGGAAGGCAAGCATGTAGCATCTATAGCAGAGAATTTCATCCTCATTGTAGATGAGCGAATTGCTTGGAATGTCAAGTAGTGACATGTTATGCATTGATTTTGTGACACTGAATGAACTATCAGGATTCTTCTGCATTTCTCTATAACTCAATGCCCATTGGATGAATTTCTTGACTTCTGTTATCTGATAATAGTATTGACTTTGAGGATATGACTCAATTTGAAGCAAAAGTGAGGTTACAGAGTCCTTTGTGAAAGTGCTTTCAAGATAAATTTATTAGTTATTTCCTGGGCTAAAATTTCAAGAGGGGGATTCTGTAATTATTTCCCAAGCAGGTAAAATTTCCTTTCAACCACAATCAAGTGATACCTTATAAATCCATGTGAAGGGAGGTATTAGAATCAATTTAAACTTAGATGACTGAGAGCAAGGGTCACGCAGGCAATTCCAAATGCTCAAATGTTGGCAGGGTCAAGGACTTGGAAATAAATGTGAATATTGCAACAGCACCAGAAAATCTATCAGCAAAATAACCTTTTCTGTACCAATCATAGTCCCACATGGATGAAACATCAAGAACGAAGGACATGTATAAATTATATGTGGTTCAGAAAATTTATTTATTGACGTTAGCAACTGATGACATAAAACCACTGAAAAATTTTAACATAGTTGACACAAGATACTCGTCTTGCTGGAGACATTCACAGTTTTATTACACAGTTACTCTCACTGTTCCTGACACTATGACATGACATTATCATCATTTAAAGATGTAACCACAGTGTAGGCACTAGTTATTTAATAAAACTGCTGTCTTTCATTGAAAGTAACAATTATGATTCAAGCCAAATAACTACTCCACAATATCAACTGATAGTTTCGAAACATAACTTTAAGATTGACTTTATGAAAAGCTATGAATCATCTTCGTCTCCAAGGAGCAGCTTCAACACATCCTCAAATTTGATTGTAATTAGTAGTGTTGTAGTATAGTAGAAAGTACATATTTTGGTCGTGTTTGTTTGCAGTGATCCAGTGTTCCCATTTTCATTTTTCCTATCTCAAAACCTATGATAGGAAAAAACAGTGGCAGTCACAACACAGCAAGTGCTGCTATGTAACGGGATGTGAGACAAAACACTTAACTGCTGCTCAAAAACAACATCATTTGAGCCCCAGTTGAATCTGTCATTTTGTCCCAATTGTCCCTAAATCCCTAATGTCCCAATTGTCCCTAAATCCTAATGTCCCATTTTTCCCATTCCACATTCACTTTTGAGTCCCATTTGTTCCATCTTTCTGCCCCATTTGTCCCTGTTGTCTCAAATGTCCCAATTGTCCCTGTCCCAATTAGTGACAGTGACAACAAAAGAGTCCTACAGTAACCCCATTTGTCCACTCCTGAATTCAAAGTGCTGTTAACTTGTTTAGTTCAGTAAGTGTTACTTTTTCTGTGAAGGCAATGCCACAAAAATTTTTCTTCTTTTCATGTTAGTGACTTTTCGGAGTAGAGCATAAGGGCGTTTGGGGGTCTTTGGCCTCCCCGGAATTTTTTAAATTTTGGGGCCCAAGCCCTCCAACCCAGGTCATTGCCATAACCATTTTAAATTTTCAATGTGTCAATAGAATCTGCAGTGCTGCTTTCCTTGGTTTGCCCTTCATCAAGACCACATTTGAGCTTGCTTCACTGCTGCCAATGATGTTGCAGCTTCCCACAGTTTCACTTCGTTCTTCCACTCCGAGTAGATACTTGTATCACAGAGTTAACGTATGTGTCCTTCCTTGCCCATGATTCCTGCTACCACTGTTATAAATGGGGAAGATGGAGATAGAAGGGTTAGACAAAGTAAAACAAACTCGTCCAGATCTACAAAGGGTTAAGGATGTTAAGGAATGCAAATATATCAATATGATATAAACTATATTCATAATCTACTTGAACCTGCAGAACACACCACAACTCCTCTTAAAAAGACTCTCAGAACACAGAACACACTAAGCGCGAAACACTACCTCGACTTCGCGGTTCTCTCAAATGCGCTCACTGACTACACGCGGCACTCTAAGTCACGTAACTACAGTAAACAATCTTATAATATCATATCATTAAGTTCAGTTCAATAATTTGATAACAAATATAAACTCTCAATAACTTAATCTCTTGATATTAATCTTCTGTTAAGATTGCGCGATAACGCTGGATGACTTGATAACAAACTTGTCGTAACTTCACTGCACTAATTTATCACTTCAGTAGGTTATAGATACTGGGGCTTCAACTCACTGGTTAAGGGACCTTCACAGCTGCTGTAAACGTACTGCACGTTGTAGGTGTATACAGTCAGCACACTTCAACCAGTTAACCAGTAACTGAAGGACCTGAGAAGTGATCTCAGTCACACCGGGAAAGGATACAATAGAGTATAAGCATATCGAATGAATATATGAACAGTAGAAACTTAACAGACAAACTAAACGTGACTAACTATCACTAACCTTATCGGTCCAGTACCCTGTATGACACACACGAGTACTCCCACTAAGAGTCCACCAGCACCAACCAGGGCTTAGATCAACCGTGCAGACCCTCTGAGACTTCACTAGCCGATCTCACCACGGACACGAACCTCGTGCCTTGCACCGTCAGACTGCTACTGTCTCCTTGTCACTGTCTGCAGCTGTGTCCCCCTGCACGTCTCCCTTTACCACATGCCTTCCACTCGGGAACACTTCAGTCTGATCTTCAACATGGTACTTGCTATATATAGTAGGATAGTATGGTTAGTTCAAAGATCAATATTCGAATTACTATCGTAAAATATTCAATACTATCAATACAGATCCTAACACCACTAGCCTCCACTAGGATCTATTCAGCCTCCACTAGGCTCCACTCAGCCTCCACTAGGCTCCACTCAGCCTCCACTAGCCTCCACTTAGCCTCCACTAGGCTCCACTCAGCCTCCACCAGGGCTCCACTCAGGCCCCACTAGCCTCCACTAGGCTCCACTCAGCCTCCACTAGGCCCACTGGCCACCACTAGGCTCCACACTAGCCTCCACTAGGATCCAATAATAAAACCACTAGCCTCCACTGGGCTCCATTCTGGCCTCCACTTAGCCTCCAGCCTCACTAGGCCCACTCAGCCACTAGCCACTAGCCACTCAGCCCCACTAGGCTCCATTCAGCCTCCACTGATCCACTCAGCCTCCCACTAGCCTCCACTCAGCCCACTGGAAACCACCTAGCTCCACCCAGCCCAGTGGGAGGCTAGTGGAGTCAGTAGCTCTAGTGGAGGCTGAGTGGAGCCTAGTGGAGGCTGAGTGGAGGCTAATGGATATGGAGGCTGTGGAGGCTAGTGGAGGCTGAATGAGCTCTGAGGCTGAGTGGGATTTAGTGGAGGCTGAGGGAGGCTGAGTGAAGCCTAGTGGAGCCTAGTGGAGCTGAGTGGATTCTAGTGGAGGCCACAGTGGTGCCTAATACTGAACTTTGGTCTATGTTACAAAATGTGCTCTCTTTTTGTAAAAACATGACATAAATTTAATTTTTGTGGAGGCTAGCATAACTATCTGTGTTTTTTGTGATTTTTGGCCTCCATTTTGAGCTATAGCCTCCACTAGCACTGTCAAAATAGCTTCCATAGAAACCAAAAAATGACTTTTTAAATTTCCGTGGAGGCTAATGGAGGCTAAATCTTGAGTGGAGGCTAGTGGAGGCTAGTGGAGGCTAGTGGAGGCTAAACCAAAAATTTAGCCTCCATGGAGGCTGAGTGGAGGCTGAGTGGAGGCTGAGTGGAGGCTAGTGGAGGCTAATGGAGGCTAGTGGAGGCTAATATAGCCTCCATAGTGAGGCTATTTTTCAAAAATTAGCCTCATGCCTCCACTAGCCTCCGTGGAGGCTAATTTTTGAAATTAGCCTCCACTTAGGCTCCACTCAGGCTCCACTCAGCCTCCACTCAGCCTCCATGGAGGCTAATGGAGGCTAATGGAGGCTAATTTTTGTCGTGTTCCTGTGGTA
Source organism: Beroe forskalii (assembly GCA_011033025.1). Lineage (NCBI taxonomy): Eukaryota > Metazoa > Ctenophora > Nuda > Beroida > Beroidae > Beroe > Beroe forskalii. Next base: position 370,499 of record WFMF01000004.1, on the reverse strand, counting down.
CCATTTTGCCGGATCTACCTAGATCTCTGATAAAGGTATCTCACTTGGATCCTGTTAAAGACTAAGGAAAGAGCTGTTGGAAAGTTTTGTGGCTTGACTGTACAAAGATGACTGTATTTGTATCCCAAAGATAATTGTTTATACCTTGCTTGCAAGGAAACAGTCGCCCAGAATGGAGACATTGTTTTCACTGGTTGTTTCGTCTCCTACGGAGTCAGCTTTCAAATGTGCTCATAACACTTTTATGTGACAGTTGACTTGATCTTTTGATCTAGTTTGACCAGATGGAGCTTTGAATTCCCTACACTGGACAAAGACTAATGATGAACTTAAATTCCTGAATGAACTTGAAGCTTATGAGACTAACACACCATCTAGTGGTTGGGGAGGTTGGGCGCCCGTCAAATGCATTCAACCCCACAACACGGTCGCAAGTCCGTGTGCCACAGTGTTAGCTTTCATTACACCTTATCATTTTTGGTGTCTCATTATCATTTGTTTGGATCTACCTAGATCTCTGATAAAGGTATCTCACTTGGATCCTGTTAAAGACTAAGGAAAGAGCTGTTGGAAAGTTTTGTGGCTTGACTGTACAAAGATGACTGTATTTGTATCCCAAAGATAAATATTTAAACATAGATACTAAATATTCAGGAGCCATACCATTAAGACATTTATATCCAATGAGAAGGATTTTGAACTGAACTCGAAATAGGACAGGAAGCCAATGTAGCTCTTTGAGAGTGTCTCCTAAATGATCATGTTTATAGAGTCCAACAACAGCTTTTGCTGCTGCATTTTGAATAAGCTGTAGTTGTTTCAAAAGCTGTTCATAGATTCCAAAATACAGAGCATTGCAATAGTCCAATCTGCATGCAATAATGCTGTTAACAACAAGCTTTATTTGATTATCATTAAAAATAAAACGCTTCTTTACAACAGACGAAAGCAGTCCCTTTTCAATGCTGCTATATGAGTCTTGAATGTCATTTTACGTGCAGCACAATTTCATCTCCTATTTTCCATCTTTTTTGACTAACAGGCTACAGTACACCATGACAAGGTAACTATAGCATCACTAAGTGCGACAGCAGAATTTTTTTCCGCCAAAAACCTTTTTAATCATTTCGCAGCTCAATTTTTAGTGGCTTCCAGAAGCCACATTTAAGACCTAATTGCCCTGAAAATTGTTTTAAAGCTGAATCTTAAGGAACATAAGCAACTTACCAATTTAAAACATGATCTGATGAAAACTGATTTAGTTATAGATGTTCAAAATGACGCAAAATAACATTTTAGACATGGTTCTACTCTACATGGTTCCACAGATTACTGCCTTGCCCAGGGCATGGACTCGTGCCAGCTGTGGACAAAGGCTTGTGCTATATTTTGCAAATATGTTGCAATTTGCTGATAAGAAAATTGGTTAATCAACTTGCAAAAAACTGATAGATAGCAAATGAATAAAAAATGAATGAAAGTGAACCAAAAATAAACCTTATAATGGAAACACAAGGAAACCTTTTACCCTTGCAATTATATCCCCCCGTTCTGCTTCAGTCTGTAAATTGTGCCTTGCAAGGGGAATACTGTGGTTTATAACCCAGTTCTATTACCTTTGTTTAAACCATGTGTGTACTGTTTACTGTATACTCATGGTCGACGAAGGACTCATATAGTCCAAGTCGAGATTGTCCTAGGGTTCTAGGACAGTAAAAAATAATTTAGTGATGAAATGATTAATCAATTGGTTTATTTATAGTTTCGAGGATACCAATCAGAAACGTTTTTTGAAAACGATTCATAAACCATAAGTAAACGAAACCACAGGAACTAGATAGATAGTTCGAGTGATTTCCGTTTAATAACCGTTTCTGTTTGACGTTTAAGAAACGTTTCCCTAGAAACGTTTATAAAACGTAAATCATAAACCGAATGTATGCTTTAAAACGTTCCGCAAAAAGACGTTTAATAAACGTTCATTAAACGTTATTTCGTTGCTAAACACGTATATCCCTGTGTGGCTCGCGCGGCGCGCTTCCCCGTAGGGAAGCGAGCGGCGCGTACACACACCTATGCGGGCTTAGGAAGTTATTTCGTTTCGTTAAGGTTTCCCAAAAAAGTGAAATAAACCTTTTTTAAACGTTTTTGTGCCGGCTGGGTATATGGCGCACTAGCCAAAAATAAAGTTAAGCACATCGAAGTTAAATACATTTAAGGATAAGGGTCAGGATTTGCTAAGGGTTAGGATTAAGGTTAGGGTTTTGGTTAGGGCTTCCTAAGCCCGCTTGCTAAACACGTATACCCCTGTTATCGTCGCGCGGCGCGTACACACACCTATGCGGGCTTAGGAATAAGTCCGCATAAGGTGTGTGTACGCACGCGGCCCTTCCCTAAGGGAAGCGCGCCGCGCAACGCAAACAGGGATATACGTTTTTAGCAAGGTTAGGGTTGCCGTACGTTGTATGGCCCGCTGACGCCAGCCGCGAAGCTGATGAGAATCAGCGCCGCGCGCGCGGCGCTGATTCTCGAGAGGGTCTGTCAACGTCAGACAAGGTTAGGGCAAAATTTAGGTTTAAGATTCAAAAAGATTAACGTCAAAGTCTGTGACGTCACTCGGCCAGAGTTATATGGGACACATACAACATACTTGCCCTAACCAGAACTCTGGTTACGCGTACGGAGTGCGTGATGCCCCTGGTTAGGTTCCTAAGCCCGCATAGGTGTGTATACGCGCCGCGCGCTCCCGGGAAAGCGCGCCGCGCGAGCCACACAGGGATATACGTGTTTAGCAAACTCATATTAGACAAGATAGAAGGAATTGGTAATCTAAAATTAATCTAAGTTTAATAACTTTTTGATAGAAATCAAATTTATTGCAAATATAAAAGGTATTAACACCTATGTCAGACCAAGTAGTATTGAATAGTTAAGAGGTGTCTTTATAATTGAATATTGGCAGTAGTTTTTATTTATTTATTTATTTTTCACTGGTTTTGCTTAATATTTTGTATTCTTACAATGTCCATCAGTTATTTAAATAATTAATGCAGATGTTTTTAATTAGATGCAGATGTTTTTAATTAATTAATTACTTTTGATCTTGAGTTGTTGCTGCAATGGATCATGCTGATGATAATGTGGACTTGTGGGATAAGTGGATAAAGAGAAAACTAAAGATTATGAGTTGTCCTAGTACCAAGGAGTTGACTGTTAACCACTGTGAATCAATTGGAAAGGATAAACTTGCTGCAATGCTTTGTCAAGCTTTTGTCCATATATCAGATATGCACCGTACTGTTCGAGTGTTGGAGGAAGAGAATCATAATATGCAGGTTAAGCATGATGAGTCACTGAAGACTTCTCCCTCTAGCCAAATCTCTGATGAGATCGTTGTGCTGCAAAGGAAGCTTATTGAGTCTCAGGAGAATGTGGTACAGCTTCAGAAGCAGTTGCTGGAGTTTAAAGATAAACAGTTGCGTGCAGTAACATCATGTGTGAAGTCATCTGTCCAGGAAACAGTCAAAGAGGAGTTCAAGAGCTACAGCTCTGTTGTGAAGTCAGGACTGCAGGACAGACATCAGTGACACCAGCCAGTATTGTGTCTGTTGTTAAGAAAGTTGTAGAGGAGGAGGACAGGAGCCGAAACATCATGGTATTTGGTCTGGAAGAGGAGGACAAGGAAGACCTCAATGAGAAGATATGTAGCATCATGGAAGTAATTGGAGAAAAACCAAAGATGGAGGTGTTTAGATTGGGCAAAGCTAAGGACAGTAGACCACGCCCTGTCAAGGTTGCCTTGACCAGTTCCTTGATTGTTTCAGAGGTCATTGCTAAATCCCCCCTACTCAATGAGAAGGACAAGTATAAGAGTGTTTTCCTGTCTCCCGACAGGTCCCACGATCAGAGGCTTGCAAACAGGACTCTTGTTGCAGAGTTGAAGAGGAAGAAGGCTGATGAGCCTAACAAGCAACATTTCATCAGAAATGGAATTGTAAACAGTGTCGAGAAGACTGTGTGACAGAGTAAATGACAGTACGCCATCAACATACTGTCAAGTTTTGAATAGCAGACTGTTATGCATATGGATCGTTGTATATATGGGTGTTTTTTAACAACTTAGATGAACAATACTTATAGTTAAATATTTTGAGTACCTTGTTTAGGGTACATGCTAAAATGATAAAGTGTGATGAAAGAATTTTCTGACTAATTGAGTTGCTTTATGGCAAAATCTTTACATTACATTACATTACATTACATTACATTACATTACATTACATTACATTACATTACATTACATTACATTACATTACATTACATTACATTACATTACATTACATTAAATAAATAAAAATTGCTATTATAAAGCACTACTATCAAGCAAGCTTATACTCAGTAGTGCTAAGCCAAATAGAAAAGCTAAGTTAAAAATACCAGAAAAGTTAATACCAGTAAAGATAACATGCTGAACAGAGAGCTAAATCTAAACAGAAAAGCCCATGAATAAGAAAATTCAAATAAACATTTAATTAAGGGTAAATCAAATATCAAATAAATATCTAATAAATTTCAAAATAATCATGCTAAGAGTCTCTTAAAAGAATCAACATCATTAGCTGTAGTAATATCAACAGGCAAACGATTCATCAATTTGGGACCCATTACACTAAAGCTATGGAAACCATACTTTGAACTACAAATAGGGACAATAAGTTTAAGATAGTGGCCATGATGATGTTCTTAAGTAAAAGATTTTGTAGATACTTAGAAGCAAGACCAACTAAAGATTTATATGACAACAGACCTAACTTGAATATAAGGCACCTGCATCGTTCCGCGTCGATCGAATGAACTGATCAAATGAATAACGCACACAATTGCCGCGCTTGCTGTTTTTGTGCGGACGTCATAAATAAAAAGTGTATTGTGTGCGTTTTTCATTTGATCAATCCATTCGATCGACGCGGAACGATGAAACCACCTAACACGTTTCCTGACATTGAGCCAATGCAAATCATTTAAGTCATTTTCCAAGTGATCATGCTTAGGCGCATGCATAGAACAGCGGTCGATCAAATGGAATCGGTCGATCGATCAACATCATTTCATCGACTAATAGAACAAGTGAATAAAACAAAAATTGAATAAAACAAAAATTGAAATTTCATGCCATTTAACAAAAACATTGAATAATTCAATATCAGAGCAAATATGGGATGGAATAATTAATTAATTGTTGGCTATATACTGGGTGAACTGCAGTTCATATGAAGTCGCCGCGCACTTCATATGAATTCATATGAATTCATATGAGTTCATATGAATGCGTTTACCAGTTCAATAAATTTTTATATGAATGAACTTCATATGAACTTCATATGAATTCATATGAACTTCATATGAACTACCCCAGGTTCATATGAACTTCATATGAATTCATGTGAATTCATTAAACACGGATGAACTAGTTCACCAAAATTTAGTGAACTGAGATGCATATGAATTCATATGAACTCATATGCACCCCAGTTCGCCTTGAATTCATATGAACTAGGAAGTTCATCTCGCGGACTCCAGTTCAACGGAGTTCAACGCAGTTCAACGCAGTTCAACGCAGTTCAACGCATTCGTGGCGAATTCATATGAACTGCAGTTCACCCAGTATATAGCCAGTTGATTGCCCTAACACAGACCATTCTTAAGCCGGCATACCCCTAAACCTGACCCTAACCCAAACCCTTAAAGCACTAGGTGCGCTTAAATGTATTTTTCTGAGTGACGTCATTATCATTGGAAGCACGCGCTCCCACCCAATTCCACCGGCGGCTCGAATTTAATCGGCTCACCAACCCCACTCCACTCGTCTCGACGACTCGACTCGACTCGACGACTCGACTCGACTCTCTACTCGACTCGACTCCCACCCATCTCGACTTCGGCTACAAACTCGACCATTCAATTCGACTTCGACTTCGACTCGACGACTTCTGAATTCCACCTTCGAAAAAGGGGGATCCCCTTTTTTTAAAAAAAAATTAAAAAAAAAAAAACAAAATTAAAAAAAAAAAAAAAAAAAAAACAAAAAATTTTTTTTTAAAAAATTTTTTAAATTTAAAAACCTTTTTGGGGTTTTTTTTAAATTTTCAATTTGGGTTTTTTTTTAAATGGGGTTTTAAGGTTAAAAAAGGAAAAATTTTTTTTAAAAAAAAAATTTTTTTTTAAAATTTTTTAATTAAAAAAAAAACCCCCCCAAAATTTTTTTTTTTGTAAAAAAAAATTAAAATTTTTTTTTTTTTTTTTCCAAATTTTCCCCCCAAAAAAACCCAACCCGGGCCCTTTCCCCCCCCCGGGGGGGGCCCCCCCCTTTTTAAAATTAATTGTTTTCCCATTTTTTTTTTTTAAAAAAATTTCCCCCCCCTTTTTTTTTTTTTAAAATATTTTCTCCCCCCCAACCTTTCCCCCGGGTTAACCCCCCTTCCCCCCCCCCCCCCGGGGCCCAAAAAACCCCCCCCCCCGGGCCCCCCCCTTTTTTTTTTCCCCCCCCCCGACCCCCCCCCCCCCCTTTGGGGGGCCCCCGACTGGGGGGCCCCCGACGATTTAAAACCCCCCCAAAAAAAACCCCCCCCCGCCCCGGGGCTGGGCAACTGGGTTTGGGGGTTTAAAGGGGGCCCCCCAAAACCCCCCCCCCCCCTTTTTTTTTGGGGGGGTTTTTCCCCCCTTTTCCCCCCCCCCTTTGGGCCCGACTCGCCCCCTTTTGGGCCCCGGGCCGCCCCCCAAAGCCCCCCCCCTTTTTCGGGGGGGGGGTTTTCGCCCCTTTTAAATTCGACAAAAAAAATTTTTCCCCGGGCCGGCGATTTGGGGTTTTTTTTTCCCCCCCGCCCCCCCCGGGGGGACGGGCCCCCCCCCCCAAAAAAAATAAAAAAAAAAAACCCGGGGGGGAAAAAATTCCCCTTTTTAAAATTTTTTTTAAAAAATTGGAAAAAATTTTGGGGGGTTTTTTTTAAAAAAAAAAAAAATTTTTAAAAAAAAATGGGGGGGGAAAAAAGGGGGTTAAAGGTTTTTAAAAAAAAAAAAGGGGGGGGGAAAAGTCCCCCCGGGGTGGGGGGGGGGGTTTTTAAGTCATTAAACCCCCCCAAAAAAATTTTTTTTTTTTAAAATTTTAAACAAAAATTTTTTTTTTTTTAAATTTTTTGGGGATTTTAAAAAAAAAATTTTTTAAACGTTTGGGGGGGGAAAAACCCCTTAAAAAATTTTTTTCCCCGACAAAAATTAAGGGGGGAAAAAAAAAATTTGGGGAAAAAAAAAAAATTTAGAGTGGGGGGGGTAAAATTAAGGGGGGGGAAGGGGGGGGGGGGGGAAAAAAGGGTTTTAAAAAAGGGAAAAGGGGGGGAAAAAAAGGGGGGGGGGTGGGGGGGGGGGGGGAAAAAAATTTTTTGGGGGGTCGTAGGGGGGGGGTGGGGTTGGGGGGGGAAAAGGGGGGGGGGGGAAAAAAAAAGGGGGGTTTTAAATTAGATCCAAATAAATTGGCCGAGTTGTGAGTCGTCAGTCGTCAGTCGAGTCAAGTCATGAAGTCCAGTCATTGAGTCAAGTCATTGAGTCAAGTCATTGACTACCTCCGCTGTCAGATAACATTTCTATCTACATTATTATTTTCTCATTCCTAATGAGCTAATGGAATTGGAAATTTGGAAGGACGTGTTGCGTAAAATAAGTGCTCGCAGTGGAGGGTAGGGTAACACTAACAGTTACATACAGTCGTTTAGGTCTATTCTGACATTGCAAAAGCTAAGTTTTCCAAAATAACATATGTTATTCTTGTTGAGTGACATGAACTCAGGTGAACTCAAATGAACTCAGGTGAACTCCAGTTCAACGCAGTTCAACGCAGTTCAACGCAGTTCAACGTAGTTCAACGCAGTTCAATGAATTCAGGTGAACTCAGTTCAACGCAGTTCATATGAATGAACTAGTTCATTCATATGAATTCATATGCATCTCAGTTCACTAAATTTTGGTGAACTAGTTCATCCGTGTTTAATGAATTCACATGAATTCATATGAAGTTCATATGAACTTGGTGGAGTTCATATGAAGTTCATATGAATTCATGTGAAGTTCATATGAAGTTCATTCATATAAAAATTTATTGAACTGGTAAACGCATTCATATGAACTCATATGAATTCATATGAATTCATATGAAGTGCGCGGCGACTTCATATGAACTGCAGTTCACCCAGTATATAGCCTAATTGTTGCCTTAAGGTGGTTAATATGGTTTTTCTGGGCAAGGTTTATAGACTATTATGTATAATGGTCAACAATTATCCCATAGTGTAATCTTACATGTAGCCAATTATTACAAAGTCTGGGGCATAGGAATCACACTTACTGGGGCTATTGTGTGAACCGAAACAGAGAATGTAAGACTAAGTCATGCCAATAATTATATGTTAAGCAAGGTGAGGAGTTGATTCTAAGTGGCTACTGTGTAAGATTCACTAGGATGGACAGTTTTGAGGTGTTGGATAGGGTAGATAAAGTAAATTTTAACTAGAGACTTAAATGAAAATATTTATAAGAACTTTATTGAATCATAATTCACACGCATATTTACTTTCAAGCATTTAATTATATATAAACATACGAAATTATACTATACTAGCAGGCCCGTTGGGACATGCATTGGGGCTGCAAAAACGCATCTCACTCGGTGCTGCTACACAGCACCTCTTTTGAAAATTTTCAACGCTTCCATTCAAAGTGATTGGATACTTTTTACCAATTTACTGCATCAAAAAATTTCAATTAGAACAAAAGTTATGAGCAATTTTATGAAGGAGCAGAGTGAAAAGTAGTCCTTAGGCTAATCTTAATCGTGCTAAATCATCAGAGTTTTCATCCGTTTTGATTGCAAGATGATTTTAATTCTGACAAATTATTCTCATAGTGACATTGGACAATTTCGTTTTTTTCCTTGATGGGGGGGGTGTCACTGTCCCAATTGTCCCAAACTCAAGAAAAAGTGGATTGGGACAGGGACAATTGGGACAAATGGGACATTTGGGACAAATGGGACAATTGGGACAAATGGGACAGAGAAAATGGAACAAATGGGACTCAAAAAAGTGAATTCGGACTGGGACAATTGGGACATTTGGGACAAATGGGACAATTGGGACAAATGGGACAGAGAAAATGGAACAAATTGGACTCAAAAGAGTGAATACGGACTGGGACAAATGGGACATTTGGGACAAATGGGACATTTGGGACGATTGGGACCAAAGTGACAGAGACAACTGTGGCTCAAATGATTGTGTTTTTGAGTGGGAGTTTAGTGTTTTTGTTTTACAGCTTGTTACATAGCAGCACACAACCAAAACATGTACTTATTAGCACAGTAGTATGATAGAAAAAACATTGATCCATGTAAAAATGATAGATGACTGATTTGTCCAACTTTTTGTTTGTCCCAATTGTCCCAAATGTCCCAGTTGTCCCAATTGTCCCAAAAACCAGTCCCAAACTCAAAAAAAAGTAAATTGGGACAGGGACAATTGGGACAATTGGGACAGTGAAACTCCCCCCCTTGATCCAGGTGAGGACTGTCTGCGTAATCTGCTCCGCCTTTGCCCTTTATTCGACTCGATTATATTGTACACTTTCGTAAACCTTAGGATGCTCTAAAGGGCCAATTTCATAACTAACAGTCATCACAGACTCAGCTTTGATTATCGACAATCCTTTGCCAGAATTTTATGAAAACAATATATCTGAAATATCTTCCGTTATTCAAGTTATGCCCATGATTCTCCATCTTGAGATCTTGAATTTGAAGTTAAGGAAACGTCAAAAATTTTCAAAAAACTACAGCACAGTCGTAGCACTGCATTCAACAGTATAAGCGTAATAGAAAGCACTCGCATAGAACTGATCATAATCTGCATGTGTAAAAATTTAAACTGTGCGCCCGCACAAACAGACAAAATTCACGTGCCATCTCCAAATTATATATAAGATACCTTTCAAACTTACACAACAAATTTAATAAAACAAGTAATTTATATTTTGTAGCCATTACACCATGATTGAACATATATTAGTATTATCTTTGGGATACAAATAGTATTATCTCATTTTCAATTATGATTCAGATTAATTGCTCAATTACAATGGGCAACATTAACATAACAAAACAACTTAATAAATTATAAAAACTAAAAGTCAGGATATCCTAACAATCTGAAATAATTAATTATTGTAAAAAATGAAAACAGTAGATTTGCAATAAGCTATAATAAATACAATAACAAAGTGCAAACTATGCAGCAGATATGGAAATCTAATTTTCAAAGACAAATTGAGTTGTATTGGGGCTGTAGGAAATGCCTGTGGGAACTTGGACATCACCCTTGGTACAACTAATCTGGGCACAATGAATTACTTGAATTCGTCAATTTGTTTCAAGGAAATTTTGCTGCAAGTCAAAAACAATTTAAATTATCAATATTTGAAAGAAAAACAATCAGAGATATATAATAATTTAATTACCAGCACTATACTAACCAGTAAATATGATATTGTGAAGGTAACCATCAATCATCAATATTCGTTATTAAATACTGTATTTCAAGGCAGGGAAGTGGACTGTTGTCAGTTGGGTACATGATATTGTTCTTTTAATGGTATAGGTGGTATGTGATGTTATATGTGAACTGCTGTTGCATATCTTTGCTATGATTTTTCCTGTAAAATCTAATCACCTTTTAATTTGACAATATGAAAGTCATGAAAGGTTTCATGTCTTATTTAGATTAGAAAAGCTTATGGTAAGGTTGTGGTTCTCCCATAGCTGAGGATGCCCTGATGACTGAAGGCCATGTAAAAAATTTTTGAACTTGTTTTTTGCAACACAAGTTGATGTGGACGTGTCAGAAAGAAAGTCAGTATCCAAATGAGTATTTTTACTTTTGAATTTATTCCATACTGTGGAGCCACAATGAGGTGTTTTAAATAGAAAATTTTTGAGCTAGTAGGGAAACAACTAAATATTGCTCATCTAAACACGATTCAAGTCATTAGGGACTAAGTCAACACATCATTCGTTCAAATGGAGTTGATCGATCGACCAATTCTATTCAATCGACCAACAAACATTACAGGCAAGAACAACATGACCAGACTTGGTCATCTCAATGCTCTGAGACTTACAGCTGTCTCTCACCCTGACCGACATTTCTCCCAGATCAATAACCATCCCCATGTCTGTCATAGTCTGACGTGACAGCAATAGAGGTACTTCATTTTCAACGATGAACGTCCTCACAAACATCTCTCTTCCGCAGATTCTCAACGGAATGATCTTCATCGTGGTACTCTCTGCTGGTGCTCCATCTCCAAACTTGAACAGTCTTTGACACGATCTTGTGACAATCTTTGCCTTGTCCTCTTGAGCCAGGGTCTGCTCAAACACCTTGAACCACTCAGTACCACAAACTGTAGCACTTGCTCCTGTGTCCAGTAGAGCTTGGTTGATGGTCACTCCTCCATCTTGTAGCTTGATGTCTCCTTCAAACACTGCAAACACCTCCTGCTCTTTGTTGAGCATGCTTGCCTTCAATGAGTTGTATGGACAATCATTGACAAAGTGATTAGGATCCTCACAAATGAAGTAAACAAAGTTTTAAGTAAACAAAGTTTTTATTGATCTCCACAACTTACAATCAAAAACACACGCAAAAGAATGATGAGGGCATAACGCTACCCAATTCTACTATTCATATTAATATTTAAGGAAGATACTATCTTTTACGTATTAGGCATCTAAGACTAGGATCCATCAGATAGATACAGATAATTTAATTTAATAATCTAAGAATGGTTCACAGTGATAATCATTATCCAGGTAGGATTTGTAAAATCTTAAGTAAGCTTCAAGTAGTTTCAATCATTATATCTGGAGGACTGTTGCATTATCTGTATTATGTCAATAGGCACCGTTATAATTCATCAGACCAATTCAGGTCTATTTGAATGAATCATGGCTTGACATATAATGTTCTACCATGGAATAGATAACTCTTGAGCTTGGTCTGCTGTACAAAGGAGAATAAGTACCAGACCCTTTGTAGAGCACATACTTCATGGCATGGCAGTAAAGTATGCCCTTAGGAACACCAAGTGTATAGAGAGACATATACATTTACATGAACTAATTAATAAGGCTATTTGAAACTGGTCCAATGGATTCGCTGAAAGTGAAGGTTTAGTTGACCAGTTCCGTTTCAGGGGCCAATTGATTAGTGTAGCAGTATATGTGGCTGGAGAAAGGACACAGTTGCTATATGCTTAAGAGTGCCCCTAGGGACCTGCCACACCAATCAGGGCCCATTTTAACGTTATACACAGTCATGTTTATAATCTTTACAAGAGTATATTAATTCAATAGACACCTTTGTCTATAGCACTGAGATAAAGCCTTATAACGTACAACTCATCAAGTACGACATTCATGTACAACTCTCATAAACTTTCACAACTCTCATTATAACATGAAAGTTGTTGCACTTGAGTCTCAAGTGCTGTTCGTTTCTTATACCTTACAACACACATTCTTTAAAATTCAGTTAAAATCACCTTCCACCTGTGCCATGGTCGACCCTCTCATTAACCTGTTTATTGCTGCATTGAGTTTGAATTGAAGAAGGCATTAACATTGGTCAGTTGAGCTACAATTTGTTTTGTGAGCTCAATTGGAGCAAACTCCAGAAAGTTTTCGTTGCTCCAGAGTCCAAGTTGTTGTTTTGTACCTCTAGGAGGACCTTTTCAGCAGACTTTTATCAAATTCTCATCGCTATCTAAGCCAAATTTCCTAAGTCTAGACTTTGGGTGAAGCAAGTTTTTGAGCCATTTGGAAAAACGGGGACGAACCCGGTTTCTAGAAAACACCTGAGGGACCCAGGATTGAAATTTTCAAACTGGGCCTTGGGGAAGGGTCTTTTTCAAATTTGGTCTTTTGGGAGCCCATGATCTACCCTTGGAAAATAAAACCCCCAAATCTCTAGCCGTGTCTTTCAATTCCAATGATGTGGCCTTTTTGGAGTTTTGTACTGAACATTCTCAGGATGAGAACGGAAGTTGCCTTAGGAGGTAGGAGCTATTAAGGGGATAGCTAAGGGTTGAAACTCGATATTTCATGGAGTTCCATGTTTGGTGAAGACCAGTTTATCACCCTGCACAGGTCGTCTTGTATGCGTGCAGTAGATTCTTTGCCAAAAGACTCTTGATATCAGTTTGGTATTCATCAGCAAAACAAAGCCCTTTGCAGCTTTTGAGTGTTGGGAGTAGGTCATTTATGTGGGAGGAACAATATAGGACCAAGTGCACATACCTTGTGGTACCCCACTGATAACAGGTTGAGGTGATGACAGAACACCTTCCACCTGGACGGTTTGGTGCGGTTAGTAAGGAACTGTTCAATCCAATTGAGGACTTTGCCACCAATTCCATACCGTTGAAGCTTTTCTAGCAGGATTTGGTGATCAACTTTGTCAAACGCCTTGGAGTAATCGAGGTAGATCATCCACTTCGTCATTACCGTTTAAGCAGCTATAAATGAACTCAATGTGAGCTGAGCAGCTGAGTCAGGCAACTTCGTTTCTTTCTAAACCCATGCTGATTTTTGACTGATCAGATTTTCCTCTTCCAGATAATTAACCAGTCTGTCCCTCATTATTCGTTCAAAGGTTTTAACGATGTGTGAGGTAAGAGAAACAGGTCTGTAGTTGGCAGGGTCTGTGCGGTCACCCTTCTTATAAACAGGTGTAATGGACTGAGATTTGAGCTGGCTATATACTGGGTGAACTGCAGTTCATATGAAGTCGCCGCGCACTTCACATGAATTCATATGAATTCATTTGAGTTCATATGAATGCGTTTACCAGTTCAATAAATTTTTATATGAATGAACTTCATATGAACTTCACATGAATTCATATGAACTTCATATGAACTCCACCAAGTTCATATGAACTTCATATAATTCATATGAATTCATTAAACACGGATGAACTAGTTCACCAAAAATTTAGTGAACTGAGATGCATATGAATTCATATGAATGAACTAGTTCATTCATATGAACTGCGTTGAACTGGAGTTCACCTGAATTCATTGAACTGCGTTGAACTGCGTTGAACTGCGTTGAACTGCGTTGAACTGCGTTGAACTGGAGTTCACCTGAGTTCATTTGAGTTCACCTGAGTTCATGTATGGTGGCCGAGGTGGCTAATGGCATTTTTTAAGCAATTTTTATTGTAATCAAAGTAAAATCAACCTAAAATAAAAATAAAATGAAAATAAAACCAAAAAGAAATGAAAATAGAATGAAAATGAAATAAATATGAAATGAAAATTTTAAAAAATCAAAATGAAAATCAAAATAAAATACAAATCAAAGTAAAACCAAAAAATTAAATCAAAATAAAATCAAAAAAAAAATGAAAAAATAAAATAAAAATAAACCATTTAAAAATCAAAATAAAATGAAAAAAAATGAAAACGAAATAAAAACGAAATGAAAACAAAAATCAAAATAAAAGTAAAATCAAAATAAAACCAGAATAAAACCAAAAAGTAAAAACCAAAAGTAAAACCAAAGTAAAATAAAACCATTTTAAAATGAAAGTAAAATGAAAACGAAATGAAAATGAAAGTAAATCAAAATAAAACAAAATAAAAGTAAAATCAAAATAAAATCAAAATAAAATCAAAATAAAACTAAAGTAAAATAAAAAAATAAAACCATTTAAAAAATTTTTAGTTAAAAAAATAAAAAAAAACCAAAGTAAATTTAAGAAAAAAAAAAAAAAAAAAAAATGAAAAAATTTCGAAAAAATTTTGAAAAAATCGCTCATGGCCGAGGTGGCTAATCTAGAATCTACAGCGCTGTATGAAAATTCGTGCGCAACAAAGTTATGTTAAAGGAGTCTGCGCTCACTGACCCATATCTCAAGATCCACAAATAGTAGAGACATGATCGAGGTCATGTTTTTGTTCATCTAAGACAGGAGTAGGTAATTGGCTATAAGAGAAGTTCTGATGACGTCATTATGATGTCATTATGACGTCATCAACTTAGCGAAATTTTCTTGCTTGTTTAGCGAAAATAGGTCATCTTTGTGCGCATTTTTGACCAAGAAGGAATGGAGATAGCTCAGAAATGTTGAAAAATCGTTAGTTGGAAATTTAAAGAGCTTTCAGAAAATCATACGGATCATTGGGCTATCTCGATTTTTCATCGAGATATACACGCGATTTTCTAAGGCACGGTGAAAAATCGATTTTGAAGTTTTAGAAGAAAACTTAAACGAGTGACATGTCAAAACTTACGACTTATCATGAGCTGAGACCGGCCAAAAGTATATATTGGGCTAAGGCGAAATTGTATATGGGCTATGTGGGAAATCGATTTGAGCCAATTTTGGTGCTGTGATGACGTCATCAAAAACACTAAAACAACGTATTTTGCGATAGATTGTTATTTTGCGCTACTTTGAACATCTCTTACTCAGAGAGTTTTCATTTTATTATGTTTTACTTCAATACATTGCTTGTAGACCTCGAGATTTAGCTATAAAACGAGTTCCGTGGTGAACAGCCGAAAAATGTTGCCATGGGAAGCCTCCAAAAGATGACCGCTAAATTATTGAGATTACATCTATGATGAAAATTTGTACTGTAGCCAGCTTTTTCTGTGATACGATGGTGAACTAATGTCTAATAATGGTTTTCATATTTCTCGCAGTGATTTGGGAGGAAATATAAGATGAAATTATGAAGGACGTGAATTCTCGTGGACATTTGTAGAAATTACGGTATTTAAGGAAACTGGTATTTACACGTGAATTTCGACGATTACATTGAAACAAGTTCAAATACGATAAAGGTATGTGAAATTGAAGCCAGTTGCTGTTTTTCAGCACGTGAGTTCACGTCAATGAGTTGTAGAAATAAAGAATTTTTATAATTTCAAGTAAGAATAACGTTGTTTCGGACTGCACGAGGCTTAGTAATGTTCGTCCGAACAGAAAAATCGATGTGAAAAAATGGACTGGCCACCTAATTAAGCATTTAAGCAGGGGTTACCACGAAAACCGTCCTAAATGTCGGTTATGGAGGTCCTATACATATCCCCGGAACGAAACTTGAAAAGAGATGAAAACGATGAAAGGAAATGGGTTGAAATAAGCGAATTTACATTTGGTGAAACTCTGTTTGCACCATAGTTATAATAAGCGGTTGAGAACGACGTTATTACTATGGTTGAAAATGGTAAGTCAATGAAATAAGCGTCTAAATTTTCCCATGGGACCGTTTACAAAATTGACGTATTTCTTAATTTCTACAACTCATTGACGTGAACTCGTGCTGAAAACAGCAACTGGCTTCAATTTCACATAAATTTATCGTATTTGAAGTTTTCAATGTAATCAAGTCGAAAATCACGTGTAAATACCAGTTTCTTTGAATCCCGTAATTTCTACAAAACGTCACGAGAATTCACGTGCTTCAAATAACGATTTGACACTTTTTTTGACAGGATTAAAACAGACCCATACTTCTCTCATGAGTCGGATACTTAATATATGACTAAGATTTATGTAGTGATGTACGGTATTGCATATGAATTGATTGTGTCGAGAAGAATAAAAATAAAAATTTTAGTTTGATTCATAATTTCATCTTATATTTCCCTCCCAAATCACTGCGAGAAATATGAAAACCATTATTAGACATTAGTTCACCATGGTATCACAGAATAGCTGGCTACAGTGCAAATTTTCGTCATAGATGTAATCTCAATAATTTAGCGGTCAATCTTTGGAGGCTTCCCATGGCAACATTTTTTCGGCCGTTCACCACGGAACTCGTTTTATAGCTAAATCTCGAGGTCTACAAGCAATGTATTGAAGTAACACATAATACAATGAAAACTCTCTGAGTAAGAGATGTTCAAAGTAGCGCAAAATAACAATCGCAAAATACGTTGTTTTAGTGTTTTGATGACGTCATCACAGCACCAAAAATTGTCTCAAATCGATTTCCCACATAGCCTACTATACAATTTGCCTTAGCCCAATATACTTTGGCCGGTCTCAGCTCATGATAAGTCGTAAGTTTGACATGTCACTCGTTTAAGTTTTCTTCTAAAACTTCAAAATCGATTTTCACCGTGCCTTAGAAAATCGCGTATATCTCGATGAAAAATCGAGATAGCCCAATAATCCGTATGATTTTCTGAAAGCTCTTTAAATTTCCAACTAACGATTTTTCAACATTTCTGAGCTATCTCCATTCCTTCTTGGTCAAAAATGCGCACAAAGATGACCTATTTTCGCTAAACAAGCAAGAAAATTTCGCTAAGTTGATGACGTCATAATGACATCATAATGACGTCATCAGAACTCTCTTATAGCCAATTACCTACTCCTGTGTCTTAGATGAACAAAACATGACCTCGATCATGTCTCTACTATTTGTGGATCTTGAGATATGGGTCAGTGAGCGCAGACTCCTTTAACATAACTTTTGTTGCACGAATTTTCATACAGCGCGCTGTAGATTCTAGATTAACCACCTCGGCCATGAGCGATTTTTTCAAAATTTTTCGAAATTTTTTCATTTTTTTTTTTTTTTTTCTTAAATTTACTTTGGTTTTTTTTTATTTTTTTTTAACTAAAAATTTTTAAATGGTTTTATTTTTTATTTTACTTTAGTTTTATTTTGATTTTATTTTGATTTTATTTTGATTTTACTTTTATTTTGTTTTATTTTGATTTTACTTTCATTTTCA
Source organism: Beroe forskalii (assembly GCA_011033025.1). NCBI lineage: Eukaryota > Metazoa > Ctenophora > Nuda > Beroida > Beroidae > Beroe > Beroe forskalii. The sequence continues at coordinate 352,639 of WFMF01000004.1, read as the reverse complement.
TTTCGTTTTCATTTTGTTTTCATTTTAAAATGGTTTCATTTTACTTTGGTTTTACTTTGGTTTTACTTTGGTTTTATTCTGGTTTTATTTTGATTTTACTTTTATTTTCATTTCGTTTTCATTTCGTTTTCATTTTATTTTCATTTTAAAATGGTTTTATTTCTATTTTACTTTGGTTTTATTTTGATTTTATTTTGATTTAATTTTGGTTTTACTTTGATTTGTATTTTATTTTGATTTTCATTTTGATTTTTTAAAATTTTCATTTCATTTTTATTTCATTATCATTCTATTTTCATTTCATTTTGGTTTTATCTTTATTTTATTTTTATTTAGGTTGATTTTACTTTGATTACGATAAAAATTGCTTAAAAATGCCATTAGCCACCTCGGCCACCATAGTTCATGTCACTCAATAAGAATAACATATGTTATTTTGGAAAAACTTAGCTTTGCAACAGAATAGACCTAAACGACTGTATGTAACTGTTAGTGTTACCCCTACCCTCCCACTGCGAGCACTTATTTTGCAACACGTCCTTCCAAATTTCCAATTCCATTAGCTCATTAGGAATGAAAATAATAATGTAGATAGAAATGTTATCTGACAGCGGAGGTAGTCAATGACTTGACTCAATGACTGGACTTCATGACTTGACTCGACTCGACGACTCGACTCGACGACGCGACTCGACGACTCGACTCGACGACTCGAAGCGACGACTCGACTCGACTCGACGACTCGACTCGACACCTCGACGACTCGACGACTCGAATCGACGACTCGACTCGACGACTCGACGACTCGACTCGACGACTCGACTCGACGACTCGACGACTCGTCGAGTCGTCGAGTCGTCGAGTCGTCGAGTCGTCGAGTCGTCGAGTCGTCGAGTCGAGTCGTCGAGTCGAAGTCGTCGAGTCGTCGAGTCGAGTCGAGTCGAGTCGAGTCGAGTCGAGTCGAGTCGTCGAGTTGAGTCGTCGAGTCGAGTCGAGTCGAGTCGTCGAGTCGAGTCGTCGAGTCGTCGAGTCGTCGAGTCGTCGAGTCGAGTCGTCGAGTCGTCGAGTCGTCGAGTCGAGTCGTCGAGTCGAGTCGTCGAGGTCGAGTCGTCGAGTCGGTCGTCGTCGAGTCATCGAGTCGAGTCGTCGAGTCGAGTCGTCGAGTCGAGTCGTCGAGTCGAGTCGTCGAGTCGAGTCGTCGAGTCGTCGAGTCGCCGAGTCAAGTCGTCGAGTCGAGTCGTCGAGTCGAGTCGTCGAGTCGTCGAGTCGAGTTGAGTCGTCGAGTCGAGTCGTTGAGAGTAGTCGTCGAGTCGAGTTGTTGAGACGAGTCGTCGAGACAAGTCAGAGAGTCGTCAAATCAAGTCGTCGAGTTGAGGCATCGAGTCGATTTGAGTCGTCGAGTCACTGAGTGGTCGTAGAGTGACTAGAGTTAATTCATGACGTAAGTGAAATTTTTAGTTGTCACGTGACTGTACATAACAAGAGTACGAAAATCGTTTATGGAAGAGCTCAAGACTTGAGTCTGATTTAACTATTTGATTTTGGAAGCCCTTTTAGTGAAATGGATCAATATGCAGCTAATTTGGTGAAGTTTAACAGCCTCTTTAAAATTGAAAAAAAGCCTTTCAATAGGTGACGTCGCTCAGCAGTCAAGCGGAATGAGAGAGACTTATCGGGCATAGATCAGAGCAGCAACGCCAAAGAGGGCCCCATGGTAGCGCCAGTGCGCCACATCGACGCCAGGGCAGTGCCATGGTGTAAGCCACGAGGACGACGACGACGAAGCCATGGACGCCATGGCTTCACGGTGGCACTGCCATGACTGCCATGATGTCACCGTGGCGCCCTTGTGGCTTCATCGTTGCCCAGTAGTGGCGTCCTCGTGGCTTCACCATGGCACTGCCCTGGCGTCACCGCGGCACTGCGGTGCGGCTCTCGTGGCGTCGCTGATCCATGTTTTGATCCATCCCCGAAATATCTGTTAAATTATCATTTTGACCTTCTAGATGAACTTCGAGATGAATTCGTTGAACTCCGTTGAACTGCGTTGAACTCCGTTGAACTGCGTTGAACTGCGTTGAACTGGAGTCCGCGAGGTGAACTTCCTAGTTCATATGAATTCAAGGCGAACTGGAATGCATATGAGTTCATATGAGTTCATATGCATCTCAGTTCACTAAATTTTGGTGAACTAGTTCATCCGTGTTTATTGAATTCATGAATTCATATGAAGTTCATATGAACTTGGTGGAGTTCATATGAAGTTCATATGAATTCATATGGTCATATGAAGTTCATTCATATAAAAATTTATTGAACTGGTAAACGCATTCAAATGAACTCATATGAATTCATATGAATTCATATGAAGTGCGCGGCGACTTCATATGAACTGCAGTTCACCCAGTATATAGCCTTTGAGCTGACAAGGAATTGATCCTTTTGTGAAGGATTCTAACCACAGTAAATGAAGTGGTGCAGATAGCTCATCTCTGCAAGATGTTAGGATCTTGGCAGGTACATCATCATCCGGACAGGCTGAGTACAGGTCAAGTTCTTTCAGTGCAGAGATGATGTCCTCCTTTTGAGAAGCTGAAGTCCAGGAAGGAAGTACTCATCCCTTGGGGTAGGCCTTCAGAGTCAAAGGCATGCACTGATATCAGCTTTTATAAGGGTCACTGAAAACCTTCTGGTATTGAGCTAATAGCTCTGCTTTACTCCTTGGGTCACTTGTTAGTTCATTGGATGAGTTACGTAGGACAGGGATTGAAGATTTGGTCTTTTGGAACCGTTTGGCATAAGGAGAAGAAGTACTTAGGGGTTACTTCTAATAGTTTGTACAGCCTTTTCTTCTCTAAGGCTCAGGTTATTCAGTATTTCAGACTGAATATTGTAGCCCAGGAGATTTACTTCTTCAGTAAGTTTGGGGGCAGCAAATGTGATTGAGGATTCCTTACTTGTAGGGCATGGATCTGGCATTCAGTTTCTACGTTTTTCATGGCGGTGAGAACTGGGACTGTTTCTTCTAGGCTTTTGAATGAGCGTCGTTTGTTAACTTGCAGGTAGGGGATGCAGGGCGTGATTTGCGGGATGGTGAGAGCTTCAATAACTCAGAGATATTGCTCAGGGTCATGGTCGCAGAGTCAAACAGATGTTCCCAGTTGACTGCTCTTGAAAGCTTCGTTCATTGCATCGAAGTCAGTGTTGTGTGATAGTCTGTAGCCCTGAAAGTGTGAGGGCTTCGAGGTCTCTGACAGAAGGAGCTGAGATAGACAAGCATGTCAAACCCGAGTAATGCTTTAACCATGCTGTGGTCGGAGAGAATGTTAGGTGCGACACTTACTTCTGCAACATAACGTGGAACATTAGTGAGAGCAAGGTCTAGAATGTTATCTCCCCTTGTTGCCTTGGTGACGATTTGGGTGAGCTGATTCTTATCCATAAAGTCGAATAAGTCTGGCACACTGCTCGATTGGTAGGATAAAGGGGCATCTTCCAATCTATGTTAGGAAATTAAAGTCGCCTAGTATGTATATGTCGGGCATCCTGTGGTTTTCTGAGGTGCAGTCAATTGTGTCTTGAAAGATGGGATAGCAGGGATGAAAAACCTGAGGATTTAGAGTCTGGAGGCCTGTAGATTGACACAATAGAGTGTGGCTAGACTCGATATAGCAACAGACCATATTGTTCTCTTGATCATTATACTCGAGACTTCCTTTACAAGTAGCTGGTCGTGGAGGGTAGGGGAGACAGCCTCCACCGACTCGTTTATCTCGGTCGAACGATAAACATTGCCCCTTGATTGAAACTTGGGCATCTGTAATATAGTCTTTAAGCCAAGTTTCAGTCACAGCAATCACAACTGGAGAATTTACTGCTGCCGTTAACAATGGTTTCCTGGATGAATGGGATTTTCCATCTACAGTTGCTGTTGGCAGCAGGTGACACACTTCTGTCCATTGATTAGCACAATGGAGGAAACTGCTGGTTGTACCACTGTGGGATCTGTGGCTGGTACATCGTTGGGGGATTGAAGTTTGTCGGGGGAGGAGCAGGGGCTTGGTCTGTAATGCCTCTTGATCAGATCCTTCAGAAGTCGGGGTATTTCGTTCTGGACCAGGTCTGTGATCTGGTCGCTGAATCCCTTCATGTTCTCCATCTTGTGCAGTAAAAAGAAGCATCATCGTTCCTGACCAAAAGCCTCTGGTTTCCCACGCTGATGCACAGTAGGAGGTAGGGTGTTTCTGAGATACTGAACCTGGGGATGGTTCGTGTGATGGTGGCAGGAGGGAGGTCTGATACTGTCCCTTTGTGTGGGGAATGGAGGTCTTGCATCTTCCCTTCTTGTGGCAGCTTCACTCTGGTTGAAGTTCTCCTGGTTCAGAAGGCCCTGCTCTTACAGTGCCCCCTTTGGGTGAAAGAATGTACACCCTTCCTTTGAGCACCTTTGGCTTTTCACTGACTCATTGCAAAGCCTTGGGGTGCCAGTATTAACAATTGGCACCCTTGTTGCACCCTTTGGGGTTGCGTGATCCAAAACGGGTGAACTTGAAGCATCGTGGAGGGTGGGCTTTGTCGCACTCTCTGCCGTTCACGGGCGTCTTGCCCAGTCTCCCGTGCGGGCAGTTTCTCCGTTTGTAGAGCTCACATATTTCTGATGTAGAGACTCTGTTTGTAGGAGCCCTGTTGGCTAGCTGACTGTAAAGCCCTCACGTCCTCGGCGAGGGCTCTCTCGTCCCCCTTCTTCATTTTCCTCCTCCTCGTTCCCTTCTTCCTCGTCTCTGGGATGGGTTGAAGAGCGTCAGAAGCGCTTCGACACAGCAGAAATAGGTCCGTGTTCTCCTCTGCTGTTTTTGGAGGGATTGAGCCAGGTTGTTTTTGTCGAGGCACCCAAAACATAACCATGATGTTCCAGCAGGTTTGATGATCCCCCCATGGCTTCCATCTTGGTACAATTTGATTGCAATCGTGGCTGCCTTGCATACACAAAGTACAGGTTAGTAATGGCGTATCATCTAACTTGTTCTGGTATGGCTGACTGCATTCACTACACTGAGTCTCGAACAGTGATTCGATCTTGAGGATGAGTCTGTCAGCTAAATGTCCTGATTTCTGTAAAGCTTCTCATTTGCGTCATTGCGGACAGTGAATCCGAAATGTGGCGCAAGCTTCGAGCTGACAGCATTGCACTTTTCAGTGACGCCTTGTTGGCTTCGTACTTCACAGTGGGGTTATAGCCTGACAGTACCCGCTTTGCATTGACATCTGCTTGATTGATGAAAAACCACCTATCACCGCAATTTGCTTCTGATGCAGTTCGGACATGTTCCCAGAGCAGCACCCAGACAGATGATAGGACTGTCGTCAACGATCCTGAAAAACGACAGCAGCAGCGAAAGAGGATTGGTGTGAGCGTCCCAGGGGTAAACGGACAGACACTCAACAAGGACAATCCCCTGGTTTGCGACAACAGACGCAAACAAAATTGATAGTAATTACTCAATACTCTGGGATAACGGTTAGTTCAAATTTCAGAAAAGCAGCTTTTACGTTTGTCTTCGAAGCTGCCTCTGAGACCGTTAGTAATGTAATTGACAATCAGATATGTACTAAGACACTGAAAATCAACACAGAAAATCAACACTGATTGGGGTTTGGTTGGTGACTGTGTAACAGGGTGATTCATGCACAATCAATCACGCCGTTACGTACACTGTAGCACGAACAACGCAGGATTAGCTAATCAATGTGTGTCCCCGCAGCATAACACACACCTCAAATTTGATTGTATAAAGTAGTGTTGTAAAGTTGCGGACGTCCTTTATGGATGGTCCCTCAGGCAAGGCCTGACAAGTGGGCCGTTGTTGCAAGATATTTTCGGGGCACACCCAAAGCTAGGGGGGCAACAACTTCTGGCAAGGCCGTTGATAGACCCTCGTCAAAATAATTGTCTGACGTTGTTTTGTGTTTGCTTTGTCATTTTTCCTACGCAAGGGCGCGTGTTCAGAGAACGAGAAGAAAAGGCGTGCGAACAAACAGGGACATATAGCATGTGGCAATGTTTGCTCTAAGTTAGAGCAAACAATAAACATTGCCACATGCTATTGCCACGGTCAATCTCCCATATAAACGGGAGCCTTCATTATCTATGACAATGACGTCACTCAGAAAAATATAATAAGCGCATCTAGCGCTTTAAGCGGTAAGGTTAGGGTTCTGTTTAGGGTCAGGATTTGTTAGGTTTAGGATAAGTATTAAGGTTAGGGTTTTGGTTGGGGCAATGGTTCGGTTTATGATACAGAAAAATTGACGTTTAGATCTGTGACGTCACTCAGCCGTTTATATGGGAGACATACCATTGCCACAGGGGCGTTGTCTGGCGTTGACAGACCCTCTCGAGAATCAGCGGCGCTGATTCTCATCGACGTCAGCCGCTTCGTTGCTAAACACGTATATCCCTGTGTGGCTCGCGCGGCGCGCTTCCCCCGTAGGGAAGCGCGCGGCGCGTACACACACCTATGCGGGCTTAGGAAGCCGCTTCGCGGCTGGCGTCAGCGGGTCATACATCGTACGACAACAGGGACGTAAACTAGGGATCTGGTTAAGTTAGAGTCTAACCAGATCCGGCCTTTGCCAGGCGTTGCCTGGCCCCCTCGCGCGCGCGAAGCGCGCGCGCCCCGACTCGCAGGCAACGTCTGGCAAAGATCCCTAGTATACGCCCCTGGTTAAAGGAGAAGGAGGACGTTGTTTGACAGCCCCTTGCCTTCAGCAGTTGTCTGACCCCTTTGCCTTCGCGTTCAGCGGGCGCGCGCGTCCGCCGAAGGCCTTATTTCACTGAAATAATGGTCAGGCAACGTCTGACAATTCAGCAGGGGGCTTTCTTTTGGTATGTCTCCCATGTAAACGGGGCTGAGTGACGTCATTTATTGCCCTACTTTTTTTTCACGGCACCACTTATTTATTCATGAAATTTCAAACTTATTTTGTGCGCGCTGGCACGTAGTTTTCCATATTTTTTAAATAATTTTAAATTTTATAGTTATTTAAGAACAAGAACGGAACCGGAACTTAGATCTAAGAACAAGATCATTAGAACTGGATTTAGATCTTAGAACAAGATCGTAGAACTGGATTTAGATCTTAGAACAAGATCATGGAACCGGAACAAGATCGTGGAACAGGATTTAGATCTTAGAACAAGATCATGGAGCCGGAACAAGATCATGGAACAGGATCGTAGAACTGGATTTAGATCTTGGAACAGGATCATGGAACCGGAACAAGATCGTGGAACAGGATCGTAGAACTGGATTTAGATCTTGGAACAGGATCTTGGAACCAGGAACAAGATCGTGGAACAGGAGTTAGATCTTGGAACAGGATCGTGGAACTGGATGTGGATCTTGGAACAGGATCATGGAACTGGAACAAGATCTTGGAACAGGATCGTGGAACTGGATGTAGATCTTGGAACAGGATCACGGAACCGGAACAAGATCGTGGAACAGGATCGTAGAACTGGATTTAGATCTTGGAACAGGATCTTGGAACCGGAACAAGATCGTGGAACAGGATATAGATCTTGGAACAGGATCGTGGAACTGGATGTAGATCTTGGAACAGGAACAAGATCTTGGAACAGGATCACGGAACCGGAACAAGATCGTGGAACAGGATCGTAGAACTGGATTTAGATCTTGGAACAGGATCGTGGAACTGGATTTAGATCTTCGAACAGGATCGTGGAAAATGATCGTAGAACTGGATTTAGGTCTTGGAAAGTTGGAACAGGATCATGGAACTGGAACAAGATCTTGGAACAGGATCGTAGAACTGGATTTAGATCTTGGAACAGGATCATGGAACCAGAACAGATCGTGGAACAGGATCGTAGAACTGGATTTGAATCTTGGAACAGGATCATGGGCAAGGAACATGATCGTGGAACAGGATCGTAGAACTGGATTTAGATCTTGGAACAGGATCATGGAACCGGCACAAGATCATTGGAACAGGATCGTAGAACTGGATTTAGATCTTGGAACAGGATCGTGGAACTGGATGTAGATCTTGGAACAGGATCATGGAACTGGAACAAGATCTTGGAACAGGATCTTGGAACTGGATTTAGATCTTAGGAACAGGATCATGTGGAACGGAACAAGATCGTGGAACAGGATAAATAGAACTGGATTTAGATCTTGGAACAGGATCATGGGCCAGGAACAAGATCATGGAACAGGATCGTAGAACTGGATTTAGATCTAGGAACAGGATCGTAGAACATAGCTCACTAGATCGTGGAACCTAGATCAATAGATCATGGCACACTAGAACAAGATCATGGAACTGGAACAAGATCGTGGAACAGGATCGTAGAACTGGATTTAGATCTTGGAACAAGATCGTGGAACAGGATCGTAGAACTGGATTTAGATCTTGGAACAGGATCGTGGAACTGGATGTAGATCTTGGAACAGGATCATGGAACTGGAACAAGATCTTGGAACAGGATCTTGGAACTGGATTTAGATCTTGGAACAGGATCATGGAACCGGAACAAGATCGTGGAACAGGATCGTAGAACTGCAGTTTAGATCTTGGAACAAGGATCATGGGCCGAACAAGATAAATGGAACAGGATCGTAGAACTGGATTTAGATCTGGGAACAGGATCGTAGAGAACATAGCTCACTAGATCGTGGAACCTAAATCAATGAATCGTAGCACACTAGAACAGATCATGGAACTAGACAAGATCGTGGAACAGGATCGTAGAACTGGATTTAGATCTTGGAACAGGATTGTGGAACTGGATTTAGATCTTATAGAACATAGCTCACTACATATTCTTAGATCGTGGAACATAGATCAATAGATCGTAGCTGGATTTAGATCTAGAAACAGCTGATAGTAGAACTGGATTTAGATCGTAGAACATAGCCCACTAGATCGTGGAACATAGATCAATAGATCGTAGCTCACTAGAACAATTAGATCATGGAACCGGAACAGGATCGTGTTACTGGATTAGGATTTAGATCTTGAAACAGGATCGTGGAACTGGATTTAGAATTAGATCTTAGACCATAGCTCACTAAGTCACTAGATCATAGATCGTGGAACTGAAAACAGGATTGTAGAACTGGATTTAGATCTTGGAACAGGATCGTGGAACTGGATTTAGATCTTAGAACATAGCTCACTAGATCATAGATCGTGGAACATATATCAATAGATCGTAGCTCACTAGAACATTATCATGAAACCGGAACAGGATCTTGGAACAGGATCACGGAACCGGGACAAGATCGTGGAACTGGATTGACATCTTGGAACAGGATCATGGAACTGGAACAAGATCTTGGAACAGGATCTTGGAACTGGATTTAGATCTTGGAACAGGATCATGGAACCGGAACAAGATCGTGGAACAGGATCGTAGAACTGGATTTAGATCTTGGAACAGGATCATGGAGCCGGAACAAGATCATGGAACAGGATCGTAGAACTGGATTTAGATCTAGGAACAGGATCGTAGAACATAGCTCACTAGATCGTGGAACCTAGATCAATAGATCGTAGCACACTAGAACAAGATCATGGAACTGGAACAAGATCGTGGAACAGGATCGTAGAACTGGATTTAGATCTTGGAACAGGATCATGGAACCGGCACAAGATCGTGGAACAGGATCGTAGAACTGGATTTAGATCTTGGAACAGGATCGTGGAACTGGATGTAGATCTTGGAACAGGATCATGGAACTGGAACAAGATCTTGGAACAGGATCTTGGAACTGGATTTAGATCTTGGAACAGGATCATGGAACCCGGAACAAGATCGTGGAACAGGATCATTAAGAACTGGATTTAGATCTTGGAACAGGATCATGGAGCCGGAACAAGATCATGGAACAGGATCGTAGAACTGGATTTAGATCTAGGAACAGGATCGTAGAACATAGCTCACTAGATCGTGGAACCTAGATCAATAGATCGTAGCACACTAGAACAAGATCATGGAACTGGAACAAGATCGTGGAACAGGATCGTAGAACTGGATTTAGATCTTGGAACAGGATCGTGGAACTGGATTTAGATCTTATAGAACATAGCTCATTACATCTTAGATCGTGGAACATAGATCAATAGATCGTAGCTGGATTTAGATATAGAAACAGCTGATAGTGGAACTGGATTTAGATCTTAGAACATAGCCCACTAGATCGTGGAACATAGATCAATAGATCGTAGCTCACTAGAACAAGATCATGGAACCGGAACAGGATTGTGTTACTGGATTAGGATTTAGATCCTGGAACAGGACCGTGGAACTGGATTTAGAATTAGATCTTAGACCATAGCTCACTAGATCATAGATCGTGGAACCGGAACAGGATCGTAGAACTGGATTTAGATTTTGGAACAGGATCGTGGAACTGGATTTAGATCTTAGAACATAGCTCACTAGATCATAGATCGTGGAACATATATCAATAGATCGTAGCTCACTAGAACATTATCATGAAACCGGAACAGGATCTTGGAACAGGATCACGGAACCGGGACAAGATCGTGGAACTGGATTGACATCTTGGAACAGGATCATGGAACTGGAACAAGATCTTGGAACAGGATCGTGAAACTGGATGAAGATCTTTGAACAGAATCACGGAACCGAAACAAGATCGTGGAACAGGATCGTAGAACTAGATTGAGATCTTGGGACAGGATTGTGGAACTGTATTTAGATTTTAGAACTTAGCTCAATAGATCGTGGGACCTAAATCAATAGATCGTAGCTCACTAGAACAATATCATGGAACTGGAACAGGATCGTAGAACTGGATAAGGATTTAGATCTTGGAACAGGATCGTGGAACTGGATTTAGAATTAGATCTTAGAGTTAGAACATAGCTCACTAGATCAATGATCATAGATCGTGGAAGATGGATCAATAGGTCGTATCTCACTAGAACAAGATCATGGAACCGGAACTGGATCGTAGAACTGGATTTAGATCTAGGAACAGGATCTTGGAACTGTATTTAGATCTTAGAACATAGCTCACTAGATAATAGATCGTGGAACATATATCAATAGATCGTAGCTCACTAGAACAAGATCATGGAACCGGAAGAGGATCCTGGAACTGATTGTAGGATGTTACCCTACCCTCCGCCGCGCACGCAACGTTTTCCGCGGGGAGGGTAGGGCTCAACTCGACACGCTGTGAAGCAGAATTTGCTTCACGATCTGATTGGCTGAGCGCGTGTCGACGTCATTATCATGGATCAACGTATAGCGCTACGGAACGACGCGCGCGCGTTCATTTTGCAGTTCTTAGCGATATTTTGCTCCGGTTGGGAAATGAGTGAAAATTATTTCAAAAACCTTTTACAAATGTTACATCATTGGATAGATCTCATTCTCAGCATCACATTCATGCAAAAATATTTGAAAAAGGAGTCATGGATCAAAAGATATGGGCATTTCAGTGAATTCTCACTAAGTTGCTCGGCGTCCAGCTTCGCTCCAAAATCGAGCGCTAGCTTCGCTCACCTCGTGTTTAGTCTCTGGGAGTGCTGTTACAACTTTTCCTACTGTTGTATCTGTTGCTTCTGCAGCATTGAATTTGAATTTTTCCGAATTTTACTGAACCTCCTTATTATATTTTTACAGAGTAATGGATTGTCACCAAGTCAGTAATTTTTAACTGGTACCCATCCATTTGATCTTTGTTTCGATGTGTAATTGTGTAGCATATGTATGAAGTATGTGGCATTTCTATATCGATTATCGGATCAGAATGTATCTGAGCTTTCTGCCAAATTGATGTTATTTTCTTTTCAATCGTATTGACTTTTCCACTTATTTAAAGGGATAATAAGACGGCAATTATCAAAATATAGAAAAAAATTATCTCTAAAATTTAACTGCTTGTACCTACTCTTGAAGTCTTCAGATCGCTTTCATGACATCTGACCGGTGTTAGCTGCTTCATTAATTTGCTAAGGATGCTCTCCATTTGTTTTTCTGGAGTCAGCTTTGGTCTTTTTCTAAATCACATGATCTTCGGTGAGCAGACCTTCAAAAATAGAAAAAAAACAACAACAATTTAGGCTCATTATAGCTCATTATGACATCTTAGGTAATGTGGCATCAATGCATATTTAACATCTTTACAACTTAGAGGCATAATTTGTAATATGACCTAAAAATTCTTATTCTAATTCTAATTCAGATAATTACTGAATTACCTACTAGTGAGTAAGATGAAGTTACGAGGACTAAACTTTGTCCCAAGAGCAAATCGCCTTATTGCTTATTCATGCTTATTATAGAGCAACAGAACTTCCAATTTCATCTCCATTATTAAACTTAGTACCTAGGTACACAAAGGCGCCTTAGGTACATGTAAATGTTATTGCTTCACATGATTCTTTTGCTCTACTTTGACTTCGCTTTTTACTTCTAAACCATAAATAAACCATAAATTTCAGACTTTCAGACTTTTTCATAACTTCATAAGATTTTTAGTTTTCATTTGACGCAGTGGGTTTTAAATCTGTATATATTCAAAAACTGATTGACTGAGTCCAGAGAGACTGAGTCATCGGTAACCGCTCCCTATTTTGAGATTTTGTAAATCAATTTAATAAATACGCTATGTTGATATTTCCACTTTTCGTCTTTTCCCTGAGTTTTTCTGCAATCATATTCTATACTTTGACTAGACTTCTATAGATTACAGTATATAATTATGGTTTATCATTCACCATTGAAATCTTCGCTCTTATATGGTCGATATGATGGTTTTATACCTTATGTGCATATGATTCAATGAATAAAGCTCATAAAGTCATAATCATGATAGGTATCAAACGATTATGATGAAAAGATTGAAAGAAAAACGCTCTACTCGCCCTATGAAAACTCTCCTCGAGTTTCAACTTGTTGCTTTGTGACATTTTTTCATCACTTTGAATTCATTCTGTTCAGCTGTTTTTTGTGAATTGTGTTTAAGCTGGTTGATTATATAAGTGCTGCCAATTTACCCTTTCATTTTCATTCATTTACCGGCATAGGTACATTCTGATCTTTGGTATCTATAATAGGTATAAGCTCTCCCTCCTCCTTTCCATTTTCCTCTGTAATCTTTCAATTCTGGTTTGTTATACCCTGGTTTGTTATAGGATAGTTAAGTAATATGTACCTATGTGTAACTACATGGAGCAAAAACTCAGTGAAGCTGCGTGACATGGAAAAAGTGGTTACATTTTGCTAGTTTGCAGCATTTCATCTTGAAAATGAAACAAAAATACCTAATATAAATATTTGGAGTTTTATGCTTTTGTTTTAGATTATTTCTTTTGTAACTTAAGTACTACGTTACTTAGGCACCCTATTTATTTGACCAACTTATTTGCCATAAATTTATTTTCCGTGTGCATTTACTTTTATATACCCAGCGCTTACCTTACTCCCAAATGTACTACTATATGTACTTTAGAGGCGTAAGACGAACACGCAGACAATATAGAGCCCTGCGAGAGCAGGGCTCTATATAATATTTAAATGTCGACAGCGTAGCTGGAGACATTTGTAATTTAGAGTGCGAGGCGAAGCGAAGCTGAGCCGAGTACTCTAAACATATTCTGCGGTGAGTCTGAGCCTCTAAAATACTATAGTCGAACGGTATTACAAAAAGACACCCTGTACACAACAAGCACACATTACCTTATATGGTAATAATAGAAAATGCTTGTTAACACAAAACAAAAAGCGCATAACTCAGCCGTTTTTGAGCAATTTTGATCAAACTTACAGGATATTACGGGCAAGATATGACCAATACATTCCTGGAGTAGCTAACATTTCTGACCCTCAGAAATTGAGATATGACAGATTAACCGGTGTTTTTTTTAAAGTTACCGCTTAACGACTGGCTTTTCGGTCATAACTCCGCTTCTGGAGCTCAAAAATGAATCTAAACTTCACTGAGATGTTGCTTTTATGAAGCTCTAAATATCCTGAAAGTTTCATCAAGTTTGCTCAAAAACCTCGGAGTATGCACATTTTGTAACGCAAAAGCAAAGGTCGCGTAGATGTGTATTTAAATTGGTGTGTCATAACAAACACATGATATAAAGCGCGAGTAGAACACGACTCTACGCATATAGTACTACCCTTTAAATCGGTCAAAACTTGTCGTGAGACTACTATATGTATAATGTATTGTATCTTTTTATGTACGCACGAACACAATAACCAACACCTTTGAATTACATACTTTTAACATTTGCAAATACCTATTACTCTGCAGTAGCTTATAAGCGGGGGGAGACGATAGCAATTTTCAAGGAAAAGTCAGGGCCAGGTACCCTTCCCGTTTAAGTGATTCTGAAAATTTCAACCACATTTAGTGGAAAATCTATTCATCATTGGTCATTTTTTGTTAATTTGCATATAAACTTGTAAACTTGGCAAAGCGATGGACTGACTAGCATCAATCAGTGAAATTCAATTATTTCATGAAAAAAAACAATTAAGGAGTAACTTCGTTTCATCAGAAATCTAGGTCCACCCAGTTATTTGGTAACCCCCCCCCCCTCCCTAAGCACGAAAATCTCAAATCGCCCCCAACACCTTCACCCCGGTACGCTTATTTTATTTATTTCGACCCACAAGCTTATTACTTTATTAGCTACTGCAGAGTGGTGAGTACCTACATTCTACAGCTGCAATAGAATTAAATGCGGATACTAAACACTTTCGAGAGTAATTGCAATAGGCAATGTATGTAGATTACAGTGTAAACTGTAAGTGTACATCATACGTGAGGTTACAGTATTATATAGTTCTTCAATTTCATTTTGTCCTTATTGCTTGGTTTGTCGTTCAGTGTTCATGGAGTGTACATTTTGATTGTATGGAACAGGAATGCTGTGTTGCTGCTAGTGCCTACATACTATTTTGCTTTAATGCTACATTTTTAATGTTAAATTATGATGCAATCAGATGCATCGGTGAATGAAGTATCGAATCGACTTGTGAGTAATTGTGATATTTGAAGGGAACCCGTCCGCTACTATGTATTGATTTTAGATGTGGTTTGTTCAGTGTTTTGCGTGCAATTTAGTTTCTCAGTGGGAATGAACACGACTTGTTGGTCCTCACGATCATTTTGATTCTATAAACTGTCCGAAACGCTTTCAGCCACGTTTGATATAGATTAATTGATGTGCTGTGTCCTGTGAAAGCACCTGAATGTGTTTTATCCATATTGTTTTCATTTTAGAAGCCCTTTGTGATGCCCCTGGCGGGTTTGCAGTCAACCAATAGAATGAATATGTTTGAATTTAGCGCCAACTTTGTTCACCGGCCGAATTGAGATTCACCACGCTGTGCGCCGGGAAAAAGTATCTTCTTGTCGCGTGGTAACTGGTTATGCAGCATATACCTTTTATTTTTTACATAATATGTAAGACTCTGATTTGTGGACTGAATAGCTGCAGCCAAATTGAGTTTTCTTATGTTATTTTTCAATCAGTTGATAATCATCTGTTTCTCTGATTCAAGCCGACGGTGATATCGTTTTTTCAAGTTTATTTACAGTGATTGCTGATTTGTCATAGTGAGCTTGAGGTATCCCAATCCCCCATTTCCCCGATAACTTCTGTTTGTTGACAATAGCTCTAATAATAAGTCAATCCTTGGATTCAAGCATCAAGTGGAAGTATCTGACTTCATGTTATCAACACTTTCCAATTTTTCCAAGATAATGTTCAACTTGAAACTTCTTGTTTCGCGTTTTACTTGACTGATTTTCACCATTCTGCACGTCACCTGACACATTTATTCCCTTTTTAAAAATCCGGTCTGTCTTCCTTTGAGCTTAAAATTAGAAGTATGTTGTATTTCACATTACATATAGGTACTATACTCCATGTTGCCATCATTTTTTGGGGGGGGGGGTGGAGTGCCACCGTCCCAATCGTCACTTACTCAATGAAAAGTTATCTTCCCCCTAGTTGAGCACCTAAACGGCAATCAGGAGGTTTTGGGTTCAAGCCCCGCTCTTAGTCTTAGTCTCATTTTCAGATCACCGAGTTTGTATGTGTGACTAAAGGCGGAGTGAATTACAAATGAAACCAAGCATTGGCATGTAATTTGCTAGGTATCATGTAGATAATAGTGTAGTACACTCTACATGCAGGTATATCTCATTGAACAAGAAAGGTATATGTACAAAGAGTGCTATGTAAAGCATTAAATCTGAAAAAGGATTTGGTTGTGTTTGTGAACGACAGTTTAGCGTTCCTTACCTCGCAACCTATGATATAACAAGAAACATGTGAGTTTCTACGCATCATCTGCTGCAATGTCTGATTTAAAGGCTAAAGCGATAGTTAAAATGCGAATAAGCGGCAGTTGCTGGTTTCCTTCAATAGATTTTGAGGTTAAGACCTTAATTTGTCCCAAATGCCCCAGTTGTCCCAAAAACTCAAAAACCAGTCCCAAACTCCAAACAAGAAATGCGCCTGCAGGCTTATTTCTTGTGCCCGTTGTTCCCGTATGCAGGCGCTTAATTTCCTGTTCCCTGGAGCTGGTATTAAAACACGCCGTCATTTGATCGACAATCGTTGTCCGACTTATTTACTGACATGATGAGTTGACGATAAAGCATAAAAGTGACCATCCAAATCATTCTATCAATCAGTGTCACATCGCAATACTAACATCATTGAATCAATTTTATAAATCTTCGTTGTTATGCGGGTGCTATATATTTCCCTCTCCTAAAAGTTTAAATTGACGCGCGCAGATAAAAATATCACGTGGGCGATTTCGTTCCACGTGCCAAATGTTCGCGCGCGCGTTCCCGCCATTTCGTAGAACTCTTTGAAGATTCGTTTAGTTGCGCGCCGTTCAGAGTTTCATAACTACGATCACCGTTTTCCTTACGCGTTACGTTTTCTTATGTGTTGCGTTGCAGATATCAAACTGATGCAATGTTCTTCATCGTTTTACCCCGTCTTAATTGTTTTTCAAGATTGAGATACTGTACACAATATAATATTTACTGAACAAGAGTAAGATAAAAGATTCAGATATATCATTATTATCAGTAACCACCAAAACCGTTGGACGGTTGGTCTAGTAACCCCCCGCTGGTTTGGATGTGGTCAGTCCATTTTGGACCTTTTCAGGTTCCGTTGTCACATCCAAACCCGCGGGGGGTTACTAGACCAACCGTCCAACGGTTTTGGTGGTGATATCTTGACAGATGTATTCGGACCCCCTTTATTCGGACCCCCGTTATTTGGACCCCCGTTATTCGGACCCCCGTTATTCGGACCCCCGTCATTCGGGCCCCCGTTATTCGGACCTCTGTTATTCGGACCCCCGTTATTCGGACCCCCGTTATTCGGACCCCCGTCATTCGGACCCCCGTTATTCAGACCCCCGTTATTCAGACCCCCGTTAGTCGTATTTACACTCATTTCAACATAATCAAGTCGAAAATCCCGTGTAAACATAAATTTCTTCAAATCCCCTAATTTCTACAAAACGTCCGTGCGTACTCACGTGCTGAAATATGGCAACTAGATTTAATTTCACGTGCATTAGTCGTATTTAAACTCATTTCAACGAAATCAAGTCGAAAATCCCGTGTAAATATCAATTTCTTTAAATCCGCTAATTTCTACAAAACGTCCGCGTCAACTCACGTGCTCCACTAGTTCATCGTATATTTCCCATCCCTATTCACTGCAAGACATGGAGAAACCATTATCAGGTCACCATCGTATCACAGAATAGGACAACAGTACAATTTTTCGTCATAAACGTAGTTTCAATCAATTTGCAGTTCAATTTCAGAAGCCTCTCACGACAACAATCTTCGACCGATCGCCCTGAAACTCGTTTTATAGCTAAATCTTAAGGTCTTAAAGCATCATATCAAAGTAAAACATAATCTGATGAAAAATCTTTGAGTTGGAGATGTCCAAAGTAACGCAAAATAGCATGCTATCGCAAAATACGCTATTTTAGTGGTTTTACGCGATTTTGATGACGTCATCACAGCACCCAAATAGGCTCAAACCAACTTCCAATATAGCCTATAAGACAATTCCGCCTTAATAGAACATACTTTGACCGGTCTCATCTCAAGATACTTGGTACATCTCACTCGTTTCAGTTTTGACCTATAATTTGGAAATCGATTTTTCACCGTACCTTAGAAAATCGCGTATATCTCGATGAAAATCGAGATAGCCCGATGATCCGTATGATTTTCTGAAAGCTCTTTAAATTTCCAACCAACGATTTTTTCAACATTTTGAGCTATCTCCATTCCTTCTTGGTGAAAAATGCACAAAGATGACCTAAAAAGAAATAAAATTTCGCTAAGTTGATGACGTCATAGTGACGTGAAAATGACGTCACCAGAACTTCTCTTATAGCCTATAACATTTTCCTATCTTAGATCAACAAAACCTGACCTCGATCATGGCTCTACCATTTCCCGTTCTTGACATCTCATCGTTTTAAATTTGCTCCCAATTATCATGATATATATTATTATATAGCTCTCCAAAACCGAGACGGTTGTCGTAGTAACCCCCTGCTGATTTGGTGACGTCAGTCCATTTCTTTCGGTTGGAACTAACGTAACTAAACCTCACGCATTCCGAAACAACGTTATTCTAACTTGGAATTACTAGAATTGACCAATTTCTAATTTCTACAAATCGTCCACGTGAATTCACGTGCTGAAATGTAGCACCCAGATCTAATTCTTCGTGCATTAGTCGTATTTGAACCCATTTCAACGTTATCAAGTCGAAAATCGCGTGTAAATATCAATTTATTTAAATCCCTAATTTCTACAAAAACGTCCACGTGAACTCGTGATTCACTATTTCATCGTATATTTCCCACATTTAGTAACTGCGAGACATGAAGAAACCATTATTAGTTCGTCATCGTAACACAGAATAAGGCTAAAGTACAATTTTCATCATTAACGTAATTTCAACCATTTTGCGGCTCAATTTTTAGAGGCTTCGCATGACAACATATTTCGACCGATCACCTTGAAACTCGTTTTATAGCTAAATCTCGAGGTCTAAAAGCAAAATATCGAAGTAAAACATATTCCGATGAAAACTCTCTCAGTTAGAAATGTTCAAAGTAGCGCAAAATAGCATTTTATCGCAAAATACGCTATTTTAGTGGTTTTACGCGATTTTGATGACGTCATCACAGCACCCAAATAGGCTCAAACCATCTTCCCATATAGCCTATAAGAAATTCCGCCTTAGTACAACATACTTTGGCCGATCTCATCTCAAGATAAGTCGTAGTTCTTGACATCTCACTCATTAAAGTTTTGTCCTAAAATTTCGACATCGATTTTTCACCGCACCTTAGAAAATCGCGTATATCTCGATGAAAAATCGAGATAGCCCAATGATCAGTATGATTTTCTGAAAGCTCTTTAAATTTCCAACCAACGATTTTTCAAAATTTTTGAGCTATCTCCATTCCTTCTTGGTGAAAAATGCGCTCGAAAACGACCTATTTTCGCTAAAAAAGCAGTAAAATTTCGCTAAGTTGATGACGTCATAATGACGTCATAATGACGTCACCAGAACTTCTTTTATAGCCTAATGCAATTAGATCTACAAAACGTGACCTCGATCATGTCTCTACCATTTGTAGAACTTGAGATCTCATCGATTTAAATTGGGTCACAAATTATCTTATTATTATTATACCACCAAAACCGTTGGACGGTTGGTCTAGTAACCCCCCGCTGGTTTGGATGTGATCAGCCCATTTTGTCTCTTTTCAGGTTCCGTTGTCACATCCAAACCCGCGGGGGACCCCTAGACCAACCGTCCAACTTATTTTTGTATTGATATCTTGACAGATGTATGTAGTTTAAACCCATGTTACTCGGACCCCCGTTATTCGGACCCCGTTATTCGGACCCCCGGACCCCGTTATTCGGATCCCCGTTATTCGGACCCCGTTATTCGGACCCCGTTATTCGGACCCCCGTTATTCGGACTCCCGTCATTCGGGCCCCCGTTATGCGGACCCCTGTTATTCGGACCCCCGTTATTCGGACCCCCGTCATTCGGACCCCGTCATTCGGACTCCCCGTTATTCTGACCCCGTTATTCAGACCCCCGTTAGTCGTATTTAAACTCATTTCAACATAATCAAGTCGAAAATCCCGTGTAAACATAAATTTCTTCAAATCCCTAATTTCTACAAAACGTCCGTGTGTACTCACGTGCTGAAATATGGCAACTAGATCTAATTTCACGTGCATTAGTCGTATTTAAACTCATTTCAACGTAATCAAGTCGAAAATCCCGTGTAAATATCAATTTCTTTAAATCCCTAATTTCTACAAAACGTCCGCGTCAACTCACGTGCTCCACTAGTTCATCGTATATTTCCCATCCCTATTCACTGCAAGACATGGAGAAACCATTATCAGTAGACCATCGTATCACAGAATAGGATTACAGTACAATTTTTTCGTCATAAACGTAATTTCAATCAATTTGCAGTTCAATTTTAGAAGCCTCCCACGACAACAATCTTCGACCGATCGCCCTGAAACTCGTTTTATAGCTAAATCTTAAGGTCTTAAAAAGCAGCATATCAAAGTAAAACATAATCCGATGAAAACTATTTGAGTTAGAGATGTCCAAAGTAGCGCAAAATAGCGTTCTATCGCAAAATACGCTATTTTAGTGGTTTTACGCGATTTTGATGACGTCATCACAGCACCCAAATAGACTCAAACCAACTTCCCATATAGCCTATTAAGCAATTCCGCCTTAGTAGAACATACTTTGACCGGTCTTATCTCAAGATACGTTGTACATCTCACTCGTTTACGTTTTGACCTATAATCTGGAAATCGATTTTTCACCGTACCTTAGAAAATCGCGTATATCTCGATGAAAAATCGAGATAGCCCAATGATCCGTATGATTTTCTGAAAGCTCTTTAAATTTGCTAAAAATCATTCCGAAAAATCAGGCCGCTATCTCCTTTCCTTCTTGGAGAAAAATGCGCTCGAAAATAGCCTATTTTCCCTAAAAAAGCAATAAAATTTTGCTAAGTTGATGACGTCATAGCGACGTGATAATGACGTCACCAGAACTTCTCTTATAGCCTATAACATTTTCCCATCTTAGATCAACAAAACCTGACCTCGATCATGGCTCTACCATTTCCCGTTCTTGACATCTCGGCTTTCCAAATTTGCTCCCAATTATCATGATATATCTATCTATATTATATCTATATTATAGTATCTCCAAAACCGAGACGGTTGTCGTAGTAACCCCCTGCTGATTTGGTGACGTCAGTCCATTTCTTTCCGTTGGAACCAACGTAACTAAACCTCACGCATTCCGAAACAACGTTATTCTAACTTGGAATTACTAGAATTGACCAATTTCCTAATTTCTATAAATCGTCCACGTGAACTCACGTGCTGAAATGTAGCACCCAGATCTAATTTCAAGTGCATTAGTCGTATTTGAACTCATTTCAACGTAATCAAGTCGAAATACGCGTGTAAATATCATTTTCTTGAAATCCCCTAATTTCTACATAACGTCCACGTGAACTCACGTGATTCACTAGTCCATCGTATATTTCCCATATTTAGTAACTGCGAGACATGAAGAAACAATTATTAGTTCACCATCGTATCACAGAATAGGGCTACAGTAAAATTTTTCGTCATAAACATAATTACAACCATTCTGCAGCTCCATTTTTAAGGGCTTCAGATGACGACATATTTCAGCCGATCGCTGTGAAACACGTTTTATAGCTAAATCTCGAGATCTAAAAGCAAAATATCGAAGTAAAACATATTCCGATGAAAACTTTCTGAGTTAGAGATGTTCAAAGTAGCGCAAAATAGCGTTTTATCGCAAAATACGCTATTTTAGTGGTTTTACGCGATTTTGATGACGTCATCACAGCACCTAAATAGGCTCAAACCAACTTTCCATATAGCCTATAAGACAATTCCGCCTTAGTACAACATACTTTGACCGGTCTCATCTCCAAGATAAGTCGCAGTTCTTGACATCTCTTTAGTTTAAGTTTTGTCCTAAATTTTCGACATCGATTGTTTACCGCACCTTAGAAAATCGCGTATATCTCGATGAAAAATCGAGATAGACCAATAATCCATATGATTTTCTCTGAAAGCTCTTTAAATTTGCTAACTCCTATTTGGAAAATCAAGAAGCTATCTCCTTTCCTTCTTGGTGAAAAAATGCGCTCGAAAACGACCTATTTTCGCTAAAAAGCAGTAAAATTTCGCGAAGTTGATGACGTCATAATGACGTCATAATGACGTCACCAGAACTTCTCTTATAGCCTATTACATTTTCCCATCTTATATCTACAAAACGTGACCTCGATCATGTCTCTACCATTTGTAGAACTTGAGATCTCATCGATTTAAATTGGGTCACAAATTATCTTATTATTATTATTATTATCTAAACTCCTGTGACACTGAATTCTCTCATATATAGCCCTGGCCAGTTACGTTACTGTAGCGTGCGATTTAAGCATACGCGTATCTATAAGAACGGTTGTTCTAGACCTAAAATTTTACGACGAATCGTTCTAGATAGGTCCTGACTCTCTATTTCTTTTTATTTTTCTGATATGCAGGGGGTTACCGCCCTGGCCAGGGCGGGAATCAACCTGTGACACTCGTTCCTCTAATATATACCCTGGCCAGTCTTTTTTATTACCGCGGGGGGTTACCGCCCTGGCCAGGGCGGGAATAAACTCCTGTGACACTGAATTCTCTCATATATAGCCCTGGCCAGTTACGTTACTGTAGCGTGCGATTTAAGTATACGCGTATCTATAAGAACGGTTGTTCTAGACCTAAAATTTTACGACGAATCGTTCTAGATAGGTCCTGACTCTCTATTTCTTTTTATTTTTCTATTTCTTTTTATTTTTCTGATATGCAGGGGGTTACCGCCCTAATAGCGGGAATCATCACAAAACCGTTGGACGGTTGGTCTAGTAACCCCCGCGGGTTTGGATGTGATCAGCCCATTTTGTCTCTTTTCAGGTTCCGTTGTCACATCCAAACCCGCGGGGGTTACTAGACCAACCGTCCAACGGTTTTGTGGTGATATCTTGACAGATGTATGTAGTTTTCTACAAACGTCCGTGTGTACTCACGTGCTTAAATATAGCAACCAGATCTAATTTCACGTGCATTAGTCGTATTTGAACTCATTTCAACGTAACCAAGTCGAAAATCCCGTGTAAATATCAATTTCTTCAAATCCCTAATTTCTACAAAACGTCCGTATTATGTACTCACGTGCTTAAATATGGCAACCAGATCTAATTTCATGTGCATTAGTCGTATTTAAACTCATTTCAACATAATCAAGTCGAAAATCCTAGCCAAAATATCAGTTTCTTCAAATCCCCTAATTTCACAAAACGTCCGCGTGAACTCACGTGCTTCACTAGTCCATCGTATTTCCCCGTTATTCGGACCCCCGTTATTCGGACCCCGTTACTCGGACCCCCGATATTCGGACCACCGTTATTCGGACCCCGTTATTCGGGGACCCCCGTTACTCGGACCCCCGTTATCTGGACCCCCGTTATTCGGACCCCGATATTCGGACCCCCGTTATTTAGACCCCCGTTATTCGGACCCCCGTTATTCTGAGCCACATGAGTTGAAAACTCTATGAGTTGGAGATGTAAAAGTAGCGCAAAATAGCGTTCTATCATATCACAAAATACGCTATTTTAGTGGTTTTACGCGATTTTGATGACGTCATCACAGCACCCAAATAAGCTCAAACCAACTTCCCATATAGCCTATAAGACAATTCCGCCTTAGTACAACATACTTTGACCGGTCTTATCTCAAGATAAGCTGCAGTTCTTGACATATCACTCGTTTTTCTCCTAAAATTTTGAAATTGATTTTTCACCGTACCTTAGAAAATCGCGTATATCTCGATGAAAAATCGAGATAGCCCAATGATCCGTATGATTTTCTGAAAGCTCTTTAAATTTCCAACCAACGATTTTTCAACATTTTTTGAGCTATCTCCATTCCTTCTTGGTGAAAAATGCGCATAAAGATGGCCTAATCTCGCTAAAAAAGCAATAAAATTTCGCTAAGTTGACGTCATAGTGACGTGAAAATGACGTCACCAGAACTTCTCTTATAGCCTATAACATTTTTCCCATCTTAGATCAACAAAACCTGACCTCGATCATGGCTCTACCATATCCCGTTCTTGAGATCTCGGCTTTATAACTTTGCTCCTAATTATCATGATCTATCTTCTTATTATACACCCTGTGACACTCAAATCTCTAATATATACCCTGGCCAGTCTTTTTTATTACCGCGGGGGGTTACCGCCCTGGCCAGGGCGGGAAATTATTATATCTATCACCCTGTGACACTCAAATCTCTAACTTATACCCCTGGCCAGTTTTATTTTTACCGCGGGGGGTTACCGCCCTGGCCAGGGCGGGAATTGGACCGAGACCGAGACAAACTCTCATGTCTTTCTTTCCTCTCGTCAATTCTTTAGATCATTCATAACTGATTGCACTAATACTGCCCATTGTAAATTGCCCGTCTGAACTGTCTTACTTAAAGAAAGCCAAATGAGTATGTGATTGAAATCCAATCAATTATTTGATTGATTCCGTGAAAATTGATAAAGCTTTGATTTCATTTTTAAGAATTGTTAAATTTTTGAGAGAGAATTAATTTCAACATCAGAATGAACAGAGCAGAGCATTGAACTCAAATATTTAAAACGCTGTAATAGCTAGCTGCAACCCACAATGCAAAGGATGCCACTACACCAAGCTACTCTGACGCGAGTGATATTATAAAGGAGCAAGTTATCTGATTCTTATTTACCCCTGTATTCCAATAGGATTCATGCAATAAACCGAAGAAGACTGCTGGAGCTAAATACCATCTCCGTGGCTGGAAATATTGCCCCTCAAATCCACATTTTTGTAGCACTACAACAGAGCGAATATGACAGGAGGTATGACAGCATACTTGTCGCAATTGTCAAATGGATCAAAATCAGCAGGGAGTCAAGAAAGGAAAATGTAAGAACTAGCGGAAGAACGAAGAAAACTAAAAGAATCATTTGCTCATTTGTAACTGCTGGGACTCCAAAGACTATAAAGACGAAAACCCCTCAGACACCATGCCAATGGTAGGGGCATGCTCAGTTCCAGGATGAAGAATTCCTCAGTGATAAAAGGGATGAGCAATACGAGATCCCACCTGAGATAACACACAGTTCCACCGCCACGATATGCATCTGTCCTTTGCAGGCTGCAAGGACGTCACTGTGACCTCTGGAACACAATTTGACACGCGTAGAGCTACTGGACGCCTAAATTGTGCCACCAAAGTAAGACATGAAGCGAGTATGGAATAAGCGTTCTACATAACCCTCCTGAACATTATCTGGAAATGGAGTAGGGAATATTCATATTGCAGACGTGCCTAAGTCCTGGTGCGAAACCCATGCTGTGTAGATACTGAACCCTAACCAGTACTACATGAAGCCAGAACTGAGGACATACCCATGTTTGGTACTCTCTTCTTTCTCCTATTATTGAGATGTGATTCAACCAGGCATGGAAACTGGAAAGTCTCTAAGGTTACCCGTTACTGTATTCAGCTCTTTTGCTGTTTCGTATCCCAAGTTCTGGCCTCATTACATTTACTCCATCCTTCCCTACTGGAACTTCCTCCCTCCCAACTCCACCGCCCCAACCCTCGTATGGCATCTTCGGAAGGTAAATTCAAGAAAATCTAACCATTCCTATTTTCAACACAAAGAACTTTGCATTTTAAATTGCATACCGAGTTCCAAATCTATGTGTGCTGTACAGTTTTATCTGTAATCTGTTACTGCGAGTTTTGCCTGAGAGAGTGAGAGTGAAAATCACTGACAGTTTATCCTCTGTGAGAAGCGTTAAAGTCGGCGCAATAAGTTTTGTTTTGGTAAATGGACGTAGACGCGTTTCATAATGTAATTTGAAATTGAGTTGAATAGTGAAAGGGGGGTGTGATGGCGTGATGTGAGGGACGGGTTTTTCCTGACCTAACGCGAAAGACAGACTTGCAGCCATCAGGCCGGTGGCATCAGGGGGTCAGGGGCACAACCCCAGCGGGGGAAAGAGTCGGAGCCCCTCAATGACATAGTCTTGGACTTGAAATCAAGAGCGACTAAGTAGTCGGCCAATACTTATTGTGGCAACTTTAATCTAGCTATGACAGGTTAACCTTTTCAGTGCTCTTCGAGTCTATGATCTTCGCTGAAGTGCTTCGTGAAGTTGCGACTCTCAAACGAGAATACCGTCTACAGTTATACGAGCATTATCTCATTAGGCGGTTGAGAACCGGTACTCAAGTTAGACGTATAAAGCGTTATTTTGGCTTAAGTTAATGATATCGTTGGAATAAAGTCGCTATCATTTCTACTTTCGGAGCTATAAGCGATAATTACTTTAATTAGCCAATTATCTCATTAGCCGGTTGAAAACCGGTACTCAAATTAAAAGCATATAACGTTATTTTGGCTTTAGTTAATGATACCGTTAGAATTAAGTCGCTATCATTTTTACTTTCTGAGTTATAAGCGATAATTACTTTAATTGGTCAATTATCTCATTAGGCGGTTGAAAACCGGTACGCAAATTAAACACATATAACGTTATTATGGCTCTAGTTAATGATACCGTTGGAATTAAGCTATCATTTTACTTTCTGAGTTATAAGCGATAATTACTTTAATTGGTCAATTATCCAATTAAGGATTTGGCGAAAATATTTTAACATGCCCTAGTGCACACCTCATTCTAAAGTTTCAAATGCCGTTTAGATTACGGTTCTATCTTTTATGGTTCTCCCGTGAAGTGTTTTCCCGTTTTGTGGTGGGAGGAGGAGTCGTCGTCGTCGTCGTCGTCGTACCGTCCATAACACTAATTTTTGGCAAAACAGGATTTTTTTGATAATTTATTGTGAAAAAACGGTGCGACCGATTTTCATGAAATTTTCAGGGATTGTTCTTTATACAATGGACTACAACTGTGCAAATTTTCATGTCCAACAGAGCTCGTTAACATGTCTAAACGCGACTCGAAAATCGCGATTTTCGCAAATCACTGTATTTTTTATATAGTGGGCGCTGGCAAACTCATTTTCAAAACATGAAAATTGGTTCTGCTACGACTTTCAGCACTTCGTGCTGGTACTGCTGGCTCTTTACTGAGTCTGGCCAGCAGTCCGGCCCTTCGGCCGGGACTGCTGCCATCGGCCCTCGGGCCGATGGCAGCTTTTGCCCTTTGGGCGGGGTTGCTGATAGTTCGGAGATGCCCTCGTCCAGAGACCCCATAACGTGGCCGCGAGCGCTTGCCAGCGCCCTGATATATATATATATGTTTGTGGCGATTCATTTTCAAGTAAGCATCGAAATTATTTTTTAATCGTGTTGTAAGAAAGTTATAATAAATCAGAAAAATAAGGAATTTTTTTTTGCGGTCAACCTGAGGGGAGTGGGGGGCCACGCCCTTTTTTTCGTCAAAATTAAAGTTTCGAATTTTTTCAAAATTCCTTCGCCATCGAGTTCCTTATGATGAATAAAAATTTTGAGAATTTTGTCCGCAATATTGGGTCACCCTGAGGGGCGTGGGAGGCCACTCCCTTTTTTCGCAAAAATTAAAATTTCGAATTTTTTAAAAATTCTTTCGCCATTCTGTTGCCTATAATGAATAAAAATTTTGAGGATTTTTTCCCGCAATATTGGGTCGCCCCGAGGGGCGTGAGGGGCCACGCCCTTTTTTTCGTCAAAATTAAACTTTCGAATTTTTTCAAAATTCCTTCGCCATCGAGTTGCTTATGATGAATAAAAATTTTGAGAATTTTGTCCGAATTATTGGGTCACCCTGAGGGGCGTGGGAGGCCACGCCCTTTTTTTCGCAAAAATTAAAGTTTCGAATTTTTTCGAAATTCCTTCGCCATCAAGTTGCTTATGATCAGTTAAGCTTTTGAGAATTTTTTCCGCATGATTGGGTCGCCCTGAGGGGCGTGGGAGGCCACGCCCTTTTTTCCGCGAAAAATTAAAATTCGAATTTTTTTCAAAATTCCTCCGGCATCAAGTTGCTCATGATGAGTAAAGGTTTTGAGAATATTGTCGGCAATATTGGGTTACCGTTGGGGGCGTCGGAAGCTTTTTTTTCGCAGAAATTAATGTTTCGAATTTCCCCTCATAACTCGCACGGTCAAATCACTGTCAAAGGGACATGTGGCCGTTAGCTCATGCGGCTGCCATCATGCGCCGTCCGTAGGACGGGAACCGACTAGTTAGAATAATTACTTTAGCTTATGAAATATTAAAAAAGCAAATTTTGCAAACTGCTTGCTTTGCTCACAAAATATAGTCAATTTCTTGAGCGAAGCGAGCGGGCTGCAAAATGGGCAAAAATTTCTGGTTCGGAGGAAATTTTTTATTTTTTGGATATGGGCCTGTTGGTGAGCTAATATAATCCATCAATAAGAGTTGAGTAGAGAAAAGCAACCTGGCCGAACACTCCTGATGAACAATTCTCTCTCACCAATAAATTCACCCCCTATCAGTAAAGCACTCACTCTTGTCCACAGCACTGCTGGTTACCTCTAAGGTGATGAACGCCGAGCATTTCTTACCACTCGTTATTTACCACTTGCAATCCAAGTGTCTACTGTCTAGGTCTTTATTCTCTCGTAACAGTAATAATCTAAAACAGATTCTACCGGCCCTACATAAACCACTCACTATTGTCGACGGTAGTGCTGGTTACTTCCAGGGTGATAAACGCGCACTCCGCGAAAGGGAATGACTCCAGCTCGCTAGCGAACTTGAGGAACTGTACCACGTCTGAGTCGTACGCCAGAATCACGAACACTGAGGGGGAAGTCAGGGGTTACTGCTAAACAGGGGATGGATCTACAAGAGATCCGAACAGGGTAAGGGCCTTGAGGTTGTAGCTTCATTATCCTATCTTTCAATAATTTAATAGGAAGAATAAACTTTAGGAGAGGAAGACCCAAAATCAGGGATAAAGGAATAATCTTTAACCAGCTGGGACTATTACTCGATTACCCGAGAATGAATAAGAAGAAACCGATGTTAATGGCGTACCTCTGACTTCGTCTTTACACTCGTTGAGGATATCATTAGCAGCTCGCTTCATGTCAACCTTGCCATCGTCCTGGTTCTCATCGTAATACCACACCTGAAAGACACGGGAAATAGAGACTCAGAAATTCTAAGTGGGATAGATGGAAATATGGAGCAATAATTTTGTACCTATTACTGGTCACTAATAAACCACCAAAACCGTTGCCGGTTGGTCTAGTAACCCCCGCTGGTTAATTACAAAGGTCTTGCTCATTGCTGTCTTGAATCTAAGTTCCCCATAAAGCCTGACATTGCAGGCAGTTGTTACCTTGTAACAGACCACTTTGAACCCGTCCGGCATGTCACTGGACGTAGTGTTACCGAACGTTTGCTCCAGCGTCTTCTTGAACTTAGCAGCAGCTTCCTGAAGGCAGAAGGATTGGCAATAACTAAGTAAGATTTCGCAGTTTACAATCGCAGATCAAAAACGTGGGATTTCTTCGTTAAGGTTATTGCTGTTGTGACAAATATGGTTATAGCAAAGGTTTAGCTTGTAAATCGGAATTCCAGGATCTTAAAAAAAGGAAAAGTACACTTCGAAGTGTCCTTTTGCGCGTTTCTCATTGCACGTGTATTTCTAACCTCGTAGAGGTTGATGTTCCTGTAGATAATCCCAATCCGTTCCCACTTCATGAACTGCACCAGGTTAGTCATGGGCACTGCATTAGCCCCCACACTGCTTACAGTCCTTGCAAACGTGGAGTACGTGTCTTTGTTACTCAGACTGTCGAGCGTACAGGCGTAGGATATCTGTGGAGGTATTGTCAAACACAAGGAAATGTTCTGTGCGAATCATTAAGGTGTGTCTTTGTTACTCATACTGTCGAGCGTACAGGCGTAGGATATCTGTGGAGGTATTGTCAAACACAAGGAAATGTTCTGTGCGAATCATTAAGGTGTGTCTTTGTTACTCATACTGTCGAGCGTACAGGCGTACGAGATCTGTGGAGGTATTGTCAAACACAAGGAAATGTTCTATTTGAATTATTTAGACTGTCGAGCGTGCAGGCGTACGAGATCTGTGGAGGTATTGTCAAACACAAGGAAATGTTCTGTGTGAATCACTGAATCATTAAGCTGTGACCTTGTTAATCAGATTTTATAGCGTACCATGTGCAAATACTGTCAAACACGAGGAAACGTTTTGCAGGAATGCTGAATTCATTGTTATTTATGAAGGAATTTTGCTTTCATTGAAAAATGTAATTGCTTTGTTACTCATACTGCATACGTAGGGAATCTGTTATGCACGGCTATTATCAAACACAAGGAAATATTAAGAAGGAATGTTAGCCTCATTGATTTTTTGTCAGGAAGTGATATTATAACCAGACTTCAGTGTCAATGCCAGATTTTTGGTTAAAGTTCACAGATAATGAAGATAGTTGTAAAGAATGATTTGGTATTCAAGCGAATTGTTTCCTATAAATAGATGCTATACTTATTTATGTCACATATCACCCGCACATCTTTCCCTAAACAGTCACAGAACCCCTTTCACTTACCATGGGAACGTTAAATCCCTCTTTAGAAACGATGTAAGCAGCGTTTTTACAGACCTCAGAGCAACCTGGACCTATGAATCCGTCAACTCGATCACTGAAAATTAACATATTTGATGGAAATATTGAATTACTAATGAGTGAAAACTTTCAAAACTTTCGGGTGAGTTTTCAAATCACTCATTACACAAATCCTCCCCTCAACTTACGCTTCAGTCCGATCATTGAGCTTGACAATCTTGGAAGTCGTGCTAATAAGACCTAACTTAGTATTGCACGCGGTCTCAATGAACGCGAGGGACAACTCAATGTCCAGGTCTTCCAGAATGTTACTCCTGGCTAACTCCAGGATTGGTGTGTAGTTAGGTGGCCAGGGTTCACGGTTATACGACTCAATCAGTGCTCCTATTCTGAATGTGATCCGAGAGGAGGCGAGGACAGAAGTTGGGGGAAATAGAGCCCAGAGGAAGAGGGATGGAAGAGAAAGAGACATGATCCAGAGTGGGTTCATGGTAGGTTCAAACGAAGGAGTTAAAAGATGGAGTAAGGGGAAGTATCATGGTGAGGATTCATTGGGACCTTGGAGTTGAAGGAGTCAAAGTACTTCATAAAATCATACGGATCAAAAAGTATTGACTCAATCGTTGATGAGGGAAATGGCAACTGTAAGGCGTCATTATATTTAATGCCGGCCATTTCAACACGAATAATTGTAGCGATAATAAGATAATACTATCAATAGGTTCTGATAATACGGGAAATGAGTCATGGTCTCATGTTCCTTTCTACATGAAATAGTGCATGAGTAATTTGCAGTCGAGACGACGAACTGTTAACGTGGGACTGTATTTTCCTTTGCGATAAAACATGAATATTTCAACTGCCATCGACATGAGCTGAGAACTGTAAAGAAACATTATTACGAAACAATTATAACTACGCATGGCACTTATTAAGTCACCCTAAATATTCGCGTCTAGCTGTACAGACTGATGTAACTTCATCATTCCAGTCACTTTCTAGTTGATCTATCTCTTTCAAAGTAGTTTATGAAAGTACGAAAAAAAATTGAAGAAAATAAAACTGGATCTGAGCGCACTGATGGTGGTGCTTGAAAATAATGAATATTGTCTAGTAACTCTGACCCTAATCTTGCCACAGCCAAGCAATCAATTAAACACATTTCAGCTATACGCTGCGAACAAAACGCAGCTGGTTAGAAGTCACTATTTCACCACAATAAGCCATTATAATGACGTCACTTGAGAGTCTCTGTTCTAAATCTAAATTCTAAGCTTGGCTTCAGAGGATGGAGCGAAATATCACACTCCTAATACCCGGCAATCCAGAACGGCTTTGATTAATATCGGACAGACTACACGCACCAAAAGCACCCCGGCGTCCCGAATATAGCCGTGCGTTATACGTACGGCTATATTCGGGAGAAAAATATCAGAGTATTAGCTTCTTATGTCCGTGATTTAAAGTTAAATCATGATAGTTTGACGTCACTCTCAGTCAAAAATTTTGAATTTGTCTATCATCACAAACGTGAAACGAGGGCAGGACAACCCAATGCCTTAGCATATAGAATGCGACTAAGAGATTATCGATCACACTATTTTCGAATATTTCCAAATGCGCGTCATCAATAATATCTGCAACAATATTTTCTTTTTTAAACAGTTGAAAACCATTTAATGATTCACCCTAAATATCTAGCTCTCTGCTTCATACCACAATGCAGTTCAAGTTTCGTAACGTAATGATATTAATGAACACGTATAATCGACATAATAACTGACGAGCATTGATAAGAAGACTTATCGAAGTTTCTCAACAACAGTTAGATAGCTGATTTATAGCCTTCTCCCAACACAATTAATCTAAACAGGGCGTGCGAAAAATAGGCGGTTCAACGTCATCAACTTACTACATTTAGCTATGATAATGACGACAACTAGTATCAACCTATGGCTCCAGTGCGCATATCAGTGTCAATATTGCAGTTATTGCACTCAAATCATAGTTTATGGAAATAGCGTCATTTTCAAAGGTTTAAAACATAGAATTGATGCCAGGGGAGCGCCTACCTAACCCATAATGGAGCACCGAACCCGTGACAAGTGATTGGTGCACCACTTGGTTAACGATGATAACACGTGACTCATCACTCATCATATGGGCTTAACGCGATTAATCCACCAAAATAGTATCATGTCTCATCTCGAAGTAATGCGAATTTGAAGTAAATCTAAAGATCTGTATATTGAGTAGCATATGTTGAGCAGAAAACGAGTAAGATCTAAGGCGTTGTTGAACTTGAAAAGTAGACAATTAGCGCATGTTTTTTGAAAAGCGAAAGCCAAACAATCTCCTAATCTCGCCTCAAAACAAAACAACACAAGTGTCTTGTATTTTCAGGTTAACTCTTTTAAAGAACATTAAAATACCTAAGTGCCTGTCTAGAGTCAATATTTAGTCTGCTGTAGATCTAGATATTATGATATCTGACATCAGGTTTGATAGAAGTGCTTATTGGTTTGAAGTGCTTCTTGGTTTGAATTTTATAGAACCCTCTTATGTTTTCTTCGATGTCTATTGTCTATAATACGAAGGCACTTGCCTGATCGGGTCCAAATTGGGATAGACCCTCGCCCTACGGGATGCGGGTCAAAACAGGTTACATGGAAAGTATCCCAAAATGGACGCGATAGGCGCGTGTCCATGTATTTTACAACTTCATGACTATCCGTCATGACTTGAGTAACCTGAAATAATATGAACATTGCGTTGTTGAAAGTTGCACTTACTTGACTTCATGAAATATCCATGGCATTCTATCCATATAATATCAACTTATCAACAGTAATTGGTATTTCGTGAAATAATAGGTCTAATATTTCTGTTCAAAACACAATAGGACAAGATGCAATCAAGAAAAAAATAGCTATGAAAGAATGTGTCGTATCAAAACAGCTTCTTAGGTTAAATTGTTGGCATACTATTCTCAGTGCTTCACGTCTCCTGTCAAATAACAAAGAAAGTGGTGAAAACTCTAAAAAGTGACAAGGATATCTTTCAACACTCGTAAATATAAGAATATCCCTCCAACCAATTTAGAGGGTATGGCTGTGTTGAGCTGCAGCACAGTAACCTCCATTGCTAAACTCATGATGTGAAGAGAAACGCAACCATCAATTATTAAAATCGCGTAAAATGATTAAACGGAGCATTAGGATCTATGTTAAGATTATGGAGAAGATTTGGCGGATGTGGACCAAGGTAAGTTCTGAAAACGCATTTTAGAAGTAAATCCGATCATTTTAAGAATGCAGGGGTGAGCAAAGAATGACGACTTTAAACTTTCAAAGAAGATGACCGTGACAATCCATTCTATTGACCTTTTGGAGAACATCCAACCAACATAACACCCATGCCGTATTGACAAAGTTCTAATCAAATGAAATTGCTAATGAAATGAAGTAACGAACGCGCAATGAACGTTCTATTATTGATATGATTACATCTCGAGTTCAACGGAAATGTTGCTGAAAGTTGTGCTAATGATTGCCGGGTTTATCCCAGGTTCTCATTATTGTCAGATTTCAAGCAATCAACCAAGCCCAGTCGCGGAACACAAAAGAAGCTTTGCTTTGCAGACGTCTGCGGTCTGCAAGGCAACATTAAAAGTGCGAATAAAGTAAAGTAGTGAAGTCACAAATTGTTGCGAAAATGCGAAATCGTACTCGCAAATTATTACAATCATAGTGCACAAAAACAAAGACAAATAGAAATGTTGCAAAGTTTCGACCAACAAAACCTTATATTACGAAACATGACAGATCACCGAAATAAAGAAATCAAACATATATTTACAGTGGAGACACGTGCTATACAGCAATTCACCACAGAAAAGGTAGGTAGTTGGAGGTCATGAACTACCCATCTTACTCAATGACGATGACGCCTATATTCCTCATATACCAGAAGATCTTTTGAAGCAGCAGCTGGAAGAAACACAGCTAATTGTAAGCAGTCAGCACTCGATAGAAACTGAAGATATATCCGTATGTTACGCATCCTGTTCTCGAGATTCATATCACTATCATGGACTAAAATCTTAAAATCTTAAAATGAAATTGATGGTCAGTAATATATGCAAAACTGACGATAACAGGATAACTTCACGCTTAACCGCCTATTCTACAGTTGCTGTCGAGCAGCTGCCTTCAATAATTGTAAGCACTCAATAAAAGTCAGCCACACGGAATAATATATCCGTGCGACATTCATACATTATCATGGTCCACGGTTTGAAGAAAATGAGATCTATGATTGAAATCGACAATCATAAAATACAAAGACCTGCGTAGGATACGTCCCTAGGCCTGCACATTGAACGGGATATATTTGGTTCAGACCCGCAGCCCGAATCGCAAGGGTCCCAACCAATATGGACCCAAATATGCAAGTTCAGAATAGACATTGATAAAAACGCCAGAGGATCGTCTATAACATCAGATCTTCTATAACATGCCTTTGAGCTGAATCCAATCCCCCATGCTCCATCTCCCTGAAAAGGAAGACCAGACATATGCTAAAGCAGGTGCGACATGCCTGTCACCTGTGACTGTGCCGCCATAGTTGGAATATTCTTCTCTGAGTGTAATTTACAGACATGAACTGATGACACTGCTGGGTACTTCTAGGCTAATTGGTTCTTACAAAACTATATTATTATTCAAAGCGAGTAATTTAAATGATTAACAGCGCTATTATGCTAATGACATAAATAAGGCATGGGGAGTTGGGACTTGTCTAGTATGCGCTCACAAGAAAAATGGGCGGTTAAGATGACGTCATTATCATAGCGGCGCGTAGTAAGTTGATGTCCACCACTTTTTGAGCCCTGGGCTTAACAACTCATTGTCATGCGTGGGTGACAAAGCACCAGGGCATAATTATCAGAGATTAAAACAGAAATTCATGAATGCTAACCAATGATAAATTCCTCGTGCTGATTGTTATGCTACAACAGCTGAACTATTCTGATCGATGAATACGCCATGACGGTGGTTTATGGAGCGTGTTTCAATGAGAATTTAGTTATTATAATATTGATGACATGTCACGTGATCAATACCCTCAATATAGCAACTCTAAGTTAGGAGCAGCACCATCTGACAAGCCTGACCAGTCATTACTTCATTAGGGAACGTTCCCTTATCCCTCAAATATAGAAGGAGCGGTCTATCAAGTGGGTTTGCTTAGGGTGGTGTTATGCCTTATGGTAAGGTTCAGGGAAGGGTATGGGACATAGTCAACTGGGCTGGGTCACTCAATGCAATACAAACATGTTGAGAACTGAGAACTAAGAAGGGCACGGAATGATGCCGATAGGCAGCCATGAAGTCCAAACACTCAGGCTGTTACCATCAGCACTCAGGATATTTCATGTAGGCCTTTCAAATTAGTTATTCGCAGCAACTCAGAACTTCAGAAATATCAAAACAGTATTCAAAGTGTTACAATACCGCAGTGCAACTAACAAAACAGAAAGTGCAAGAAAGAATATGCTGCATACCCCTAACATATTATATTCCGACCCAGGTAATAACACCCGATACACATAGTAAATGCAGGAGGAGTGACGATGTTAATGAACCATGAATGAGATGAAGTGTGTTCATCTCATCAAGTGCTCCTGCTCGTGCAGCACATGTCTCATCATATATCATGTTCAACA
The DNA here is from genome assembly GCA_011033025.1 of Beroe forskalii. Classification (NCBI taxonomy): domain Eukaryota; kingdom Metazoa; phylum Ctenophora; class Nuda; order Beroida; family Beroidae; genus Beroe; species Beroe forskalii. Next base: position 316,060 of record WFMF01000004.1, on the reverse strand, counting down.
GATGATCGGATTGATGCTCTTTTTCATGGCGATTAATCGTTGGCGACACCATATATCAAATCCATAGAGGTTTGTGCACGAATGAAACCACATACTCTAAACCTCCCCGGTGTGAATAGTATATTAGACAACGGAATATGATGACACTATCAGAACTCAGAATAGCACAATGTCGACATCACATTGCCTATATAACATCCCAGGATCACAACACGCTAACTACAAGCTCTAGAAGAGTTGCGCATCTTCCTCCACCGACACATGTAAAATTTAATGAAATACACGGAGGAGAAGCAGCTAGAGGAGGAGAGATTGATTGCAACCGACCTATAGGAGAGTGCGGCAGGAGGAGGAGAAGGAGGAGGCGTTATGTTCACAGGGGGTATAGGCGGTGTGATGTAATCAAGTTACCATGCTGAACTGTGATAATGACGTCACTATCTCAGCAACCACTTACACCAGCTGTACATAAACATATATAGAAGCTGCTTCATCTGATATATGATTAGAGTAATATATAGGGAGGCGGTAATCGGCGAAACGCAAGCGTTTTAAGTGTGCCGCTGTCACTTTAAGCCACACGCGCGCGCCGCACACGTGCACTAAAATTAGCAGATAATTAAAGTGGAAATATATGATTTTGAAGCGGCGTTTATATTCTGTAAAAACCAGATTGAACAGATGGCTAATCTGTTCTAAATTCTAATCTATGCCAGTTAACGCATATTGCACTTTTTTCATTTCTTAACAAGACCGATGAGACACCACGAATATCGTGTGATATTGGTTGAAACTTAGTCTCAGAGACCAGCAAAGGGTGGTAGCAAGTGAGGTCATAATCATGATTCAAAATGACACAATGATTACGTCCAAATGGTCTACTGCTGTGAGCAGCCTCTATAATGGGATATTCTCATCTGTTCGATTGAAAACGTGCTGCAGAGAAAGAGTGAGAGTGGTCTGGTGGTTTCTGGGAAAATGTTGCGTGATTCTTTAGTCTGTACTGCTTCATTATAACGAGCATTGGGGCTAATATGTGGGCTGTTGAAGTAAGTGTGACTCGAAGTGGTTCTGCGCGTACTAGCGTTTCGCTTTTCTCAAAAGAAGTATGGACGGATAATCCAAAATAAATTAAATCTAAATCTTGGCTATAGCAATTACAAATTAAAGCGACACATTTTGCAACATATTCGTATGAGCCTATGAGAGGAGAACAGGCTTGCGGAACCACACAAAAACTCTAGCAATTGACGCAGTCTCATTCGCAGAGCAGTCTCATTCGCAGAATTTCTCAGAACTGAGAATTCTAGCGGTATTCTGCATATTTCAACAGTTCACCACATTGGCGCATACAAAACAGTTGTGTATGACCATGGCTCTGTGATTGAAGTCTATTTACTCGCACCTGGACGCCTACCTTAATCCTCTCCAGCTGTACAATTGCAATCCACATAATACCTATATTCTGAGCGCAACTGCGAATAAATAAAGGAATAAGATCATGTTTATGCAGATAGAGAAAGAGTTGCATGAACCAAAGGAGCAATGGGAAACATCAGAGTGTTACAAGGAAACGGCATGTTGAATTCTTGAATTGTAGTTCGCCAACTTGTAAACTTTACTAAATATTTCTAAAAAGTTTGAAAGAAAAATATTGCCAGCTGCAGCAGTCTTTGTTCTTTAAAGCTTTAAAGGATTATATTAAAGTATTAACATTTTACTCTGATCTCATTCTGTTATAAAATTAAGCAGGACTGGCATGATTTCATTTTCATGTCCTTTTCTTTGCGATTTTTTAACTTAACTTCTGGTATATTTTTATTTAGAAGTTTAGCAAAAATTATCGCAATAAGCATTATAATCTTTCAAAAAATACATCAAACTGATTAAAGGAAACAATTGAAAATGTTGAAACCGGTTGAAACCCGACAGTCGAACTATGTTGGAAAGAATATCAGGGCAAAGTAAACTTGTTTAATAAAGATAAATGAACTGGTAAACCAAGGGCATATTTCACATTGGCCAACAGCTTTACGGTGTCAGGTATCTATTTTGTCTAGCCTATATCAAATACTTCAAAACTAGTTTCACGAATAGTATAGAAAATAGTACAGTAAAATATCTAGGCGATCAAAAAAATTGGCCATCATCATGCATCGATAACGTCAACTCTTCATTCAAATGATATGAAAGAACCATTGAATTCTCTGAAAATTTTGGGCATAGCGCATAAAAGATTCTTCGAATAATTAGGATTAAAGTCTGGCACATGAAAGCCAGCCAAAACACCAAAGTTATTCCACAGACAGGAGTTTTTTCACAGACCTGGGAGTTGGAGAGTTTTTGGTAAATCTATGACCGAAAAACGTTCTCAGACGTACTATTTAGAGTATTTACCTCACAGGGGGTTACAGACTACTGTTCAGGGCGCATCAGAACCTAACTATACGCCGCGCGCGAGAAATAGGCGGAAGGATGACGTAATTATCATATTAGGGTCTAGTGAGTTGATGACGTTGAACCGCCTATTTCTCGTGCGCGGCGTTTAAATGTTATATTTCACTCGCAACAATCTAAAAAGTTGTTACACAGAAGTATATTTCCACTGACCTGGGCGAGCCGTCGAACTCGTTCACCACAGCGATGAGGCCGTCCTTGGAGGAGCACTTGTCGTTCAGATTCCTCACAGACACGACTATATCCCCCTCAGGGAACACGTTGCTGTTGATGTTAGTCACAGCAGAGCTCAGGATCTCACTGGGAAAACAGAGGGATACGGTTTCACGGTTATAAGTGGTTGATTTCAAGTTTTGTAGCGTTTAGACGGAAAGTAGCTTGGTAAAGGGGGAGAAGGGCTCATTTAACATGGTAAATCGATTCCATGCAAGATTCGTCCGGCTATTTAATTTTAACTCGAAGATGAAAAACTCAGGATATTGTAGTATTTGTAATTTTAAAAGTTTTATAGATTGATATTTTCAATAACGAAAACCCAAGAAAACTCACGTGTAATGAGGAGGCCAGGGGCCATATCCAGCGTAGTCAAAGGCTACCAGAGCCCCAACCTTGATGTCAATAACAGCCAGGGTGGGGCGTAGGAGTAGTGTTAGTAGTGCTAGCCATAGCAGGACACTCAGCATGTGGACATTGCTCTCTCTACTGAGGGGAGTAGGAGTAGTGTGAGTAGTGCTAGCCATAGCAGGACACTCAGCATGTGGACATTGCTCTCTCTACTGAGGGGAGTAGGAGTAGTGTGAGTAGTGCTAGACATAGCGGGATACTCAGCATGGGGACATTGCTCTCTCTACTGATAAGGGGGAAAAGAGGGGATAAATATTACAATGTGGGAGGCGGAGCCGAGTGAGATATTTGCAGATAACACGTGCGTGTGGCAAGAGGAATAAAATATCGATTATAATTCATAATTGTAAACAAAGATAAAAAGATATCGATTTCCTCCACACTAGGGGAGGGGAAGATTTCTAATCATAACTCATCAACAGTTTCAGACATTTTATTCAATTTTAATAGGGATCTACAATTAAGTTACAGGGACAAATACATGCAAATGGTAGGAATGTTTGGTACATACCGCACATAAATTCATAAATTATAGCTCCCAAATTATAGCAAACGTATGGAACCATGAAAGTCGACAGATAGTCTCAGAATAAAGCTTTCCATACCTTCGCAAGACACCATTCATGCACACTGCCTAAGTTGTCTCTTTTAGCAGGACCTTCATCGACTTGCTCTGTCTCTAAAGGATGGTTAAAAGTGAGGTTAAAAGTGCGGTTAAAAGTGAGGTTAAAAGTGAGGTTAAAAGTGAGGTTAAAAGCATTCTGCAGAGAAGGTATGTGACATTCAAATGAAGTAAAATTCATTTTTTAAATTCACAATATTAATATGCTGAATGTATCTTGATGGGAATCTGGAAGTACATCTTTAACTGTAATAATTGAAATTCCGAAAATGTGAATGAGTGAATGCTTGCTGGCAGCTAAATGAAGGATCAGCAAAATAAGAAGTGAAGTGGTGCCAAGGCAAACTGATGTCAAGATTAGTTGATGTTAAGGCGAACTGGTGTCAGGGCAAACTGAGGTGAACTGGTGTCAAGGCAAACTGGTGTCAAGAAGTACTGGTGTCAAGGCCAGGTAAGGTGAGATGAAGTCGAGGTGAACCTTCTGTCAGAGCAAATTAGTGCAAAGGTCAAATAGTGAAAGAGCAAACTTGTGCCAAAGTGATTAATGAACTAGTGTCGGGGTAAAGTGGTGTCATAGCATACCGGTTGCATAAGGTGAAATGATGACGAGGTGAATTGATGTCAAGACAAATTGATGTCAAGATGAGACGATATCGAGTTGAGCTAGTCTCAGGGTGAACTGTTGTCAAAGTGAGATGAAGTCGAGATGAACTGGTGTCAGGGCAACTCAAAAGTCAATACTGGTGGATTGACGACGGAGCGAACTGATGCAAATAAGAACAGGATTCCGAGTGAACAACAAACAATAACATTAAACTGAGCTGGTGTCACAATGACTGGTCTCCTAGTCTCAAAAGCGGCACTCAGCACTGGAAACCACACTGTATAAATCAATCAGGAAATACACTAATGGAAATCCATTACAATACGGTGCGGTATACCTTGCAAATAGCAGACATACTGTTGTCTTAGACTTGATGAATTTTACAAATGAGTACTATTGAGTAATGCAGTTTTGTACAATTGTTCAGCCCGATGGCAACGAAGTTTAGTAGATAATACTGAATTGTACTTCAGTCAACATAAAATGGCATAATGACGCTCCCAAAATATCACACTGCTGTTAAAATTCGTAACGTCCATGGAACTCTTATCGGAAGTCCATCATCGACTCCATCATTACCGACAGAGTTTATTGTCAGGGAAACCATCTTGCAGAAAGACCAAGTAACACGAATTACGAATCACGAACATTCACTTTTAGAATTATAATATTCTAATTCTACGGTGCCTTTGGTCTTGCTTGGCCAGGGGCTTTTTTTGGACAAATTCCAATTCTGCGAGGAAAATTTCGCTTGAAAGGACTCTTAAGAACAGCGTATACAACAAGATATTATACAACAAGATACCAGGATATTAATGTTTCATCTTTTACTGGATTCCTACTGGATCTTTTACTGGATTCCTACATCACAATATTATGAAGGAGCTCATTATCTGTTTAGTTCATACGCGAGCGAAAAAGGCTGGAGATAAGAATACTATACCTGGAATTAAATACTAAAAAACTAAAACAATTTAAAAATAAGACAAATCCAGGGGATCTTAAAAACTTTCAATTTAAAGAAATGTACTCGAGACGACCATCCCCACCTACACTCGCATTGCGCAGCTCACCAACTCATTTATTAAACATATAAATACACGGTGCAGTGTACATATGAACGTGCAATTTCACAATCTATATATTATTCGTTAATGAAACACCAAAACCTCCTAACCTCGGAGCACTATCTATGGAGGGTCATTGGCAACGAGATATTTGATTACTATAGTTTATTCATATGTATGAACAAGTTAATAATATCAAAGAGAGGTTTAACATCGGTCTGCGATCAGGAGCAGAGTATGGCACAATATCAAGCACGTTCTGCAATCTACATACTTACATAGGTTCTACTATGAAAGTATGAACAGGAGCAGAGTATAGCACAATCTCGAGCATGTTCTACACAGGTGCTTCTACCAACTGAGAAAAGCTGCTCGGGTGAGCTACAAAACATTCCAGACAAGTAAGCGACAAACTCTTTTCCATGTTCGAATTATTTTCAAAATTCCCTGCCTCATTCAAGTCAGCAGAAAGTTGAGTATGGCCGACATCCATCATGTAATGGTGCTGGTTTGCGATCTGACAGAAAACCGCGAACTGTGGCAACAAAATGCGTGCTTATTATTTCTCAATTTAACAAGAGCATCAATTTTATTAGAGGAAGTTAAATGCCGATTATAGTTGTCATGACGACGGTTCTGAATAATAACAATTTACTGCATTTGTTACTCATGACTTGATGGATGCTTACAGTGAATATTGGCTGAAATAAAGTACAGTACATGATGATTCTTATTATGGATTTAACGTAACTTCCAAACTTCCGAAGCAACTCATTCGTACTTACTGTAATTACTAATATTGACTCTCATTCCGAAACATACAATGAGAGACTTACCGCCGGTCACGAAAATTAAGAAGGAAGTAACGAAGAAAGAATGAATATGGTACAAAAGTACACAACACTCGCTATCCTGAGGGTACTGGTCTATAGGTAGAATGCGTCTTACAAAGCAACAACTTGCAGAACACACAAGTATATGAATAAACAATAACATGAGCAAGGAGTGAAGTGTGCTTTCACAGCCCCGCACAGAGAGCAGTGTTTATAATAACCTTTTAGCAAGGGGAAGGTCACAAAGCGGACACCGTCCTTCCATCATTCTATTGGGTCTCCTAACATAATAAGAACATAGGGGCCTTCGGATCCACAACGAGAAAAACGGGGAAATTTATACCGGAGCTGAGAAGATTGCAAGACAACATAACAGTGGCGTATCGAACTCCAAGGTGCGCGGCTCTTCCATGCGCGGCTTTTTCATGTGCTGTGTAATGCGCGACTCACTGCCTGTCATTAACAGCTAGTGAGCCGCGCACGATTAGGCCGTGCATGGAGAAAGCCGCGCACGTATGAGTTCGACACGCCACCGTTATAGATGAGACGATCATCAATCATAATTATACAACTTTCTTCTGTTTGTTGTTTATATTAAGTTATCAATATAATATCTCATTATCATCAAAAGGCATAATTAATGAGCATAATAATGTAATTATATCTCGACAATGGCTCGATAAAAAGTACAAAGACTGAACGGCTGAACAAGGCTTCACACAGAGGGGTGTTGTTTAAGCTTTCAAACACTTAAAGAGTTAAAGGAAACAATGAAATTCTACGGAAATTATACAAAAGAACGCCCTAATTTTCGCTGATCTGACGTTGTCGGTTACCATGCTAACCTATCATTTCATTGTTCTATCGCTAGGGAAATGGAACACTCCGTGAAACCTCACATTTCCTTTAGCTACCTATCAAGACCGACAGAAATTAAACTCGTTTTATCAAGCTTTGGCGAGTGACTGAATCTCTTATCTCCCTGATCAAAGAAAATAGGTATTAATGAAACAATGAATGCCGTACGTGATCCAAAAGTATGTCATCAGTTTCTTTTGGAGGAGTTTACACGAACCAGAATAGTAACCGGACGGGCATCATGTAAAAAATTGAAGAAATTTGCAAAATCATTAATCAGGCCAAAAGCAATAGTTTCATAATTTAACTAAGTTATCGCGTTAATTTCCTGATGAAAACTAGCATGATTCGCCTGACTGCAATTCCTCAGTGTTCAGTAACTGTGCAATTGAGGGCCCCCACCCTGTGTCTATGCAGTGAGAAACAGGGTGAGGACAGGAGCCATCCCCTCACGTCCCGCCATCCCCTCACTTCCCGCCATCCCTCACTTCCCGCCATCCCTTTCAGACCCTTGCTGCACACGACACACCTCTAAACATAACATTATACGAGTACTAATTAAGCGAGTAACACGGGAAATGTCCGCTTCACCAGAATAATTCTAAATCCGTGAACTGTCAGCCTCGCATTCCTTAGAGCTAAAGAAACATAATGTGACGAGTGCCGTACACGTTAGCACGTTGGTAGGATGGGACTTACATACTCACATTGGACTCACATTGGACTCACATTGGACTTACATACCTACTTACAACGAAAGCAGCAAACAATTATTGGAATAAGAGTTAGGACTCACCTACTTATGTAACGAAAGCAGCAAACAATATTGTTAATAATACTTACAATTTCTAATAATTAAACAAAGCTCAAAATATGAAACTACCATCGATATTGAAGCAACAATTAACAATTGTAGTTGAAGATAGAAACCATATTGTGTATTATCGGTAACCACCTCATCGGACACACAAAGCGGACGAATATCACTACATTGGTCGAGCCCAATCACATAGCACTCGATAATAACGTCACCATCAAGGATTAAAGTGGTGTGTTGATGACGTCACAATGACTGTCACTTATGATGAAGTTTAAAGATAACAAGGTTCCTACCTTTCAGCACTTGTAATGGTTATATAATCGTAACAATGCGTGTGAATGTGTGTGAATGTGTGAATTACAGGGAGTGATATAATGTGCGAGTAGTTACCTAATAATAGCACTCATGGGGGTCGGAGGAAGCAAGAAGTTCCATTGGAAGTTAGTGTGGGTATGCGTAGAGTGTCAGTATCCCAATATAGCGCCTTGCTAACTCCTCGTGCACACAATATTACGCGTTGCGTTGATTCTTATGCATGGCAAAATGGCACCAACTTACCTTTTTGGTCTCTAACTTTGGACTTAAGAAGGACTCTCCACTCAAAAAGAAGGACTCCCTGGCACTAGACGGGCATCAGACCTGCATATAAGTCGAGCGCCTAGCCAAAGTGGAATCCGGAACTATTTATTCTATGTTCAAATATTACATTGAAGCTGTATAGACTCAGGCGACAGAAAACGAAACACAGGCAGACAAAATACCCTGGTTTAAAGGAGTACAGAGATCAGATGCTGTCATCACCATGACGTCAGAGATAGCAAATCTCAGATGTTTCGTACAATGCTAAATACTTATTGACGGCAAACAGCTTTGATAACTCCTATTCATTATCAGTCATAATTAGTGATAAATCCTTACTAATCAGCATAATTATAATTAACAAGAAAATCACCTCGCTTTGGATTTGTATTCTTTTTCATAATCTGTTCGACGCATGATCGGGATTCGACGATCATAGTACTACATTCCAAGATTAGATTTAGAGGAAATAAGAGCTAAAAAGTAGTAAAGTTACCAAGTTATTAGGGCAGTCAGCAGTCAGACGTGCCACCAAAGTATACTAGACGTAATGACCGGGTGGCTTGCTGGAAGCCGTTTAAATGCCGTTTATAACCGTTCAGCAGACGAGAATCAAGACACCGCGGGACAATCCGCAGTTTGACTGCTTTCTTTCTCCTAGGATAGCCATTACAATGATGGAATTTCAATCGCTGAAGTTAAATACTTGTTTAGTATGCCGTAAGTTTCAGTCAGTTACAGCGTATTTTACTGTATTTTAGTCACGTATAATCGGTTATAATTTGAGGCGGCCCTCACGAACAACACAAAGATTAAACAAGAAAGAAATAAAAGAATAAAATGCGACAGTAAGTGCCGAAGAGTAACAGGGGGGGAGGTAAGGCAAACTTTGGCAAACTATGGCAAACTTTGGCAAACACTTTATTTGGCAAACTCCAAAAAAAGTGGAAGCATTTGCCAAAGTTTGCCAAAGTTTGCCAAAAATAAAACACCTTTTTGAGCACTTTGGCAACACTTTAGGTACCCATAATATGCTTTTCAAGGATGCTGAATCGATTCCCAAGGTCTGTTTCACATTTTGACGTTACCCAGAAGCTGTAGCGGACACCACATCCACATTAAATAGAGTAGGAGGCTACAGTAACAAATACGATATTTCATTATATCTTACTTTATGTTTTTTGCATTTAAGTACTAGGTAGTCCGATCAACGTCCATCAAACAGTTGTGTGAAGCCCTAAAACCAAAACATCCACGCTACAAAAGTCTGTTCAAGCAGCCTAAAATCAATGGTAAGGCTCCACCGTGACCACTGACCAGTTTCCATGGATTCCTGCAACATAACCCGACATACCTAGTACATCTTGTACCTCTTGTAGGTTCTTGCTGGAAATCCGAGCTAGAACATCTGTTGTAGACCACCTGTGCTCCAGTCCAGTAGCAAGTTAGAATTAGGTGAGGTATACCCGGGTACTGGTGGTTGATCTGGATACTTGTTCATGATTTGGGATGTCAATCTTGATTTAAAGGACTCTATGGACGGAGCACAGGGCCAGTTACTACGAGGGACTTATCATACAGCGAATTGGCATATGATGGAGCTTTCTTTGGTAGAGGTGGGACACAGCATCGAGTTCCTAGCCGGATGTGTTCGTAGGACTTTAGTTGCAGGTCATTGGGAGCGAAACCAAGTATTTTCCATACCTGGATGATGATGTATCTCTCAACTTCTCGATGTCGTCAGGAACTTTAGACGCTCCCAATAACTGAGACCTTTGCAGCTGGAGTTGTAACGGGCGAAGGCTCTTTGTGGTGATTCTAGCCTTTTGATATCACTCATTAACGTGGGGTTCTATACTGGACAGGAGTATTCCAGTCTGCTTCGAACAATGCTCTTGAAGAGGGCGAGCATAGTGCTTTGACATCTGTCTGAGAAGACGCTAAGCAACCAGTTGGCCATTTTGTTTGCACTTTCCAAAGCAGTTTTGACCTGAGTCGACCATTTCAAGTCAGGGGTGAGCATAATGCCAAGATCTTTAACACTTGGTGCCGGGAGGATTTCCTGACCAGATGAAGTGGCGTACTTGGTCCACTCAGCGGTGTTGAGAATTCTAATTGACTATTGAAGGCTGAGAGGCGCCTAGTGGAGGCTATTGGTGCCTAGTAGAGGCTGAATGGAGCCTAGTGGAGGCTGAGTTGAGACTAGTCGAGGCTGAGTGGTGTTTAGTCGAGGCTGAGTGGTGCCTAGTGGAGGCCGAGTGGAGCCTAATGAAGGCTGTGTGCAGTCCAATGGAGGCTGAGTGGAGCCTAGTGGTCAGTGGAGGCTGTGTGGAGCCTAGTAGTAGTAGAGGCTGGGTGGAGCCTAGTGGAGGCTGAATGGAGCCTAGTGGCAGCTGAATGGAGCCTAGTGGCGGCTGATTGGAGCCTAGTGGAGGCTGACTGGAGCCTAGTGGCGGCTTTGCGGAGCCCAGTGGAGGCTGATTTGGGCTAGTGGAGGCTGTGTGGAGTCTAGTGGAGGCTGAGCAGAGCCTAGTGAAGGCTGGTCGGGGCCTAGTGGAGCCTAGTGGAGGCTGTGTGGACTGTGGAGTCTAGTGGAGGCTGAGTGAAGCCTAGTGGAGGCTGGGTGGACCTAGTGGAAGTTAAGTGATGCCTAGTGGAGGGTGTAAGGAGCCTAGTGGAGGCTGGGTGGAGGCTAAGTGGAGCCTAGTGGAGACTAAGTGGAGCCTTATGGAGGCTGAGTGGAGCCTAGTGGGGGCTGAGTGATGCCTAGTGGAAAGTTTATGGAGCCTAGTGGAGGCTGAGTGGAGGCTGTGTGGAGCCTAGTGGAGGCTGGGTGGAGGCTGTGTGGAGCCTAGTGGAGGCTGGGTGGACGCTAGTGGAGGCTGTGTGGAGCCTAGTGGAGGCTGGGTGGACGCTAGTGGAGGCTGAGTGGAGCCTAATGGAGGCTAAGTGGAGGCTGAGTGGAGCCTAGTGGAGGCTGAGTGGAGCGTAATGGAGGCTGCCGTGGAGCCTAGTGGAGGCTGAGTGGAGCTTACTGAAGGCTGGGTGGAGCCTAGTGGAGGCTGAGTGGAGCCTAGTGGAGGGTGTATGGAGCCTATTGGAGATTGAGTGGCGCCTAGTGGAGGCTGAATGGAGCTTAGTGGAGGCTGGGTGGAGCCTAATGTAGGCTAAGTGGAGCCTAGTGGAAACTGAGTGGAGCCTAATGGAGGCTTCTTGGAGCCTAGTGGAGGCGAAACAGAAATATAAGCGTCCATTGAGGCTGAGAGGAGGCTAATGGAGGCTAATTAGCCACCACAGTGGAGGCTTTTTTTTCAAGAATTAGCTTATTGCAACCATTAGTATCCATGGAGGCTTATTTTTGAAATAAGCCTCCACTCAGCCTCCATGGATGCTAATGAAGGCTAATTTTGGTCATAATCCTGTGGTACCATTCTGCCAAAGAAACGTTGTCTGATGAACTGGTAGTATATAGTAGATACATGGATCCAATATCGATGCCTGGGAATTATAAAGATCTCTTTTCTTGAACCAAAAGATTCTCGAAATTCGCTAACCCTGGTCATTAATAAGGATACCTTTTTGTAAACAATGGGGTGCTTGCAGAGGGAAGGTCCAGGCGTGGATACCAGTAAAGCCTCGAAGGGAAGGTATGAATGAAAATTAAGCATTGGAAATCGATTCAGCTCCTCAAAAACCATTATGCACATGTCCTGCATGCATAGTGGACAAGAAACCAGAAATGACAAAATTTTCGGGGTATTTTTGGCAAACTTTGGCAAATTTTGGCAAACTTTGGCAAACTATGGCAAACTTTGGCAAACACTTTTTTTGGCAAACCCCAAAAAAAGTGGAAGCGTTTGCCAAAGTTTGCCAAAGTTTGCCTTACCCCCCCCCCCAGTAACAACATGGTTCAGAAACCTTCGTAGCGTGCCGAAAGAATGATAAGAAAAGTCAGGTATCCACCCAAATTTAAAACACAACAGAAAGCTCCATGTCGATTGAAATCAGTATTTAAAGACTCAATATATATGCAACAATACTGAACACCTACGACCCGTTAGCAACAAAGTATCAAATAAAGAAAATATGTGCGATCTGAGAATTAGCATTCCACAAACTCTGTTGTTGTGCTAACGTCTGTCGATTAAAAAAAATGCAAACAAGCACTCACGAGCAATTGATCAACATGTGATATGTATCTGTGAACTGAGCAACCAGTCTGATATAGTGAAATGCTCAATGTAGCGCTAAGGAGCAACACATCAAAGATAACAAAGCGAGAAGCAACACTCAAATTCTAAAGAGGTGGCAGGAATTTCATGCAAAGTTAATGAGAGTGGTGGCCCGGAATTTTAAATGATTACTGTATTAGTAAATATTTGTTGCATCAGAAGGGCGGACTTTTTCATTGCAGCGAATACTCACATAACAGACAGATACGCGCACGAAAAATGTCGGTGTTGTAAAAAACTGTCCAATCTAAGCCATGACAGGTCAGTCTACTAACTTCTATTACAGTTACCGCAGGCACCTCGGAATTTCATGTTTACAAAACTCTTATTTTCCCCATGGCAGCTTGTTTGTGATTTTGTGGAGATCTTGCACGTCGTTGTCGAGTAAAAGTCACGAGGTCTGTTTTTGTGGTCATTTTTGTGGTCTGCCAGAAGAAGATATATCTAGCAACTTAGTCTACTAACTTTAAAAATAAACAAAAATTAAATATTACAAGATCAAGTTTTCAATAAGTGTTGTGAAATGAAAAGTCTGTTTCGCTACATTTGAACCATCTACAACATTCTCAGAAACAAATATGGATCATCAGAGCCTTTTTACAACTTAACAACGATGCGAAAATGGGCGCAAATGTAGCAATATAGTAATTAGTTATTAGTGATATTAAAGGGGTTGTGGCGAGCTTGGCAGCTCACTCATTGCAGTGGTGTCACGAACTCATTACAAAATAAGGTAACAATAAGGTAAAAATAAGATAAAATAAGGTAAGAATTCAGATTATTTCACCCGAAAAAGGTCTGGGAGAAGGTGCCATGTCATGGACAAGCCGCAAGAAAAACCCCGCAACTGTGCAAATTGGTGAACGACCGATCATCTCACTATTCAAAACTACGACTACAGCTGCCGTTACAACTCAACAATATAAAAAGAGGATCGATGCATTCTAGAAAATGCTCCAATCCGCAGTTTCAACAAAAACCCCTAAAAAGTGCGGTAATTTTGTCGAATGAAGTAGGAAGAATCTGTAAAGGATCGTGAGAGACCTTGTAATAGACCTTTTTCGTCGTATTTCGATGAACTGTCCCGTTTTCTAGACTGGGAAGAATTGAATAATTTGATCATGAGTCTAACGAATACATAGTGACATCACGTGTAGCTTACAGACCAGGTAGGTGGGCTCGAGAAATTTCTGGGCACATTTGTGGCACATTCTGGGCATATTGGGAGAATATTTTGGGCACACTAGGAGAACATTCTGGGCACATCAATTCTTCAATTGGAGAACATTCAAGGTTTATATGAATGGCACCTATGTCTCACGGTCTTTAATCAAAATGTCTATAGTATAGACTTTTAAATTTCTCAGTTACTTTATACACTTACCTTCCAAAAGAAAAAATCCCCTCGGTTACACCATTCCAAATCCCCTCACTTTCAATCAAAATTTTTCATGTTTTCTAAGGCTCCCCTAAGTTTCAAAGATAATAGGGCCAGCTTGCTTTTCTTACAAAAGCACTAACAATTAACAAGTGCAAGGCAATTTTTGATTCAGAATCCCTACTGTCCCTTTCTAGGCGCCGCAGGCGAAATTTTTGAAGGTTTTACATCTGAGACTGTGTGTAAGATCAATTAAGTAACATAATTTGTTCACAATTCACTGTTCACAACAGCTCGCCGCAGGCGAAAATTTTCACGGTTTAACCTCTGAGACTTCGTATGGGATCAATTCAGTAAAATGATTTGATCACAACAGCCCGCCGCAGGCGAAAATTTTCAAGGTTTTTTGCACATGAATCTGCCTCTAATATCAATTTTGTAATGAATAATTTGATTACAACAGCCCACTGCTGGCGAATTCTTTTAAAGTTTCACATTTCTGGGTGTGTCTAAGACTGAAGGTCAAAATTTTCAAGGTTTTGCCTCTGAGACTTCGTATGGGATCAATTCAGTAAAATGATTTGATCACAACAGCCCGCCGCAGGCGAAAATTTTCAAGGTTTTTTGCACATGAATCTGCCTATAATATCAATTTTGTAATGAATAATTTGATTACAACAGCCCACTGCAGGCGAAGTTCTTTTAAAGTTTCACATTTCTGGGTGTGTCTAAGACTGAAGGTCAAAATTTTCAAGGTTTTGCCTCTGAGACTTCGTATGGGATCAATTCAGTAAAGTGATTTGATCACAACAGCCCGCCGCAGGCGAAAATTTTCAAGGTTTTTTGCACATGAATCTGCCTCTAACATCAATTTGGTAATGAATAATTTGTTTACAACAGCCCACTGCAGGCGAATTTTTCTAAAGTTTCTCATTCCTGGGTGTGTCTGCAGGTGAAAATTTACAAGGTTTCACATCCGAAGCTGAATTTTGAATGATGAAAGTGACAGAACACTCTCACTTCTTCCAATTCGATGGGGAAAGGCTCTTATTCAAAAGATTGCAGAGTGAGAGAACTCAGAACACCCTCACTTCTTCCAAATTGATTGGAAAAGGCCCTCGTGCAAATGATAAAAGTGAGGGCTCAAGTGAAAAACACTCACTCTTTACAAGTTGATACTAAATGGCTCTCATTCAAATGATAAAAGTGAGGGCTCAAGTGAGGAAACAGTAAACACTCCCGCTTTACAAGTTGATACTGAAAGGCTCTCATTCAAATCATAAAAGTGAGGGCCCACGTGAGAAAACACTTACTTGTTACAAGTTGATAGGAAAAGGCCCTCATTCAAATGATAAAGTGAGGGCCAAAGTGAGAAAACACTCCCACTTCATCGAAATTGATAGGAAAATGCTCTCATATCTCTTAAATTGATGGAATTGAGGCCTTCATTTTGGGCTCTGGTTCACGCACAAGTAAGTTTGTCAAAATCCCCTCACTTTTGATAAAAATCCCCTCGGTTACAGTGTAACCCGTGCAACCCAACTTTGGAAGGTTACTTTATACATCATGTCTCCAACCTGGAATTTACTAATTTATATCAAGAAACAACAAGAAAAGAAATAGCAGAAAAAGAGGAAAATCCGGGTAGAAGGACAGGGAAAGAGTAAAAGCTAGGTGGGATAGGTACCGACATTACTGAGATGGGTAGTGACGATACTCAAATACGGAAGAACATGGCACGACTGGGCACAGGAATGATATGTACCATTAATTTACTAATTTAATACTTTTATTAATAATTCATAACAAATTATCGCACCTATAATGTCGGAATGTCCTAGTGAGATTCATCCTGTAGGCCGTTACCATGCCAAATTTAGTAACATATTACGATAAAATGTTTTGTATATTACTCCTGCTCAGGTCCATGCAAACATTCACTGAAATTGAAAACCATCGTTGTTGACTAGATTTACCAATTACAGCAAAAAGTCCGATATGAGCACCTGAAAGGAGCTCAGATAGTCGTTAGTCTTGTAACATGATTAGGACTTAAATATAATAACCATGGACCAAAATAACAGTAGGGGCCAGGTTCCAGTAACATCTAGTAAAATAATGAACACACCTGATGATTAATGAAAGTACTTTAATTAACAGCATTATGATAAATATAAAGTGCTATAAAATGGTGATTAGGAGTTAGAGTGTGTCTGTGTGTTAATAATATGCAACCTGCAGGTCTTATAATAGTGATCCTGTGCGAAATGTCACTCCAACGTCACCAGTATTCCCGCGATAAACAGGATTATGATGTCACTGTTACAGTTTACTATTCGCTGGGCCACAGCTGATGATGATGTTTCCTTAGATTTCCGGGATGAATGATTACTGAACACCTAGATACTTAAAGTACCCTCTCTTACATCATTGAGAAACATCAGGGTTTTCATCAGGGTTTAGTAGAATTTGATGAGTTCCTCCTCGAGAAGTCAATTGAATTACAGAATTACTTGTAATTGCTGATCCCACCAACAACTGGTATGATTTAAGGCATACAAATTATGAAAATTGAAACCAGTTTCATTCAAACACAATAACTTTTATGTAATTTCAATAAGGTCAATATAGTTATAGAGATACAATTTTGTTCAATCTATAATAAATGCGCTTCAAACAAGCCAAATATATATTGCCAAATATTACAGGATCTCACAAAAATTCCAATTCAATCATGAGTCCCAGTTAGCCCACACCAGAAAAAATATAATACAGTTATTTTCCTTTTTCTTATGGGCATGCTGCCATAACTTCTACGTAGTTAGCACTACTTGCCGCTCCGGAATCCAGGTAGAAACACTTCCCGACCTTCATGATGACACAATCACCCACGGTGTCATTGCACTTCTCCCGGGCATCCGCTTCCTTTCTGTTGCACTTTGTAGTGAGATACACAGTCTTCTTGCACCACTCCTGCTCTTCCTCCTCCTCCTCTTCCTCCTCTTCCTCATCATCTCCACAGACTTCACAAGACAGAGGGCAGTGCTGCGTCATGTAGTCCTCGTACTCGGGGTAGGTGCAGTACCCAGCCTCAGCCCACGTGGGACAGTAGGCGTCATGGTCCTTGCAATCGCCGCCACTACAGATTTCACAGGACATAGGGCATGTCTCGGTCATGTAGTCCTCGTACTCAGGGTAGGTGCAGAAGCCTGAATCAGCCCAGTAGTGACAGTATTCGTGGTTGTCATAGCAATCCACATCTCCATCATCCCCATCATCATCTCCCTCATCCTCGTCGCAATAACCACAGGCATCCGAGCAGTATTCCCTCATGAAGTCCTCGTACTCGGCGTAGTTGCAGTAGTCGTAATCAGCCCACCAAGAGCACTCCTCATAGAAGTCCGTGCAGGTCTCATCATCCCCTCCATCATCCCCATCGTCAGTATCATCTCCATCATCAGAGTCATCCCCACCATCATCAGAGTCGTCACCATCGTCCGGGGCGGTGCAGGAGTTGTCCCGGCACTCCACCTTGGGGATGTGGGAGTAGGAGGAGATGCGGCACTGGTCGTTGATGTCCCGAGACATAAGGATGTAGCCTTTGTCTCCCCACCTGGCACCCCAACTGTTTCGCACCTTCCAGAACTTGCTGTTTCCCTGCTTACCGTACCCCACTACTGCTACGGCGTGGTTGGGATGGCTCTTACAGTTCTGCTCGTTGTACACACCACCACTATAACCGTGGAAGCTGTTGACCACCTGTATGGCAACTGACACGATGTGTTTGTTGGCGTACTCCAGCAGATTGGAGTCACCTCTGAATTCGATGTTCTGGGTAATCCTTGTGTTGGTGTTAGTCATGGCATTTGCCTTGCCTCTGGCATGGCAACTCCTCGAATCCCGGCCAGTGTATGGGTAAGCGTCAGTGGGGGCTATCCTATCGTTAGCAATGGAGTATTGATAACACTCCTCCATCCATCCTCCCTGACACCCGTCCCGGTCTGTGGAACACTCCATGTACTCCTGCTCGGAGAGACTCACTTTGGTGGTGCCAGTCTTGAAGTAGATCTCTCCTTCCAAGGCAGCTGTAGCAGCGTACGTCCAGCAGGACCCACAACCTCCCTGGTCCTTGATGTCTGAGATCTTGTTGCTGTAGTCTCGCGAGTCAGCTACGGCCAACTCAACGGCGGACACGTCTTCTTCTTGCAGGGAGGCGAAGACGCTATCCGGAACTTCGTGACCGGTAATGTTCAGTCCGTAGTAAGCTTTCCGTTCCTCTTCCGTCAAGATGGACATGAAGTTGTTTGTAGCGAGGTAGGTAGCGCTTTGGTCTCGGTTGATCTTGTCGACCATATCTGCGAATTTGGTGAAGGAGAGGTAACGCATCTTGTGGGACAGTGGAGACTCCGACTTCAGGGCTTTGGGGTCTCCGAACTTATTGCAGGCCACCTCGAACTCCATGCGGTAATCCTTAGCCAGGGAGCTGGCAGATAGCATGATGACAAGTAGGGCCAACATGTTTAAAGAGGGTACGAAAAAGTGAATTAATTTCAGCATTGAAAGACTGGCTTATAAAGCTGGAGTCTAAAACTAGGATGGCATTGTTTGGTCCTTGTTATGTCGGACAGAACCATGCGAACAATGCTTCCGATGGTGACACGTCAATATTTTGGGATGGAAATTTCACAACCTTTTATTAAGAAGTAAAAACAGAGGTTGCATCTCAATAGTTTTTCTCGGAAAGGAGCTTTCCAGGGTGACAATACCATTGTTTACAGAACAATCCTTCATGTGCAGCCCTACCCTCACGGACAATGTACCCCAAAGGGGAAATGTCCTTTTTGCCGAGTAACAAGCACCAAAAAAGCTAAAACGCCTTTGTTGTTTCCAATTTCTATTATTTAGTGTTGAGATGAAATGTGTCAAAGAGTGTGGTAAACCGCTAGTTAAAACCTTTGCAGTTTTCAATGATCAATAGAACATTCGAATAGTTGTTAACATTCCAAGTTTATCCATTGTCAAAAAACTAGTTTATTTCTTTCAGCTGAGAAGCTGAGAGGGTGGCACCAATATATTTATTCGTAATGATATAATAATGTTGCAACACCGGGCCGTGTTACAGCATGAGCTGTAACGATATATCGTTATAGGCACTCTGTTTTATGCATTTTTCTAATTCCATCAATAAAATCTAACTATGAGTACCAGAAAGGAGTATTTCAGTCTAGAGGAGTGGCGTTGGTTGGATATCAGCTCTGTCAAACATCACCTGCTGAGGAATAGAATAATACCTTCTCCCTTTGAGAGCTCTGTTTATAACGCCTGAGTCGTGCGAGGGTGTTTTATTGGGATGTGATAACATCTTCTATAGTCTCATCATTTGCCAGCCAAATGATCAATGGAAAGCAATTCCTAACATATGACTCGGTCTAATTATAGTTGGAATAAATTACTGGGCAAAGTTGGGGCATACTATATAGTGCCCTGAATTGCCTCCAGGATCAGGAATTCCATACTATCTCCATTCCTTTGCCCCAACTGGGCATCGATATTCGACCGAGTCACCTACGTTACTATGTTACTATGTTAGCTATTCGTGAAAAGTGAATAAATTATGAAGCTAAACAACGAACCTATCAACATACGGTGAGAAACGAAGGCAAGAAAATAGGCACAATCTATCTTCCTGCTCCCCTGAACTAACTCGATTAATTTCTCGCATTAGTCAGCTGCCAAAACTCAAAACTTTTAAACTGATCATTAATTTTGGAAAATAATTTAATATTTTATGCTTCTTGCATTTTATTCACTGAATTCAGATCATTTAAGGAATCAATACGGTCGAAGATGCCTAGATGTCTTATTCAATGAATGGCTAATGATTATTCAGAAAGAACAGACTATTGTGATGCTAATGACTGCTAAATGAAAATAATAGAGTTTGCACGATGTCAATATTCACTAAATTTAAAGTATTAACTAGGAGGAAGTTACAGCGTCAAAACTCAGAAAAATTCACAGAGATCGTGAAAAAAACACTATCATTCAATTCACCGTGAATTTTGCGTAAGCGCTTTAATCGAAAATTCCTCGTGAGCAATACACAAAAGTTTTCTGGGGACTCTGCCCCATGACCCCGCATGGGCTCACGGACCTTGACCAGCCCCCCCCCCAGTCTGAGATGCGAATCACGGCCTGCTAACTGCAAGCAGATTAGTGCAGATAGCAAAAACTATGTCCTCGAACAGCATCCGATTATATTTGAATATCAGTCGAGAAACTGCAGAAACCACAATATAAAGCATATATAATATGATACCCTAGAAAGAAGTCAGTGGACTATGTGTATAGAAAAATCATTCGAGCTACAGAGCTCTTGCTCTTAGCGATTGTTGCTTTGTTCGATGTAGTAAGTATGTGAGAAATGTCAATCATGTTAATACGATATAGGTGCAGTTATTAGAGTCGACTGGTATTAAAAAGTGTGCCATGGGTTATTAATAAACCATGAGTAATATACGTGTTCAGTTTAAGCATGTACCCATCATCACTATCGGTAAATCCTTTCGAATCTAACAGTAATCTTCTAAATTTAAACTTTTGAAAGTTTTAAAGGCTCACCTGACGTCCTGACACCTCAATAAACTCATTGTTTTTGGTTGTCTTGAAGTTTGACTCTAGTTCTACCTGAAAAACTATTGAGCGCACCCAGCCTTCCAGCAAGTGGCGCACACAGTCAATCAACGCGCAGGCAGACGGAAAGTCTTGGAATGACTGATTTATAGTAGACATGAAATAGCCCACCACAATAACCATTGAAAAGTTTTGAGCGGATGCTGTAAAAAGGAAATTGCCCGGAAAATGCAGAAAATTGCGTGGTGAAATCAATCGCTCAATTAGCCCACTATAATTGAACGGCGACAGGCTGCAAGAGCAGCCAAAAGCGCATAACGAGGAAAATGAGAAAATAGAGCACTGTAATAGGCACAGCCTAGGCCTCATTATTTTCATATATTTACAAGGAAATATCCTTCAACGTGCTATTTTAGTATCAGTGGCTTCAAAAAATATGAGAAATAATGCAGTTATTTATCACACCTTCATTCATTGGTCAATTATTGCTATCAAAAAATTCCAATTCCATTCCTTGGCCTTGTTTTAGCGAATCGACGAATCTCAAGAATATGAAAAAACTTTTTCTCTTTCAGTGCTTACAAAAGTTTTAAAAACATGACAAAATCTGACTGTTATTTATTTTCTGATCATCAAATTCAACATAACTAAAATTTTTGACAATGCAAGATAAAGATACTTCGTTAACATTCGATGATTGTTGAATGCTGTAATGGATCTACCAAAGGGTTTCTCAGTAGACCAAAAAGATTTTATTCTTCAGATTTAGGTTGCTACAATAAGTTTTATAAAATTTCAGTTTACACCTGAAGAGTTTACTAAGTTCACCAGAGATTTCCACCTTTGTTCACCGTTAAAGTTTAAACTGAAGGTTTGCCATAGTTATGAAAAAGTAAAGTGGTAAAAAAAGCGTGGCGACGTTATGAAAAAAAAAACAAGTGGTTACTTATGCTCTTATGTAATAAGTTCAAATGTAAACTTATGGTAAACGACGGCCGATGACAAAATTGCTGGGTGCTACATTTTAGCACACATACATACAAACACACATACAAACAAACACACCCCTGTAGGCTGTACGTCTGAAGCCATTACTATAACGAGCTCAAGGAACATGCTCTGTTAGAGCTCATGATGATGATCATGCTCTGTTATTAAATGGTCGGCGCTACAAAAACACGGTCTGTGTGTCGTCACCAAAACACTGTTCTAAGCTGTGACAATGACGTCATCTCTCACTATCAATATCAAGCAGACGCGCGCGCGCCAATTAATAAGGCTCCCAATGTTTTATTCATTTGAAGTTATATGTATTTCAATAAATGTGTGTTGGCATGGGTTGCACCACCTGTTATACGAATCAATAATAGCTTAGGAACCTTAGGAGGGCCCCATACCACAGCATTATTAATTAGACAAAACTAACGATTCGTGTCGAAGCTTTCGAGGTCGAAGCCTGCAGAAACACTGTTTAGTTACTAAGTGTATGATAATTATAATAGATTAAATAATTACAGATAATAAATTAACAGGAGCTGAGGGAAGCAGGAAATCCAGCTCTTGAGGAACATGGCTCACAGAGCAGTCGAGGGGAACGGACATTTCATCTCACGACACTTTATCTCGCAATATGTCACCTCTACGCAAAGGTAAAGGTCTGGGTTAGGGTTAGGGTTAGTGTTTGGGTTAGGGTTAGGGTAAGGGTTGGGGTTAGGACAGCGAGATGAAGTGTCCCGAGATGAAATGTCGTGAGATGAGATGTCACCCACCCGCAGTCAACAGTGTCCCATATATAGGTCGCAGAAGTTTCCTGTTAAATGGAAATGAGCAGACTCCCTCTGCATTATGATTGTTTGAACGCAATGACGTTATTATCAAAGTTATAAAATGGTGGGGTGGTGACAGCACGGGTCATTATATGTGATCATGATTCTGCAAACCATACAGAAATAGGTGCTTCTTCAACGTCCTAAATTACGCTGTGAAGATGACGTCATTTTCTAACTGCCAACCTCTGTCTCGTGTGAGCATATTATTACAGGGATCAGGAGGGAAACAATAGGGGAATAAAGTTCACTACTTGCCAAATATTGTAAGAGTTGTGGAATTTGCATGAAAATAGGGGCTAGTAACAAGAGGCAGTATTCTGGGGGGAGTTTGAATAATCAGGGGGGTTTATCAGCGGTTAACAGGTAGAGACTTGAGAACAGAGAAAAAGACAAAAAAGCTCCAGCTACAGCAGCCCTGTCGAATTCACACTGTCATTGAGATCTGCTGAACAGAGATCTCGGGAGTATATCTTATCTTTGTTTAAAAGTTTTCGCGGAGAAATTGAGAAATTGGAGGGAGTAGCGACCAAGAAATGAGAGAATTGGAAAATTTGCTCGGCAAATGAAACAAAGAAACAAAGCGGACTTACATCGGCATATATTGCTATTTGGTATACTAACTTACTAATATGTAGAGGATTTGGTGTCGACTTGATAACAAGTATGGGCGTATATCATTATGATAGGTGCTGATTGTCTTTGGTAGACAGTGATAGGCCAGTGTGCAATGTAAGTCAATGATCACTACAAGTGAGGCATTTGATGTGATTCAGATAGCTACCGCCTGTATACTTAGCATGATCTTCTTATCTTCTTAGCAAGATCCTTAGAGGCACATGATAGCTACCGCCTGTATACTCTTAGCATTTTCTTAGCTTCTTAAAAAGATCCTTAGAGGCATATGATAGCTACCGCCTGTATACTCTTAGCATGATCTTCTTAGCTTCTTAAAAAGATCCTTAGGGCGTAGACTCATGATGATTTCTTTCTCATGATATGATATCTTATATGATATCTTTTTCTGGATAATCTTCTCTAACCTTTTAAAACTTTAAAACACAAATAGCAACCAAATAAGCCCCTATAAAAATGTATTGATATTATACGTTTGAGAAGACCTAACCTTCGCTGTAGTAGGAAAGAGAATCACTGCAATTTGCTTCAAATTCTAATATTTTGTGATCCAGGTTTCAACATTCAGAATAATATACTTTAGCATCTAGATCTATACCTAAAACATCACATACACGTGTGAGTGAATCACAAGTCCAGGTGTTGATCAATTAGACATGATCTAAACATGGTGACGCACTGCCCTAATTATTACTTAATTCTTTAATTACCTCAACACCTGCCCCAGAGGAACTGGGATTTCCAGCTTTTTTCCACTTTTCTAGTACAGTAGCAATGGTATCAGATCTGGATAGCAAAGTGCGCACGAATAAGAATGGTGTGATGTAAATATGCCCCAGTAAATTGTTGGAATCATGCGCCCCCTTTTTGAGTGTGCATGTACTTGCTTACTAGATCACAATTCATAATATTATATATCATCGTATCTTTGATAAACTATGCTTATCAGCTTAAACATAGTATAAAAGGACTGGAGAGTTGAAGAAGTGTAGAAATGGGGGGCTAATAAGGTAAGGAGAAGGATGTAAGGATCAAGCCCACACTAGAGAAGTAGGCGGTTCCAATGCCATCATTATCCTAACGCAATGCAGCAAGTTGATGACGTTTTAATTGACACAGGGTTAAAAAAGTTTTGTGAATATGTATTTTCAAGGGTTCGCAGTTTTAGGGAAAGTTGTATTTAGATTATATCGAGCAACGATAGCGTGTGCCAACACGGTTATCATCGACCAGTCAATTACTGAGGCACTGGCGTCATGAGGCAAACATGCCGTAAGACGTCACCAACTCACCACTTAAAACAAAGATCGAAATAGACATATCAATAGAAACTAGAAAGTCAAATTACATCATATCATGTGACTTCAGACTTCTCTGAAAGAAAAGGATAAAAATCATAAATCTAAACTTATATTCAATTTCATGCGATTGAATTGAAATACCATGATAGTGAAGTCACTCTGATACCCCAAACTGCAATGGGCACCTCTCCCCTGGCTATGTGGAAAAATGACAAAATGCTGGTGGATGAAGGAAGAGATGACAAAATGCTGGCGGATGAAGGAAGAGATGACAAAATGCTGGCGGATGAAGCAAAAGATGACAAAATGCTGTTGGATGAACTTGCTAATTGAGATTTATAATAATCACCAGATTCCTCGTGCCCTTTCTGTAGGATAGGGCGAAGTGGATGCAGGCACAAACAAAATTACAAAATGGAATGATTAGATAAGTAGATAATATCTGGAGTGTGCAGGTGTTACCAGGGTGGTTGAGGCGGTGGTTCCGGTAATTTGACGGAATCATCCCAAACACGCCAACAAGGTTGCTGTGATAATATCAACTCAAATTTCATGCTTAATTCTGAGGAAACATTTCAACAGAATAGAAGATAAAAAACGGCTTAAACAAACCAACGAGGAACATAATAACTTATTATGTTCCTCATTGGTTTGTTTAAGCCTTTTTTATCTTCTATTTTGTAGAATTAATAAGTATGTAAGTATGGCATAAGTCACAAAATTACCGAATTATGAAAATATGGGCAAGTCTAAAGCACGCGTTTGGTAAAGAGAACGCTTGGAATTTATCAGGAATCCCAACAAATCGAGTTTACTCTCCATGAGAACTATAAGCTACCACGTACCTACTGCTGGTATAAGCCAGAACTAGACGTAACATTCAACCGAATTAGACTCGCACGGCACATATAAGGAAACACTACAAATGTTGCAAATAAACCTGAAACAACCCCGGGGAACCTCCTGTGAAGTTATATACCTGTCATTACTTTATAGCTGGAAT
Organism: Beroe forskalii; assembly: GCA_011033025.1. NCBI lineage: Eukaryota > Metazoa > Ctenophora > Nuda > Beroida > Beroidae > Beroe > Beroe forskalii. The sequence goes on along the minus strand of WFMF01000004.1, from coordinate 290,587 downwards.
TCAGCGGGATTAAAGCCTACAATTTGTAGCGCTTCAATTCAAAGTAGCTGGGAAATAGTAACAAAAAGTTCCGAACGTACGAGGTATTTCAGCGGATATTATCAAGTAGATCACAAAGTAAGAAAGCACAACGATGCCTTAAAAAATGTTAGGTGAGTATCATAGTATGAAAATTGGAACTGTTTTAAAGTTCCAATTTCAAAGAGTTCATTCCAAGCGGACAAAAGTAATCAAAGTGAAATTATTTGATTCAGCATGATTTAATCAATATAATGTGCACTTTTTGTTATAATGACGAATTGAGAAGTGTTAAGATTTATTACTGACAACAATTTGATCAGAATGTATTTGTCTCACAATGGTCCATTTGGAAATTCAGACTTTATTTCATACCAAAATAACGAAATCAGTGTCAACATTTTGAGAAAAGTGAATCAAACACGCCAATGAATTATTTGATTCAAATAGGTTGCTCAATAAAGTAAGAAATTTAACAGTAAACTGACGAATTGTTTTGTTCAGAAGGACAGAGGACATTTCACAATTCACGATTAATTCAACTTAATTTGATCAGAATGTGGTATTGGCCGACAATGGTGCCATTGGGTAGAAATTCAGACTTTATTTCATACCAAAATAACGAAATAATGAGGTGCAACATTTTGAAAAATGAATTAAAATGCCAATGAATCAAAATGAAAATAGGTAGCTCTCAAGTAAGAAATTTAACAGTAAACTGGTTAATCTGGATTTGTTCTGAAGCCAAGATAAACATTATTAACAAATTCTTATTAATTACTCCAAAAACGTGCGATTCATTCATCCATCCGACAACTCTAAACATTACTACATAAGAACATTCATGAGGTTTGTATTGTGCTACTGCAATGAGCATATGACTGCATCGAAACAAAAAATCAGTCTATATGCTTATATGGAAAAAACGAATGGATCGGAAGAGAATAATTGTCTGTACAGCTATGAAAAAAACGGCAAATATTGTTATATTCTGCGAAAATCAATTCGCGTAAATGCAAGCGTTGAGAGCTTTCACTCGTAAAATAATAATATCGACCGGAAAAATAAAACGGCAAACAAGTAACAAATAAAATATTTAGAATTAAGTAATTAAAGAATAAATGCTGAAATGGTATGTGAATCCTGCATACTCCTAGTCTGATATTCGAAGTTCGTTCGTAAAAACGTAACTTATGCTCCCAAAGTAACCGAATTCCATGCACAATTTTATCTAATTCTCGTAATTATTCCAAAATGCCCGTGATAAGTCCGTAAAAGTGGATTATGCATCAGAATCTAGGATCAAGTTATGGCAAAAGTCACAAAAGCAGAAGTTACAGAAGCAAATTTTCCTACGCTCGACTGCGAGGTAGAACATATGAGACATCCAAATTTCTTGAACACTACACGCGCCACTCGCCATGAGGCGACAGCACACATCTTACTACTTATAATTCTTCCTCATATATAAATTAATAAATATATATCTGTCTGTCCGGTCTTCCTTATATATAGCCACAGACCTCTCTGACATCTCTCAGTACCCAATCAAGCATACCGATGATCGGAATGTTCATACGAAAGTACCAGTGACGTTTGACACCACCAGGCATATAGACATCACTTAGAGGAGTAGCCACATCCGATTAAAATATGACCTCATCACTGATAAGAACTACAGTACTACGTTGTACTGTACGAATTGCTGAAGCGAAAAAATGGTGAATGGTGGCCGGAGGCCACGGGCCCTGCTAGTCGTAATAAAGATTAAATAAAGACTAAACTAATGAAGACTCTCCAGAACTGAAGAATTACTTACATGCAACAGTCGAAATTGTAAATTGAAATCCAATGCGTACAACGTATATCATGTTCAAACAACTATATCCCTTTTCCAGGAAATTTAAAATTCTACTATATTGATACTAATCGACACAGTACGACGGCACCACGAAGTATGTTGATGCATACGACAGATTATTATAGCTACATAATTACATATAATCTACTGACTGTTTCAGCGATAAGCATGCAATTTGTGCTTACGACATTTCTTCCAAAGATATAAAATTTATTGCAGATCCGTGATATTCATTGATTTTAATACTATATGCTATATAAATTTGTAAGTTGTACTTCTGAGAACTATCTTCCTGGGGTACTCTATAAAGCTGGTAAGCGAGAATCTTTGCTGAAACGCATATAAGTTATAACCCTGTTTCATTGCCGTAGGATCCATCGGCAAATCTTCTGAAGAAATTTACAGATTGCAACCACTCAACCAGGTTCTGGAAGAGGAAATTAGTACGAAATAAGTAAACTGTAGTTCTTCTGACATTTCCAAGATTTCTTACAATCAAAACAGAATATATATATAAACATGGACAGCATTGATATTTCAGTCAATATGAAATTGGCTGAACTCTGTACAACTCATACTAATTTTTCAACAACGCCCCTAAAAACTGCAACACAACTAACTCACAACCACAGGAGCACATGCAGCGTCCCATTAGTGCGGGCTCAATTCATTAGAACATAGTCCTATGAACTGTAATACTGTATGCTAACTAAAGTTGGAGCGCTCCGCCACGCGATCTCATATCGGATTACACTCCACTCCCGAGCTGACGCACGTGTGTGACAGCATCACCCGATTATTCAGAACTTTAATCATGATTTCAGTAGTTCAGTGCCAGACGATTATTTGAGTATTTGCACACGACTAGATTATATGCCACTACAACGTTATTATTTTCCCATCACGTCATGTACCTATTTAACGTTCTAAGCACTTTTCGTTACAATTTTGTACTCTTGTAATGAAAAGTCGAAGTGCGTTGTCACGGGGAATGGTTTTTGAAATGCCTAGTTTTTCTTGAAACTCCGTTTCTATTATGTTATCATCCTATCATGTTACACTTAAAAGATTTATAGATAGGATGTCCCGGACAGTTTGTGTGCAAATCGTTTGATATGCGCACTATTTAAGTATTTACAGCTTTCGCAACAGTTAGGTACTAATAAGTAATAACGAATAGCAAATTTTAAACTTTACTTTAAACGATCAAATTTGAGAATACTGATAATGAGTAGCTTGAAAATGGCAAATTGTTTATAATTTGGTCTCTTACTGGGGGGGGACATCGCCAGTCTCCTCTGGATTTAAAAAAGTTTTCTAAAATAGCAAGAGGGTACGGCATCTTCGCATGAGTCGGTGTAAACAGCTCCTCGCTTCACTACCCTCAAGATTCAAAACACAGAAGAAATTCGGCAGATATATTTGGTGTCAGGAGGCGGCGGCATGTCCTCAAAGGTGGTAGGAAGTGCTGGGCAAATGTGAAACGTGCTGCAGGGCAAGTGCTGAGAAAGCGCTCAAGTGGGGAAAGTGCTCAAGTGGCATCGGGTGCATTCCCCGCACTTTGGGGAGTTTATACAGGTGATGATGATGTATGTGGATATATTATGGTATATTTTGACGAGTGCAGGTGTTATTACCTCGTCATTAGCTACGAGCATATTCACAGAGATTATCACTTTATCATTGGTATAGCAACTAAAGCTGTAGGTAGGGGGATATAGGGACCCCGACCACTTCTTAGTTTTCATAAAGACGTCAGTCAGTCAGTCGCAGTTCAGCAATAACATCAAAGTGTGACATGAGTGAAGTGTTATTTGAGTTTGGACTCATCTTCCAAACATTATTACATCGTAAGTAAGACCATACTTACGATAGTTACGTTTAAGAAAATTTAAATGCACCATTCAAAATAAATGCCAGAATATGGTATTTTAGTTGCTCACTGAATAAGAATCATAGGCAAATTATGGAGCGCAAAAATCAAATGGAGCGTAATTATTTCTTATGAATATTCTTCTGATACAACGAAACTTGTGAATCGCCTGCAGACGGCAGCAAGTGTATCTCATCACAACACACAACTCACATAGGTATCAGGTACCAGCACATTTCCTCATAAGATAACAAGTAGGATAGGAGTTGAGGAGTAGGTATGTATCTGAGATACTTAGTAGGTGGTACAAACATCCCGGTTATTAGATAGGACACATAGTCACTTCAATGTCACCAATTGACCACTTTTGTGTGTGATAATGACGACACTTTGAACTGTCGATTGTTTGCAATGTTCAGTTTGTTTAGATATGCAAAAACAGAGATTAGTCACGCATAGACGCCGCTTATCTTAAAATCGTATATTATCATATTGTTTTCAGGCAATTCTTTGGCTCTAGATGCATGTTTATGCGTTTAATCTTATCAACTCATCAAGTCAAATTCATCAAGTGTCATGAAAATCATTTATAAGAAACCAAAAGACGGCAAATAATCATGCGATTATGGGTAGGTAGGTACAGACTACAGTCAACACGCAGCTATGGGCTCTAGCTCTATAGGTAGATAGACTTCTAGAGCTCTAGAACCTTAGGTATCTTATCTGCCAATAATTATCAATAACAATAAGCTGATCGAATCGAACAAGCTGATATAATAGTTAACTGACTGAATTAATGAATTTCTGCCTGGTTAGATTTAGAAGCTATCAACCTACGTCCAGGGCCGTAATTCTCAATTTTGAGTTGGGGGGGCTGGGCGAGCGAAGCGAGCCCGGAGGACGGGGTCCAGGGGCGGAGCCCCTGGCCTGAGGGGCATAGAGGTATCTGGGGGCGCAGCCCCATGGGGTCCAGGGGCAGAGCCCCGGCATGGGTTTTTGAATGCCTGAGAATGAATTTTGGGCAACAGAAATGGGAAGGAATCGTGAAGATTATGAGTGTCAGACAATGGCACTTTGACTAGTCTTGAGCAAGTTTTCATGTTAAAAACCTGTGGAATTGTGTAGAACATACTGTGCCTCATAATCAGCCGTGTCTTACTGATGATCCAAGTTTGCTATCCCAGAGCACTCGTTGGTTTTTAGACGTCAAATTATTATGATCATATTCTACAGTAATCCATTCCAGTAGGTATGTCACTTTCATCTATGAACATGTTATGAGCTTATGATCATGATATTTAGTTATTACTTTCTAACTATTTATTATCATTTTGTCAACTAACTATGGAGACATGCCACATGGATTGATTACAGCACTTCTGTACTGTCGTTTGTAGATGAAAAATACCATGATGAACCAACAAAATGGCCTATATGAAGTGTTGATATGATTTTGAAACCTTCATAATTACGAATGATGTATCAATATCATTCTCTAAAGTTTAAAAAATCAGTTAAGTTGTAAATTTTGATTGGAAGGTATAATTTTTTTCGAGTCAGTTCAAAAATCTTGGGGGCTTCAGTTCGCCCCAAATTACGGCCCTGCCTACGTCCTACTTAGGTACTTACCTACATACTTTCTTTCGAATACGATCGTTACAAAAGATTCAAAAAGACGGACAGTAGAATTTCATGATCGAAGAACGATGAACCTTCGCGAACACAACGGAAGAAAATACACGGAAATGTACTTGCGTCTTGCCGCCCTACACCGCGTTACACACGACCCCGTGACGTCACTGGTTCTCTCAACCAATCAGCGCCTCGGAAAAGGCGAGGCTTCACGTTTACTGCACGCGCGGGAAAATTATTGCAGTTGCAGATGCGCGCGCGGTCGAATTAAATTCAATTCCGCCAGATCAGATCAACTATACATAATTATTTCTGTTGCAACTTCCATTCCGTTTACATTCTGTGTTGTTTACTTTAGGAATTCGTGTGTGAACTGTGACTTGTGAGTACCAACATTCTTTAGAATTCACTTCCGTATGTAATCAATGTACTCTGCATGATAGCAGGATGCGTCATGTATGAAGATTGAAGAATGTACCCGCGTCATATCAAATATCTAACTTCCTTCTTTCCTTGCTAATTTGCTAAAGCTGAGTACAAATTAGTGTTGTTGAGTATAATGGCTGTAACCATATATATCCAACCGGAGTGTATCTTCTTATCTATAAAAGTATAAAGCTATAAGCTGCTATAACGTAAGCCGATGACTGATTACATCTTTACATATTTTCATCAACCACGAAACCAGGGAAGAGTCCTTGCCTCACCTCTTATTCTTTCAGAAACTTAGGTATTCCCGCAGTAACATTACTCATTCGAGCAGTGAGGCAAGATTATAGGTCACACAGCCTTTTCCTAAACCTTGCAGTGATACCTATGGGTTATTACAGCTATATCTATTGATAACTTAATAGTTGATAATAGGTTTGTCAACATACGTCAAGCGAGGCTCACTAGCTTGAGTGGTGTCAACGTCATAGAGTCGGTATGTGCACGTAACGCTATTCGTCATGTCTGATTGGGTGCAAAGTGGTGTCAACGTCACTGACTTTTTATAACTAGGAATGCGCATACGTCACCGTTCGTCATTGATGACTGAGTGGTGTCAACCAACATATATAATGACATGCGCTGCAGGTCTCGCCATTATTTAGTTCATTTAATTATCTTTGCCTAAGTTGCCTTGTTGTCTTGTCGTGTCGTACTTAATTCGTTGTTAATAAGGTACCATTGTTAGTAAGGTACCGTTGTTAATGAGATACCTTTGTAAATAAGGTACCGTTGTTAACAAGGTACCATTGTTAGTAAGGTACCGTTGATAATGAGGTACCTTTGTAAATAAGGTACCGTTGTTAACAAGGTACCGTTGTTAACAAGGTACCGTTGTTAACAAGGTACCATTGTTAGTAAGGTACCGTTGTTAATAAGGTACCATTGTAAATAAGGTACCATTGTAAATAAGGTACCGCTGTCAACAAGGTACCGTTACTAACAAGGTACCGCTGTCAACAAGGTACCGTTACTAACAAGGTACCGTTGTTAACAAGGTACCGTTGTTAACAAGGTACCGTTGTTAATAAGGTACCGTTGTAAATAAGGTACGGTTGTTAACAAGGTACCGTTGTAAATAAGGTACCGTTGTTTATGAGGTACCGATGTTTATGAGGTACCGATGTCGATAACGTACCGTTGTTAATAACGTCCCGCTGTTGATAAGGTTCCGTTGTTACAACGGAACCGTGGTAAATAAGGTAACATTTTTGAGGTACCGTTGTTAATAAGGTACCATTTCAAATGAGGCACTGTTGTTAATTAGAAAAAAATGATCCCTATCATTTCGATTTGGTATGTGGAATATACCCCAAATCCTCCGTCCTCGGACTCCCAATTCGAAAATGCGAATATAGGTACCTATTGTTGTTATTTTGCTTGCAATTAGAATACAGCCTATGCCCTATAACCAGGGACGTAGCCAGATTTCTAAAAAGGGGGCGGTGAGTTACATTCAAAACCTGGCAAATGTTTTATTTTGTTGGCGTAAAGCTCTCATTTTATCAAAATGAACAAAATTTTCATATCACCTGTCCAAAAAGGGGAAGGGCTGCCGCTTGTGTCGCCTCCCCCTGGCTACGCCCCTGCCTATAACTTGACCAGATGAAGACTGATATTCTCTTCTAAAAGGTACGCAATGAAAGGTTTTAGTTGATTGCGTCATCTTATTAATCTGAGTTTTCCTGGCCATTTTATTACCTTTGAAGCGTGTAAAGATAGAAAGATGTTAGACATTTAGATAATTGTCCAAATGCAATATTAAGGTTAGATGCGTTTGATTTCCCTCTATAGAAATAGATATATTTACAGTCTCAATATTTTAGTACTTACATCAAAATTATTGTAACGTCAGACAGTTACGTATTCAGAATGATAACCTATGAAAATATATAAAATTATTTTGAGAAAAATGTTTGGAGGGCGATAATTAAACACCAATAGGTATTATTCATGTTACGATTTTTAATGTAAAAAGGAACGAGTTACTTCATATTCTGAGAAGTGAGGTATCTCCGGTGGCTTCGATCGTTGTCATGAAGTTTTGAGCATTTTAAAGTTGTCCTGACGTCGTGATAATATTATGAAAAATTTATGAAAAAATTTCACCGAAAAGGAATTCATGCAAACAAATCATATTCTTAAAAACGATGGACTAATATAAGGATTGAACGAATTGGTACTATCTTGTCCTTATCAAAATTATATAGAAAGCCGTTATACACCACATTCGACGCTTTTTCACATATTTTTCATCTTAAAATTTTGAAATTGAAAATTTCCGAACTTTAAAGATGAAAATTGCCGAACTCGATTATTCGATTTATATTTTGAATCGAGTAATCGAGAATGCTAAATAGGGACATCGACCGCTGTGGTGCTCTTTTTTATGAAAAGTTTATGGTGTACCTATAATCTATATACCTAACAGATTTTTTAATGCTGGTTCGGCAACATAATGATATTCAATCGTGACTTTATGAGAAATATGTAAAAACGTAATTTAAGATGCGACTTTTCTCTGTTATACAATGGTTTGTTTTTCATCATGCCTTTTTGGGCTACATTGTGTTTTTAACGTTGCGTACGCAAAGCGCATTGTATTATCTCGCAGTGATCAAAATTATGAATGAACTTCGAAAGTTAGACAATGATAATATTGAGATTGAAGGTGCAGTGGACTGCAATCCTTTTCATGCTCTGAGAACCGTACAAAAATTCGTCTTGCTATTCAGCCCAGCTATCGTGCTCTAGAGTTACATATTATCATGATGCCAACGAAAAAATGCGTTGTTCTGTCCCCGCTACTCCTCATATCACTCTGTTTCGCTAACGAGCTTCAGAGTGTGGACATGACATCAGTTTACACTCCTCAGTACCGGCATGACTCTTCCGCCTTCACTTCCCCTCTCTCCCTCGGTCTTGAGAAGCCCGCGGTGGCCACCCCACCGCGACCCAATTCCACCCTCTACCCACTGAAAATGGGCCGGGCAACATTCAACCATTCCTCGTTCCTGAACAGGTCGATGTTGGTTTGTGTGGTGTCTGGGAAGATGCACCACCCACGGGTCCACAAGTACACGGCCAGGAACACCTTCAGGACGGCCGGGGTGGGCGAGTGCTGGGCCTTCTGCCGGCACAACCGGAACTGCAACTCCCTCACCTTCAACTCCCTCACGGCCGAATGCTCGGTTTTCAGGGTCGAGTTGTGGATTATCCTCTACCAGAGCAATGGATTCCACCTGTTCATTGCCAAGGAGTGTATGGAAGGGGTTTATCTGTCGACTGGAGTGGGAGTGAAGGAGGTTAACATGCAGTACACCCTAGCTGTTGGGGATGTAGATAGTGGAGCCGTGATGAAAGATTGGACTGGTTTCTGGATAGTGAAGAGCTCGTCTACTGATAATGCTGACTTTAATTCTAATCTACCAAATGAAGGAGACTGTCTTGGTCTGTCGCTGATTGATGCTGTCGGCTACCAATCAGTTTCACCCTATTTTATAATCGCCTGGAGGAGCTGTCAGCGAAGTAATCTCTGGAATCTAAATGCTTCTCTTAACGGGGGCCAGGATGTTAATTACAGCATCTGCTTGAAAGACGATCCGGCCTGTTGTTTCTATCGGAATCAGCACCTCCTTGAAAACACTTGTCTCAACACTACTATGGCCCTGGGACAGCTCAACCTACGAAGCATGTACCTAGATCTCGAGGATGGCAACCACACACGGGCTGTTCTGGTGATAGAGCTGCTCAATGGACGAGCTTTCCCGCAAGAAATAAAAACAACGAAAACTCCTGTCAAACTGGTGAAGATCAAAAACCCGTCACCGCCCTGTTTCGTGTCTCAATTTCTTATTAAAAACGGTGAAATCCGGCTAGAAAGCAATCAGCCGTTCATCTTACCGGGATCTACCGCCACCATTAAGTGCCGGAAGGGCTACGGCGTGAAGAAGCTTAACTACAGCACAACGCAGGCGGTGAGGTGTGAGAAAGGCGTGAAGTTCCTGCCTTGTTCGAGGATCGAGAGTGAGGGGGTGTCAGGTGGAAAGTCCTGTGAGGTGTATTTACATACCATGGTAGGACTCCTCACTTTTATTGTGCTGCTTGTGCTGATTTCAATTTATGTTGCCGTGAGGTGCTGGAAAAACTGTGCAGATGTAGAGTTTAGTTGAACAATGCTGGTACTGGCCCAGCTGAAAAGCTGAAAGTGCATTAGTTGATTTGAAATTGAAGCGTCACAGTTGAGTGCCTGTTTAGTTTCGAACTATCTGGTAATTAACCTTAGCAAACGAAATGCTTTCGTCTCCAGAATAATGAAATGATGCTGACTTTAGAACGGGTTTCGATTACGGCTGTTAGAATTCAGTTGAATAATAACACAAAATAAATAAAAATTCAAATACTATAAAATAATGAAAATGAAACTGCATATACGAAAAATCGCCAATCAATTAAAAAGTAAAAGTTCATTAATAAAAATGAAAACAAAATCCTGGATTATGAATATGCCTCTGTACACTGAAGGATTTCAATAGAGAGTTTCATCATTCATAGTTTCATAGTCAAAATCTAATTTTCAGTACACAGAGGTAGTATGCGTTTCACCCTTACAGACAAAATTTCAAGAAACCTTTATTATTCTGCTTTGATAATTACAGCAATAACTTCAAATGAGTCATACAGGCAGTTAATGGAGCTTTTTCTTCCATTTCTACGCCATAAATTGACATCCTGACCTCAAAACTCGGAATCGTTTAATAAATTTCCTTGTCTTATATTTTGCTGTTTCATATCTTTTATTTGTAATTAAAAGTTCATTCATTTTAGTATCCTCACTTAAAATGATTAATTCACTTTATAAGCAGTCTACATATTGCTACCCTATGCTTTTGTAGTTTATCATGAGAATCTGCGTCTTCCTCTTCGCAGTTGTTATTTTCTCGTGACCGACTTTCAGTAAGTCATGTCAATCATCTCTTTATCGGAGTCTGGAGAAGAGGCGACTCGACCTGACTCGTCTCTAGTCTCCCGACTAGTAAACCCGACTAGTCTCGTCCAATACCCGCCTTGAAATAAGTCTTTTCAGCTGTGGATTGATCTGAAAAAGTTACATTTTGAGTTGAGAAGTTTTTACATATAGTAATACTTGCTTTCGTCGTGGCGGTGCAGCGTGGTTTAACTTTAAACTAATATACTCCGCAATTTTTGTGAATCCAAGCTGTTGGTTTCTAATGATAATTAGATTCCTCTATTCCTGTCTTCTAAATTTCTAAGCTCTGCTCTTAAATTTCAAGCGAGACCAAAAGAGTAGTATTTTACATTTTTACGATGCTTGGCTCATGATGTCGTATGATATCTCACCTCATTTCTTATCCTTCTTCTGCTCTTTGTGTATCCATATCGGGACTTTCTTCTCTCCGTAGGATCCCTGATAGCAATCCTGAACAGAAGATAAGAATTAAGTAATCCCTCTAGATGGGCAATGGGCATGCAGGAAGATGCAAAATGCTAAACCGGCCTTACTTGCGGACTTGCCGTGTGATTTCATTGCCCCGAAATTATATAAAGGTAATATTTTGAGTTCGCTTAATCCTAATACGCGGCTACAAACGAATGTAACACAATTTTCATTTTCATCACACGATCAGGGACCTGTTTAACTTAGGGAGTAAGTTGAAAAACATTTAGATGATACGATCAGTTTTAAAATGAGGAGCTTTCAAAAATCATTTAATTATCGTCTTCAGCTCCTACCTGTTTCTGAAGGTAGCTGGGTTGCGCTAGTCTGTTGGGCTGCACGTTGTTGGCTCTGGCGTTACTCAGCACAACGCTCAGCAAGTCACTGGTTGAGGCCTGGTTACCCAGCTGACTGCGGGCATCTCGGGCCATGGTGCTGGGGTAGCCCAGACGGGAACAGTACTTGTCGAAGTGGGAGTTGTTGTTCGCAGAACTGCTGCTGCTACCCATGGTGTTCAATCCAGCCAGACCCTTGTTGTTTTTACTCATGGTGAAAGAGGAGGGTGGTACTTGCTGGGTGAGATTGGGTAGGCTTAGGATAATGGATTTATAACAAACTAGCAGGCCCGTTCGGCACTGCTACGCAGTGTCTCGTCCGCAAATTTCGGACCTAAACAGTTCAAATTAATGAAAATCTTTTTACCGCATTGAAAAATCCGAATCAGAACCAAAGTTGTTCAGTGGAGCGTATCAAAATCAACAAAGCAAGAAATGAAATTCCTCACTTCTCTTGTTACCATAGCAACGCAAGCACCCCACTATCTGCACGTGTGCATGACACAAACCCATACACACATCGACACAGTGCCCATACACACGGTTTTCCCATTCTAATCTATGATGCCGACACAATGGCCCATACACGCCGACACAAAATCCACACACGCCGACACAGTGTCCATACACACGGTTTTCCCATTCTAATCTATGATGCCGACACAATAATCCACACACACGCCGACACAAAATCCATACACACTTACCAAATTATAATTAAAGATAATCGAATATAAACGGCTTACTATATTTCGGATATTTTGTTCACAGATTGAGATAGTGCAACAACAGGCAAATTGATTGACACTGGTTAACTTTAAGTTACGAGGAATTGCGCCCATATTGGGCTATAAATATTGGACGTGCTACGAAATGCGAAGCATTTGGTACTTTTTAAGGAAACACTGAGAAAACGAACAATTTTGTGGTGCTTGGTGATTCTAACCTCTTTTATACGAATTTGGTGGGGTCGAGGGATTCTGTTAAACTTTAGTAGCTTTCCCCGAAAACACCATCTCCTCTGGTTGATCGCTACGGAAACTCGGATATTTCCCCGAAGACTCAACATCCCAAGTGCTGACAACGCCCTGATATATTGATAAGGCATTTGACAAGGTCCTGATAAGGCAATTAGAGAGATGTCGTATCATCTGCACGTACAAATGTCCAGGTACAAGATGAGCTGTGTTTCAAAGGCCTAACGATGGTAACTCTTATCTGAGTCGGTCTGATACTCATGTCGAATGATTTCAAGGAACTCGGAATGACGCTACTTTCCGTATATGGTCAACTTGTGAGGTGTCAGATTTGGGGCCTTGGTATTGAAAAGGGCATTGTTTTGTGTCCAGTTTCTTCTGTTTGTGATCCATCACAGATTCGACTGAAGTTATCAATGATTTCAATTGGCTTTAGTTCTACTTCTAGTTTCTTGTGATGAATCGGATATGACGAAGCTTGAATTATTTCAAAGAAATGAAGTTCTTTGAATCTGTACAAAATTAAAATAATTTGGCAAATTATTATTTTCTAAAAACTCATTCATTTTCCAAGAAATTGTCAAAACTTTCACCTGGAATTTGGTGCGAAGGTTGTCAAAACACAAGAAGGAGATAAAGACAAATATACACAGAGAATATTCGCCTAAATCTTACAGGATTGGTGTGTGTACGGCAGCATAGCATATGGTTTTACCTACGTTTTTCATGATCACTGACGTAGATATCTCGCAAGTTCTGAGGACACGTCCTGAAATTTCCACACGACCGCCCTTTGCACATACGTGGATTAACTGATACGGATATAAAAAGTATAAATATAATTATATCCACGTACGTAGTACATGGTGGTAGTACATGGCGGTGCTGTGCGAAAATTCAGACTTTCAAATTAATGATTATCATTTCTGTGTGAAAATTCAGACTTTCAAAATTATTCTAATTTCTCTAAGTCGCCACACGTCCTACCTGTCGCGATTAAAAACTTAAAACAGCTGTTTTGATCAAAATGACAGATTTTATGGACTGATTTGAAAAGCAAAGATATATACCTACGCACATTGAATAAAAAACATGTCATCATTAGGTTTACAATTGAAACATATTTAAAATCTTTCCCGTTTTAAATTTTGGAAATGACTATTAAATTTGACTTAGCTCCATCAACTGATCAATAAGATATTTATTATTATAACAATTGCATTGTCTTCGGATAAGCGGGCCCCTCAGATCAGACGCGGGTTGACTGTTGCTATGGCAACTCGTTCATTGCCTTCCAGTGTACATGAGACTGTCTAAGGTGTATGTCTAGTTCCACTATCGCCAAATTGCACCTGCAGCATTTGGGGTCAGGATTGGGCACAATCATATTCATAACTTTCGCATTATTTCGTCCAACGATGATATCGACTAAACTTCACAAAATCAATGGAGCAATCGATTTAAATTCCGCTTAATACAGCCTGTTATATTCTACAAAAGAGGTATCATGAGCAATACTATCATACCTTCCTCGGAGTTGTGTTCGTTGACAATCCCAGACGCCTCCTCCTCCAAAGTAATAACATCCAGCCCTCTCAAATCAGCCATGTCAGCAGCCCCAGAGTCCATTTCAGAAGCCAAGTCAGTAACCTGAGCCATGTCAGCAGTAATGTCAGAAGCCATGTCAGCACCGAGCTTTACCTCAACTGCAACTAGGTTACCAACCCTGAATAAAATAGTGATTAGTCAATATTTCGGTTTAAACCACATCAGTCGTTTGAATGGACTAATTGCTTGAGGGGGATGATTTGTTGAGGAATTGAGTCAAATATTGAAATATAGGCAGTTTTGAATTTCTTACGGATTGCATTTATTCCTACGTGACACTGTGACAATACAAAGTTTGGAGAAATTTTAGAATTTTTTGCCCATTCTCTTCTAAAGTTTTAATTCGTATAATTTTTATAAACCCAAATGTTAGAGAAAATATACTCACACCAGAGCACCAATAAGTAGCCAGACAAACATCGTGGGAAGTTCAAAAGGGGACTAGAATCCTTATGTTCACCACACAAAACAGTTACAGAGTTACGATTGTGTTGGGATGGCACCAAACGCCCCTTAAATATCCAGTCCATATTTCATAATATATTGTTCATAACGCCTTTCAGCCACGAGACTTTCGTTATCAAATTTGAGTCACGTGACTTCCATATATGGTCCCGTGTTCAGACACGTGGCCCTTTTATGATTATCTGAATAGATCACATGATCATGATGTTTCCAACTTCACGCGTTTGTGGCTGCGTCCTCCGAGTCAATGCACAACGGTATAGCTGTTTCTTCGTCATCGATTCAATACTATGATTTATGGTAAAGAAATCATGATCAATCGCATGTTATTACCCTCTATTACCATAACACGTGGTTTGGTCCCAGCGAAATAATGATTATTGGATGAAGGGACTGGGTTGCTACAGGCACATTACAATGCACACAAGGTGCGGGATGTTGGTTATATTGGATTGTCTCATTATTGAAAGAGCTTCTAATCATTAAATGATAATGACAATGGAGGGAAGGTCAGCACTTCATCACTGCTTTGAGACTAGATAAGTAAAGAGCGACATATATAACGTGACACTGCTCCTAGTCCTATGAAATTGGATTAAGGTTTATGAGCTGTAAAAGTTCCATGGAAGATTTTATTAAGACTCTACCTGTCCAGTCCAACTATACAACGGTACTCCGTTAACAACGGTACCTTATTTACATACGGTACCTTATTTACAACGGTATCTAATCAGTAATCAACAATGGCACCTTGTTAACAACAATACCTCGTTAACAACGGTACCTTATTAACAACGGTACTTCGTTAACAGTACGGTACCTTATTCACATACGGTACCTTATTTTCATATACGGTTCCTTATTTACAACGGTGTCCTATCAACAACGGTACCTTGTTAAAATGTTAACAACGATACCTTGTTGAAAACGGTACATGGGGACGTTAAAAACGGTACCTTTGTTAACAAATTTTGGTTAAACAAAACCTTTGACAACTTTTGTTAAAAACTTTTTAAACAACTCCCTTTTGTTAAAAGGGAAACCCTTTGTTAACAAACCCTTTGTTAAAAGGGCCTTTGGGGTTAACCAAGGGGTTTGTTAAAACGGTTTGTTTTTTGTTAAAACAACGGCCTTTTAAAAAGGTTTTTTTAAACAAGTTTTAAAAAGGGTTTTTTTAAAAAACCCCCTTTGTTAAAAACTTTGTTAATTTTTAATTTTTTTAAAGGTCCCTTATTTACAAAATTCCCTTATTTTTTTTTCATTTACAACGGCCTTTTTAACAACAAAAAGGAAACAAAATTTTAGGAAAAAAATTAAATAAACCAATGTCAGCATTTTTATAACTGGCTGACACCTTTATAAATACGAACAACGACGTATGCAATTCCATCCCAATCCCGGTCATACCCACTTTCCCCCCAATGGGGCAGAAAAAGGTTGCAATAAACCAGGACGTTGACCCCTCCCCCAACGCAGAAAAAGCGGAAATTCCCCCCCAACCACTCCATCCCCAAACTATGACTTGATGGCTATCTATGCCTTGAAAGCATTTTAAAAATAAATACGGATTACCTGGGTGCTTTTTTCCCCCGGCAAACGGTTTTAGGGAGCCCCGATTTTATGACTATTTGAAAATTCCACTTTTGTAGGCCCAAAGGGCGGCAAAAAATTTGATTTGTCGGGCAATGTGACTTTCTAATTAAGGCCGCGCGCTTTAAAACCTTTTGTTGTTGACCCGAAAAACGAAAAACCCCCGTCAAAAATTTTGGGCAAATTCCCATTAGAAGCCCCCTTTTGCCCTAAGTTCAATAACGGGAATATGGGCAAAAAGGTTTGTCTATAGCAATGAACTATAAATAAAACATTTCGTTTTGAACAATGGGATAAAGTAACAGTTGAGTATTGAAATCATTATTTACAATAGGAAAATAGCACAGTAATTATTGAGCTTTCTGGCTGTTATTTTTCACTGCGTTACTAAGTAAGATTCCGACAGCATTGAAATTGCAAAAGTGCGCCTAAAAGCCGACACATTCTTTAACCAAGTTTTTTAACAGTTTCAAATGCTCGCGTGTGTTGGGTACTGGGTATGAAATTAGCGGGGCTCACTCGGTAAGATTCAAACAGCATTGAAATATTGAAATTGCAAAAGTGCAGCGAAAAGCGAAAAACCCACACAAACTTTAGCTAAGTTGTTCAACAGTTGCAGTTCAAATGCCTGCGTAAAATGGGTATGAAAATAAGCGGGGCTTAAACTCTAATTAAACCCTGAGTTGAAATACGAATAAGAATGTCCAACTGTAACTTCTATAATTGACTAAACACGCCAAAACTCATTCCTATTGTGTTTATATATGACATTAGTCACTATGGGCGTGTCTTGAAGTAGTCTGCTTGTGAAAACATGAAGATGCGGCGAAGTGCACGCAGAAATACGACTTCAAAAAGCAGCAAACTAACTTTGTGATAAAATACTGTAAGGTGCCACGAAAAGAGTCTGTTTGGTAGCATTTAAACTCATTGATTAATAATAGTATAATAATGCAGAAAAGCCGTGATAATTCCATCCAACTTCAGATCACATGATCGTAATCACAACAACTGATAGCAGTTCATCTCGTGTCAGCTTACTGATAACATACTCATGATCACGTTTTACATCACGCGTCACATCATGATCACGTGTTACATCACGCGTTACATCACGCTTTACATCACGTTTTACATCACGCGTCACATCACCGGAAATGTCACGTGATTCGTCACGTGATACACGCGTTACTTCGCCCGGCAAGTTTGCCGGCAGGCTCTCTGATGTCCGCACTCGCAGGCTGAATGTTTGTGACAGAACTGCGGCAGATTGTTGGCAGCGTTCCAGGAATGCGGGCAGGTCACGCGTTACCACGTGTTCAGTGCGTGAGATGTCACGTGATGTGTCACGTGGGGTTGTCTGGAGGTAGTCGGGAGTGAGGGCGGAGAGGGTCTCTGAGTGAATCGGCACTGCGGGTGAAATAGATTAGAGAAATGAGATTTACTGAAATTACATGCAAAATGTTCAGAGGCATACAGGTAAATTATTACAGAGCATTACATTATGATGACTCATCGAAAATGGCAATATAAAGAGAGTTGCTAGCCCCCCCTCCCCCCTTGTTAATCAATTATTATTAATTTTACTGACAATCCAAAGCCAGCGCAACCAAGCCAAGAATCCGATGCTACATCAATATGCATATTGTACATATCTACGATACACACTATACATTATACAGCCAAATTTTCCAAGTTAAATTCAAGTAATGAAGTTATATTGCAGATCTTTAAGGTTATTTTCCAGATTTTAATGATTTAAATCCATTAACCTAAATTATACATTCTCTCAACAGAACATGACTTTTAGACCGGATAGTGACCAGTAATACAATCCTTAGTTATCGTATTACGTTTCATCCTCGAGCTAATTCGGAGAAATTATCACATGTTCAATGATAGGAAATCATGGAATTGAAGCGTTGATCAGGAACAATCGAAGCTAAAATTATCATGTTCCTACCAATCACACGAAGGTCAGTCAGCCATTTAAAAGGAATCCATTGAAATTTCTTTTCTAGGATCCCGATTTCAAACAGAACCAGTTGCTCACTTCAACTCAGAGTTTTACTCACAGCAGAAGAAGCGTCTATCCTTGGGTACTCTGTGCTCCACAACGCTCGGACACTGGTACACCAGACTCACGTCCACCTTGATGAGGGTTACCATGGCAACGTCTGGCAGTTCCATGGTAACGCACACATCACGTGACTGCGTGGCTATCACGTGACTGTCACACGCGTGATTGAGGAGGGAAGGCAGGTAGGGAGATATGTCCACCTGCCGCCAACTGAAGCAGGGGCGTGTTAAGGCTCTGTATCCTGTTTATAGATGATCGATATATCTTTCTACCGGATTATTAGCTTCTATTATCGATAATAATCATCAATAAGGGTCCCATTTAACTATTTAGATTAAATAGCACTAATAATCCAACACCGCACCTTTACAAACCGCCTCATCTCGGAGCACGGCTCGAGCCCGCTGATCCTCACATCCAAATACCGGTGATGTACCTCACACTGCACGCTGATTGGTTGTTGCGATGACGTCACGTGACCATGCAACGCGCTGTAAACACGTGACATGTCGCCCAGGTAACGGCCCAGCTCGTCAGTGCGTCTCTTGACCGAGTCACACTGCTCTGACACGTGTTCGAGGTGATAGAGCCGCGTTTGCGTTGCGGCTGACATCTTGAAATGAACTTGGTAGGGTGGAGGATTTAGGTGATATCTCCATTTGAGTAGGGGGCGGGGGTGATTTTCCTGTTTGGAACAATAATAGGGGATTTTTTGGCGGGAGGGGGGGTGGGCAGAAACAGTTCCCAAGATTCGCGTTGAATTTGAGGTTTCTCACATGATCCTATTAACCTTGGCGCAAAGCCACAGAGCCCTGACACTTAATAACATACGGTAATCCACTGATTAGTAACTACAAAATATTAAATCATATCACTAGTCAAGTTATCGGTAGCAGCTGTTTGTCATGTGCAGTAATGAATTATAGGAGAATTGGCTTCACTCCAAAAGGATGAAATGTCCAAGCGGGAAAGAATTTAAGCTTTCCGATTAAGTTCCCAGTTCGATTCGATTAATAAATCTAAAGGCCAACAGACATACTGCCTGATTTAGTCGCACGTCATTTTCATAACCAAGTGGAAACAAGAAAAAGGATATTTCGTTTATTAATGGAGTTTTTGTGTAATATTGCTATTACTTTGAAATTTACAATAACTGATATAACAGATGATCATGGATATTAAAAACAGTGAATACATAAATCAAAAAAAACATACATACAAACAAATCGGGGTAAAAACTGACGCATTTGATTGGAAAAACTTAATTATACTTTAAGGGGGCCGGGGGGGGTCTGAGGTCGATTTTCGGTTTTTCGTTGTTTCTGATAGAGGAGAACGTCAGCTACAAGTAGGTTTTTACCCCATGAAAAAATATTGTTCCTAGCCAAAGTTATGAATTTTTCAAATCGTAGGTTCGCCTGTAATTACAGTGCGCGCGCAAACTTACGACGTGATTTGCCAAAAATTAACTTTAAAATAATACTCTTCCTACAAGTAGACCCTTGAAACTTGGTAGTTATGTTCTTGTATAAACCAAACTTTGCATCGATTTTTGATTTAGGCCTGAAGTGAAAATATGAATTTTCAAAGTTGGCTCTGTCACAAAAATCATCAAAATTGGTGATTTTCAGATTTCAAAATCGATATTTTCACTTGAGGCCTAAATCAAAAATCGGCTCGATGCAAAGTTTAGTTTTATGCCCTAGAACATAACTACCAAGTTTCAAGGGTCTATCTCAAAATTTGTAGGAAGAGTATTATTTTAAGTTAATTTTCGGCAAATCGCGTCGTAAGTTTGCGCGCGCACTGTAATTACAGGCGAACCTGCGATTTGAAAATTCATAACTTTGGCTAGGAACAATATTTTTTCATGGGTAAAACTCACTTGTAGCTGGCGTTCTCCGCTATCAAAAACAACAAAAAACCGAAAATCGACCTCAGACCCCCCCCGGCCCCCTTAACAGCCCCAATCATTATCAGTGATAACAATATTATTTGAGATTACTAGAGTGCTTGTACACAAACATCACAGATGCATTTAAACTATCTAAATTCAATACTTTCAAAATTCATAAAAATGATTGGTTATTTAATTTAAATTTACATAAAAAATAACGGCGATAAAAATTGGTCCATGTGAGTAATAATAATTCGCAAAATTAAAAATTAAAAATGATACGAAGGAAATTCTGAAATATTCGAAGAGAGGAAGAGGCCAAGAACGGTATATTCTAAAGTTTGTAAATTGATGATTAATTAATTGTATGACAGGTATGACTTCTGTATGACAGGTATGACTTCTGTACTGTATATGTAGTTTGTAGATAAAAATAGAAATAAGCAGGCATAAGGAAGTTAATCAGTAAATGCTTCAAATAATTTATCATTTAGTATCATTGTGATCTCTTCACTGAGATGATTGAACCCCCCTATCACGCCTATTTAATGGACAATTTATAAATGATGATTGATAGCCTTTCTGATGATATTGTTAATTGTAAAACTCTATTAAATTAAACTCGATAACAAATATAAATTGCAAAACTGATATCAAAAACTCGTATCAGTTATTTCGTTTAAACTTCAACCTCTTGAGATATTAGGTCCTATTTTGAAGCTTAAATGAATCCTACGGTCTTCATATGCCAGCTTTGAAGGGTAGGATTTCGTAAAGAACACTTTTTAATATACTCCACTGCACCCAACACACAATGATCTCCTAAGTTTTAGGGAGGAAGGAGTAGCAGTCGTTGCAGACCAGCACCCTATGCTGCTTGGTGTCCGGGTTGGTGACCCCCAGGCGGGCTTTGAACACGCTCCTCCTGCAGCAGTTCCCGCAGTTCAGACACCCGCACGACCCGCACTTGACGGGAGCCGTTGTCATGACAACGCCACACGTCAGACACCGCATTTCAGGAGACGATGGTCCACTTTCCAGGGAGATGTTTGCGTCCCGGGACGTATTGATGTCACGTGACGTATTAGGGTCATGTGACTTACAACGGTCACGTGGAGTGTTTAGGTCACGTGACGTATTAGGATCACGCGTTGTAGCTACTCTCTTTCTCTTAGAAACATAAGACTCAGCAGACTCATTGAACTTAGCCTCGATAATACTCTGAATTGAAGCCTCAGATTCAGATTCAGTGTCAGACGAGTCAAAAGCGCTCGGTTCCGGCTCGTCGGGCGGTAGAATGAACTGCACGCAACACGTAGTGAGCGCCGCCCAAAACGCCCCATTCCCACAGAAAAGATAGAGAGTGAGGAGAGCCAGGGTGATGTTCAGAGGAAGGAAGATAGGGGCGGCCACCCCCACACACAACAGGATAAGCACCCTGCGTGAGGTCACGTGATCAGTCCACGTGACTAGGTCGAGGAGGGCGTCCCACGTGCTGATCAGCGTGGTGAAGGCAGAGTCCAGCTCCCCTAACATCTCCTTGAACTCTACCACCGTCCGGCGCCTGGACTGCACGGACTTCTCCGACTCTAAGGAGTAGTACCGCGGGTTGATGAAGTCTACAGGGTCTATGACAGGCCGCTCGAAGCAGTCCTCGCTGTCTGATATGCTCTGGAGGTAGCCCAGCCCAAACACGGCACTGATAACGAGGAGGAGTGTGATCTGAAGGTAGATGGGGTAGAGGAGGAGAATTAGTGTGGCGGTGAGAACAGCGCCACTCAGCGGGGTGTTCTGCCAGGATAGGAGGTGGAGAAGGGTCGTGTAAACTGAAGTCAGGGGATGGGCCAAAGATCGTACCTTGTGGTACACCGAAACTAGCGTATCTAGCTCGATGCTCTTTGCCATAATATGACCTGCGAATTGGTGGATGAAAGAGTTAGAAGAGGAGCCCAAATGTTTGAAAATAGGACAAATTTGGGAAATTTACGATTTAGAGATTTGAGCGCTTAATCATCTGAATTTCATTCATGCCTACAATGGCCTTTTGAATTTTGTACAGATATAACTGCAGTGGCTGTTGTGCT
Organism: Beroe forskalii; assembly: GCA_011033025.1. Taxonomy (NCBI): domain Eukaryota; kingdom Metazoa; phylum Ctenophora; class Nuda; order Beroida; family Beroidae; genus Beroe; species Beroe forskalii. The sequence goes on along the minus strand of WFMF01000004.1, from coordinate 268,220 downwards.
TCCACTTCTTCCACTAATCGCATTAGAGATCTCATGTTGGTGATTTAACTAATAATAACTCTTGACTTCCATTTCAACATATCGATTAGATTCTACCATTGCACGCTGCCTGACTTCAATCACATCGATTAAAAGCAGTCACAAGAATCATATTTTGTAGTGTGTATTATAATTATTAACTGGATTGAATCAACACGTGGTAACTTTAACACACCTACATCGAGTGATTACAAGTTAACTGCCACATCAAACTGACTCAATTAGCAGATTCTAAATTTAGAAGAAATCACACGAAGGCAAAGAGAATATGGTCTATTTTTATAGCATTGGCGTCAATTCTGAAGGGACCTTGTGCAAAAGGAAGATTAAAAAGTCAAAACTTGATGAATTGATAGCGATTTCACAATATGAACAAATTATCCTTCTGGGCAAAATCAGAAAGAGAGACTGAGAATTTATCAATTGCGTACTACATTAACCTTACGCAGTAGCCCCTAGAATAATTCAATTTGAAATATGACCTAAGTTCCCGGTACCTATGACCAAATTTGAAAAAAGGAATGAAAGCGAGAAGCTTTCAGAGCTTCTAGAGCTTCCGGGGAATTCGAAACTTTCACAATTTAAATTATCATTGGAGTGTACCGCAGTACAATTATTGAAGTACAATTGATTAGAAGATGTACAATAATAATATGAAACGAACCCAAAGTTAAACAAGATGGTGCTACTCGATGGGCAACCTGGAAACTTGTAACGGCATACTCTACGATTTCTTCATAGGCATTGGCTGAGCTGACGGTTTTGCTGGAAGGCTCAGCTCTTACAATTTGAAATATATCAAAGCATCAAACAATTAAAACACAAGAAAATTGTTTACAACTGAAAATTAATTGATATATCAAATATATATAATATAAATTCTAACGGGTTATACCATAGAAAATATATTGAGACATCCAAGTTTCAGTGCCTGGCATCTCCCGGAAATACAGAGCCAAAGGCTGGAGACCCTCACGAATCATTCCTTATATGGAATAATGACGGCATAAAATAATAATTGTAACGTAAGTACTGAGTTACTCATCCAGGACCACAGAGGTCTTGCACAATCAATAGGCAACAGGCGATGAGACTGGTATGATATAGATACCACTAGGATTTAGGGCGTGGAATCGCCTATATAGCTATACCTCATGCGGGACCTCTGCTCGTCCAGACAGCTTGAATTTGGGATAAAACATATGTCCTGGCCTCAGACAGACGTTAGCACGATGCAGTTCGGATCGGTCAAGGAGATTTTCATCAGTTCTGAGAATTTTCGCTGTTACTCCCTGCCGTGAATTTGTCTGTTATGGCAGCACTCTGTACTTAGAAGAATTGTGCTGGGATACTTATTTGAATTTTTCATCCAAAGGGCCGATTAACCAACATGATGGTGATCCTCAGAGTACATCGTTATTTTGGCGGCGCATTAGCTTACTCACAGGTATAATTTGCATTAACCAATCATCGCGCGAATTGACAGTAAACACGTGCGCTGATTGGCCAATATCATGAAGTTTTAAAGATCCAATGGGAAAGCTAATACGCCGCCGATTATAAATATGTATATTTCAATATTAACTTCTGTACAGATAAAACACTTGAGCCGAATATTGTAAAACTCAGTCGATCATGAAACGTATTACGTACAATATATACTTATATTATGATGATAAATTGAAATCAAAATTTACAATCACAAAATTAATACTATTAAACTATTATTACAAGCTGACATACTAATTACTAGTACTAGTACTTGTAATGAATGGATGGCCCATGATAAAATCTATAAGTTCTATTGATAGATTGAATAATAACATAGTACATTCAACAGCATATTAAATTTAAAGTTGAGAAATTAACAACAGATTCTATTCGAAATTCCTTGCCTTTTGAATCATTCCTTAATTATTCTATATGATGGAAACTTTATATCATCATTCTGGTCATTAGCTCCCGAACAAAATCCATGTTACACTCAAATAAATACTATGATATATCCAATAGTCACCACAACAAAATATTTTATATAACAAAACATATTATGCAATAATTCCCTTCATATTACTATACAATGTATACTGCATTAATGACTTAAAATGAACAACGAGGATGTACAAATTTTTGAGCGGTTGCCAGGTTGCATCACAAGATCTGCAATTCTAAGTTGACGTGTCTTTTGGTGTGGTCTTTTGGAATTGGTGTAACATCGCTTTTGGAGTTATTGATTCTCTAGTTAACCTTAACCTGTGTTTGATCCCTCCATCCCAATCAACAGAGCCACGCCCCACTCAGACAAACATTAAATTGTTTACAATGGCGCGAACTGTAGGATCTTACTGTAGACATTATTGTGCGTTTAGGTGCAGGGAAACGTGAGAGGTGTGTTGTGAGTTTTAAAGAAGTATGTTTTGACTAGCAGAGTGAGAAGTGAGTGTGTGTGAGGGATAGTTGACGTGTCTTTTGGTGTGGTCTTTGGAATTGGTGTCACATTGCTCTTGGAGTTATTGATTCGCTAGTTAACCTGTGTTTGATTCCTCCATCCCAACCAACAGAGCCAACTCTCGAGCTAAACTTTATTGTTTACAAATGGCGCAACTTTCGGGCCTACGCGGGGTGTAACGAGGGTTGAAACTTGGAGGATTGTACGACAGTGAAAGCACAGAGGAGCGAATCTCAACGGTCTTACGTTACAGTCTACATCCTGCTAATCTGCAAGGAGCATGCGAAGATCTTTTGGAGTGACCGGAAAAGAGACAACCCCGGAGCCGTGGAGAAAATGATGTGCAACAACAAGTGATGATCAGGGCTACCTGATTGCACAACCTGACTACGAACAGCTACAGTCACAATCTTCCGTAGAAAGGGGATAGGACATTTACTAATTCAACCATCACCCGAGAGTGTTGGTGTATATGGACATTACAGTTTTGTGGGCGTCTTGGTTGGATCAGCTAGGTTTTCATTATGGTTGGAGGACTTCTTTGGGGGTTGAAGGAATAGGAGAATTTAGAATGCCAGTTATTATCTCTAGCAGCCGAAGGGAGTGGTCATCAGCTGAGAGAATGTGTTGGTATGTAGAGTTGCCGAGGGGGTTGATTTGCCTGAATGAAGGTGTTTCTAAAGGACTTAACATTTCATAAGAATCTGTTAGGCGGGATATGAATCCGTTACCCAGTGAGTTAACATTTTCGAAGCAAAATGTTGACTATTTCATGAAATGGACAGAAAACATGTGAAGGAACACATGTTTATTATTCAGATATGCAGTAAATGAAGTATTATCAAGGTTGAAAATGGATTACAGAAGAAAAGGATTTGCTGAAATGGAAAGTTTAAATGTTTAAAATGATACTGACCGGTATGTCAGTAAAATATGGAAACAACACGGATCTTAATCGGGCCCGAAGTGAGGATTAAGTTAGATGTCTGGCCAATATCTAACTCCTCCGGGTTCGTGTTGTATTTGAAGAGGAAGTGACTCAGCAAAGTATGGTACAGAAGTTAAGAGTGAAAAGATTATGGTAACGGATATCATTGACGTGATCATCTTTATTCTGATGACAACCCCAATGGTAATTCAACAGATTTGCAAGGCGGTTGGATTGTGAACATGAGTGATTCAACAGAAGATGGGGCTTTGATGGCAGGCTACTATGAATCAAGTGGAGGATTGGTATTTGGGATCACAGGCTGGCTTCAGGGGACTAGGGGCTTGGCAGACACTGGAATGGACTTCAACCTAACACGAGCTGAAAGGCTGAATCAACCAATTATTTTGAAGTAAAACGCTATTATCATGAATCATGATTATATGGTGTTCCCTAATGGAAAAGTTAACTTTTGATTCTGATCTTAAATTCGATGTATATTTTGTGAGACTGAGTGTGGGACATGCGAGGTTGCGAGAATGTGTGCAATATTCATTATTAGTCTTGTGGTTTCTTTTGAAAATTATAGAAGGAGGACTAATTGATTCATTTTTGTTTAGAACTGTAGACATTATTGTGCGTTTAGGTGCAGGGAAACGTGAGAGGTGTGTTGTGAGTTTTAAAGAAGTATGTTTTGACTAGCAGAGTGAGAAGTGAGTGTGTGTGAGGGATAGTTGACGTGTCTTTTGGTGTGGTCTTTGGAATTGGTGTCACATTGCTCTTGGAGTTATTGATTCGCTAGTTAACCTGTGTTTGATTCCTCCATCCCAACCAACAGAGCCAACTCTCGAGCTAAACTTTATTGTTTACACTCAGTCGATCATGAAACGTATTACGTACAATATATACTTATATGATGATAATAATATATTGAAATCAAAATTTACAATCACAAAATTAATACTATTAAACTATAGTTACAAGCTGACATACTAATTACTAGTACTTGTAATGAATGGATGGCCCATGATAAAATCTATAAGTTCTATTGATAGATTGAATAATAACATAGTACATTCAACAGCATATTAAATTTAAAGTTGAGAAATTAACAACAGATTCTATTCGAAATTCCTAGCCTTTTGAAACATACGTTAATTATTCTATGATGGAAACTTTATATCATCATTCTGGTCATTTGCTCCCGAACAAAATCCATGTTACACTCAAATAAATACTATGATATATCCAATAGTCACCACAACAAAATATTTTATATAACAAAACATATTATGCAATAATTCCCTTCATATTACTATACAATATATACTGCATTAATGACTTAAAATGAATAACGAGGATGTACAAATTTTTGAGCGGTTGCCGGGTTGCATCACAAGATCTGCAATTCTAAAAGTAGAAACTGGAAATGAAGTCAACAGCTGCATTGTATAAAAAGCAACATTTCTACTAGCACAAATACTGTTTTACACAACTGTTGCCACATCTTAGAATGAATGTAAAATATCCACACGTGCGCAATGCTTGAAATATGGATGTACTGTATAACCACATACGTAAACTGTGCCGTGGGACTTGAAATTTCAAAAGATTCTCATTTCTTGAATTGGCAACACCTGATAACAGGATCATTGTATCATAACTATTCTCACAAACGGCCGTATGATGATTTCTCAATTCTATTGTTCAACTGTTGCAATAATAATCGTCCAATAACAGTCCAATTATTACCATATTAAACATTGTGTCCAACTGCGATGTAAAATCATCTGCCATCTGCAGTATTACACCCGATCGGTGAGAGTTTGAATAATGATACATTTCAATGGGAAAGCTATACGATGTTATGTAAAAATACACAAAATGAAAACATGAAATCAGAGAAGAACTGAATTGATGGCTTAGAAATGCAAATTAATCAATAATACTCCATTAGCTAGGCACAGTAATTTTCCCAGAAGCACACTTTCATGTTAATACCAATGAAATGATAACATCAATTATTTTATGAAACGTATTACCTTAGGAGGAGTATTTATGGAGGTTGGAATTTGGGGATTTTTCGGGAAAATCCCCATTTTTCACACACCATGACAGTTCAAAATGACGTCATTTTCATAATATGTTAACAAGAGTAACGACTTGAGAAAGATCCCCAAATTGCACCGTACTAAATATGTCAACACCAAAATTTTACTCCACATAAATACACCTCCTAAGGTTCTCATAAACCAATGATTCTGTCTTATCTAAATCCTATGCAGTCTGTTATACACAAATTTCGAATATATCAAATTCAAACAGTGTAGCGAATTATATATAAACACGAATAGTATTGTAATATTATGTTTTTAATAATATTCTCACTCACGCTGGAAACTGGTAAAGCAATCCTCACGTTAAATAACACTCTCTTTTCGGACAATACACACGGTGCACTTGATAAACCTTGGATAAACATCACTCACGACCTAGATTATAGGTGGACTGCAACCCTTACACTCTTTTACAACTTCATTTTTAACAAGACTTGAACAATTAAATTTTTTAATTTCCAAATATTTGCCATGATTCCTGAATGTGAACGAAAGAATCAACAGATTACAAACACACCACTTTCATCAACCTCTTTATAATATAATAAATCAAATTTCAAAAGTCCTCACGAGAATTTGACCTCGAGAACTCAATTCAATTCATCATTTTAACAAACATTGTCCCACTATAATTGTCCCCCTAAACAGGAAAGAATTGCAGTCCACCTGGCCTCTTGGATCAAGGTGAGTTACTGAGGCATGCACCTACTCCAGCAAACATCACCTAATGCACTCCACAGGGTAGAGGGGGAATATGGACTGGCGCCGTGGGGTCTTTTCCTTCAGTTTCTGGAGGTCCTCGTGGGTGGGAGGCAGGTTGCCCCAGATCAGGAGCTTCTCTCCTGAGAAGGAAGGATACTCAATTGAAGTTCAAATGATTTGAAGTTCAAATAATTTGAAGATCAAATTATAGAAGTTTTGATGATAAGAGTCTTGATTAGCTATAAGACATGTGTATTCTTATTAAGTTCCTTATATAGGACTAGCAGGCCCATTGGGCCTGCAAATACACAGCTCACTCGGCGCTGCTACGCAGCACCTCGTTTGCATATTTCAAACCCCACAATTCGAATTGATGGAATATTTTTACTGCATCAAAAAATTTCTAATCAGATCAAAAGTTACGAAGCTCCGAAATCGAAACAGCATTAAACAGAAATGAACGTGCGCACAATTAATCTGCACGTGCACTTTTCCCTCTTTTCTTGCGCGTTGCCATGGGGCGTGACATACGGAGAACATACACATACTGCGACTTTATAAGTAAGATAGTTGAATGAATACAAAGTACCAGGAGAAACCAGCCAGAGGGCAGAATTATTATACCACATAGTTACTATAGTATATAATACCTGAGTCATCCATTCGTTCGAACTCCTGACATTCAACAGAATGGAACATCCAGAAATGACCATTGTTACAGGAGTCCATGCAGCTTCTACACGGCAAAGTCACATGGTAACCAACTTGATTACCACTGAAATCATTCCAAAATAAGCTTGGGAGGGTTAACAGGATGGCATATTACAAAATACCTCTGATGGCAGGAAATAAAACCAGCTAACTTTAGGCTGGAAGCCAAGTAGAAGTATCAAACCTTGTAAACCAGGTAACTGAATTCAACTTACCATCCTGCACAAACCAAGTCCCGAATATGGCAGTCACAGTTACTGGTGCAGTAGTCATCACCACTCATCTCCACTGCATTGAGGTGTAAAAATGATTTAAAGTCCAGTTTATCAGTTCATAACTTTGTGACTGAACAGTACTGAAGAAAATGAGCACTTTAATAAATCAGGAAAATTGATATTCAGGAAGAAAACTTACTTGGGAGGGGCAAATCTGTTGAGTGGAGTGTTATACTGGTATCTGCTAACAATATAGCTCTCATGCCACGCCAGCAGAGGATGTTCATACAGTGTCGACATTCCAACTTTACAACTTTTTTAGAGAAAAATGTCTGGGTCTGATTAAATCTGGGCATTTTCCTAAATTTGATTCTCTAGTGAAGTTATTGCTTTTATCCCCCTCCCATTTATTTTACTGGCTAAACAACTAAACTCATGATTAATTCTGTAAATTACTATAACTTCAAGTCCAGCACCTAAAATGTATAACAAATAAAGGATTGGCATTAAGCTTTGCATGATGTTATTGTAGGAATGTGACACATATTTACAATGACATATGCAAAAAGCCATGCATATGAACAAGCATTTGAACAAGTTCAATAAAATCAAAGACAACAATGCAAACACCTCACATTTAAAAAGGCAGATGTATCTGTATTTGTGCTGGTGTGAAGTTCAAAAATTTGTGAAGAATAAAAAGTAGAGATTTAAAATTGAGCTAGTTATCATTCTAAACCTATATACTAGGCTAATTGTGTGGCACCTCACACCTACACATAGTACTGAGTACACTAGTTGGATATATCTCCAAGATTCTAGTGAAAATTTTCAACATTCACAATGTGGTTATTCAATATTATGAACCAATTTTAGGGCAAAGCCATGTCAGCTATGGGCCACTGGATGACAATGAATTTGAACATTCTTAAATATCATGGAGTGCCAGAAAAATATAAATTCCATAACCATTCACCAAATACTATTCATATTGCTGAATATAGATATTGTTTAGCACTTCTTATACACATTGAGAGTAATGTAGATAACCTGAGACATATTGAAGGCATTCATAGATAAGTATTAATTGTTACACATGATATTTACTGATCATTTGAATGATGGAGAGGCTGATATGATGAAAAGTATTCATTGAGGACACACAATTCCGTTGTATTTATTACAGAATTTACAACGAAAATCAAAACATGAACATTCTACAGGATTTTTCAACAGTTTCAATATCGTCTCCTACAGTTAATTTTGTGTTTTAACAATTAATAATGGTTAAACTTTATTGTTCGATTGAGTGATAATGTTCCATTATCACTCAATCGAACAATAAAGTAACCTGAACTTAAGAATACATTTAAAAATGTACATCAAAAAACATATTTGACAATGGCCAATAATTAATTGCGGTGTATAAATTGCACTTATTATTATTATTAATATTCAAAAATTCCAACTTAACACAACAAGTTTAAATAATTTTTGTCAACAATATTTTGTTCCAGTTTTTTTTAATAGGGTTGCCTGCTGATATGATACCAGGTACTGATGCAGCCGTATCAACAGTGTGCATTGCTCGGATGACTCGGTCTATCCTCGATAAATATAAAATTGCTATCGCTTGCCCTAATCAGCGCGGCCCTGGTTTCGCGAGCACAAAGTGCGCGGCACACAATTTCGCGCGTCTTTATTTGTCAGATGGACGCTCGTAGGATGCGATGTTACCCTACCCTCGCGCGCGGCACAACGTTACACATTTGGACGTTCCTAAGCCCGCATAGGTGTTCCTAAGCCTGCATAGGTGTGTGAGGAAGCGCGCCGCGCGACGATAACAGGGATATACGCGTTTAGCAAATTTGGACGTCACTTTGCGCTCTCGCTTGATAGCCATCCAGTCAGAAGACATAAACGGGCAACGTCCGTCGAGATGGACGCGCGCGCCCGCCGAAAGGCCGGTGAGAGCAGACAACGTCGAGGACAAGCTTTCTTTCAATAAATCGGTTTGCATGTGCACACAAACACATGACATGGGAAGTGCAGCGTCGCATGAATAATCGATGAAGCCGCGCAATAAATTTGGATACATAGAATTGTTTTTATCCAAATTTGTGGCTTGCATTGTGCGGCTTTATCGAGACTAGATGTGCGCACATACACACAATTGTCAGTACGAATATAATGTTTGGTTGAAAATTTGCCATTTTAAATTCAATTCCCTCCGCGAAATTTGCTTTTTGAATTGGTCGTAATGAAAAGCTACGGGCGCGCGGCATAAAATCAAAACGCGCAATCGGTTAGTGCCGACAAGCGCGCGACTTTCACCAGACAGATCATTCCCGCGCGTTCCATATATTCCATAAACGGACAAAATTTGCCAAACTGTTTATCGGTCCTCGCAGGTAATTGTCTCAGAATTGTTTTCCGGAGGCAGAAAGTTTCCACTGACAGCTCCAGGAAATAAAACATGTGATCTAACGAAATCTTTAGTTCATTTAAAACGACATCACTACCATGTTGTGAATAGCCGGGCCGTGTGATCTCATATATGCATCTAGAAACTAATAACTGTTGAAAACGCTGTACTATAAGCTGTGATTTGGATGAAATAAGGTTAGGTGGCAGAATTCTGAATATAGAGAAGTTTGAAAAGTTCTAGTTAGTGCTGTGTGTGTGCTCAGAAGAAACTGGGAAGTAATAGGGCCGGTAGAAACAGCAAGATAATATGCTGCAGCTAACTTGTTGTTGCATTTTTGTCCCATCCAACCGAATCAGATGGGAACAGCTTTTCTGATCAGAAAAACTGTCAGTAGCTGGGCTTGTAGGGACCATACTTGGCTCGTAATCATATCATAATCCACCATGTACTTTATCATTAAATTCAGTATATTCAATACATCTATTAAAACATATTCTATTCAAGTCACAAAACACAGACAGATCCGTGTTAACAGTGCAATGTGATACCAAATTATCTGACACAGGTGTCGGACTAAGGCATGTTTAACTCATTGGTCATCAACACACAACATTCCGTACAGCTTAGATAGTGTAGCCTCCGTTTAGAGTCTTTTCTAGAACGATTTAATATAGGCATGAAAATATTAAATCTTTGATTTTATCAAAATATTTGATTGTTCATGAATTGGAGAGAGCTACTTAGTAGGTTTTTAGGAAAATGTGTAGGTACTTAGGGAGATAACGAAGCTTTTCGCTGTTGTCTACAGTATGTTAATTGAGCCCTTGTCCATACGGATAGTACAATGCCACATTATGCAGATAACAGATAATTATGCAGTTTTTGGAGGCACCTCACCCTCCTATACTGGGGGCTAGACATCAGTATTTCACCATAACACATAGGATAATAATATGTGTATATACGGGGATTCTATTGTGAGATCATTGTCATACAAAACTACCGTGATAAAATCATAGTCGAGATACAAGAGATATTATGAAATCAAGTTATATCATAGCTTCTTGCCATTTAGAAAAATGCGAAAACAGTCAAAAAACCTTGAAAATGAAACCTCAGTCAGTCCTATACAGCAGTATAAAGTCTAAAATAGGAATTATTGACAGCGTGCGTACTCTCACGGTTTGAGATCACATGAGAAAACATGATTATTTGGAACATGATTATTTGGAACCTTGATCCAAACGGTAAAATATGAGTGTGCGACAGAAGTCATGAAGCCCGCGTGGCATAAAGGTGACTCCGCAGTGTGGAGTCCACACGTCTGTATCAGTGGGCGAAGTCTTTTGGTCCTGTTTGTAAGTTGGCTGATTGAAAGCTTCTTGTAGCTTTCGTTTTAAATCGTTTAAACTTTATACACCTAAGCTAGAACTTTAATTCTCGTTTATTGCGGACACAGTATGTAACACAGCGATAATGACACTTAGTTTTCATGGAATTAGTAAACTAAAATACAACAAGATTTCTGTTTAAAACACATCAGTTGCCGTTACTGACCACCCAAATCGAGACCGAAACGTTCCAGTGTAATAATGTTAATCCGTGTGTGTGTGTGTGTGTTTGAGTGTTTGACTGTTCAACATTCCATTGTCATGAGGCACCACATTCCACCGCGAAGTGGTTTTTTAACATGTAAAGTAAAAACACAAGAAAAACTAAACAAATACACAAACAAGGAGCGAGAATAAACAAATAAAGACAAAAACAGAAAAAACAGAATGTACGAATGCACAGACATGGCGTGTTGCTCATATAAAACTGTTATCTGTGAATGTGTGTACACTGATTGATGTATGATTTTCATTGACAATCCATAGATAAAACATAAACATGCTAGATATATCACCATTGCTCAACATTAAATGAACATTCGTGGTCAATGTTTAGACAGTTTTAAAATCTGGAAAAAATGGTTAAATGGAAGTTTTTCTTTATATCTTATTTCTGGACAGTGCTTTTATGAGAGTTTTTGGTTTATTTGATTCAGGTTAAATCTATCCAGTCACAGGAATTTCATGGCTCGATGAAACTTACAAACGCTCTGCATTGATAAGTCACACCACAATGCGCTACTGACCGTGAACTATATGATTGATAAAGAGACTATTTTTGGCTAATCTCAGTTTGTAAGCACAGAATTGTACAGAATTCCTATTGAAACTGGGAAAGGTGTCTCAACCTGGAGCTAATTACGCGACAAATAGGCGGTTCAACGTCATCAACTCTCCACATTGTGCTATGATAATGACGTCATATTAACCACCTTTTTCTATTATTTCGCTCACATATTGTACACCTTTTTATTTCCTTTACTAAGGCAACCTTCACCATTGTTTCAGCCTGGGATGTGGGCCTTTGAAGTTTCTTTAAATCTGTGAGGTGTGTACTTTGCAGTGTCTTTAATATACACTGTGCTGAATGAATGAATGTTACGGAACAAACTAATTCCCTATTGAATTGGAAGGACTGTGAAATGTGCCAAGTATCAGTGTAAGCAGTGCAAACTCGTACCCTATACACTGTATAATATTATGAAACTAAGTTGCTCATTTACTTTTAGTAACGTTTCTCTTACGTCCCGACACCATCTGAAGAAGTGAACATTGAGTTTAAAGAATTAAGAAATTCAATAATTAAAGAATTTCAAGGTGAAAACATTTCATCATTTTACTTCTGGAAAATTTTTTCGACATGACACAAGCTTCATTCCTGAAATCGAATAGGTTCATGGAATGAATTCATACATTCATTGACAAAACGTCTCTGTTATTAATGAATGTTATATGTACAAGTACACAATGCCACACTATAGTAAAGTATGCAATGAGTCACACGCAAACACGTGTTTTGATGTGGCAGTATCATCATCATAACATCATAATAATAGTAGTAAATAAGTGAGGGGGGTGTTGACATCAACGGGAAGCAGGGGCGTAGCCAGGGGGAAGGCGACACAAGCGACCGTCTCAGTGCCTCACCCTCTTACTCTCAGACTCTCTTAGGACTGAGATTGAGAATCTTTTGTAATGATGATTAGAGCTCGGAGCCAGGCAAATAAAACATTCAACAGGTTTTGAATGTGACTCGCCGTTTCTAAAAACCTGGCTACGCCCCTGACGGGAAAGACTTTATACTGCTCAGTGCTCACGTAACCGTGGTGTCTCGACCTTTTGAAGCGCGCCGTATTACGCCGCGCTTGGGCGCTTTTTTGCGGCGTCTGATAGTGCGCCAATGTGCGCAAATATATTTTGCATAGAAAGTACGTGTGCACGCTATTGTGCGCCGCAAAAAAATTACCTAAGCGCGTCGTAATCCGCCGCGCATCAAGAGATAAAGACAAACGGCAATTATTAAGGGGGAGGGGGTGAGGGTCTATGTCTTGGTGAATTCACTGAAGATAAATAGGTAAATAGAACTTATGAACGTCAGCCTGGTCGTCTGAATGGATGGGAGTTAACGCTGGAACGATGGAGGGCACTGAAGTGGTCAAAATTTCCAGCACCGAAAACCCCTTCCTACCATTCTTATAATGAAAAACAGCCCTGTTTGACTATACGTATCAGGCTTTGCTCTGCTTACAAGTGTATGATTGTTGAGCTATACATGCCTCTCGATGCTATACAAATAGTAATAATATTGCATTAAATCGATATCCTAACGTCGTTACGACTTGGCAAACATATTTACAAAACTTTAGGTTTTAGGTCAAAAATGTTCGTAAATTTCTTCCTATTTTTTGTTTGAGACTCGAGAACTACCCTTTGCCATGGATATTTTGGTATGATAACAGAAACAGATCAGTTTTGCAGCTTGGGCTCAAGCAAAGAGTTTTGAAATCACATACTGCTACGAATCTAATTAAACTCCCCTTGTGGAACATAATATGTCTGTCCCTTATCAGTGGAATATGAACCCTCGTTTCTGTACCTAAATAGATAAGAGTTAAGCAGAAATCCAATTCTGTGAAATATAAACCTGCAAACAATATATTATGATGGGTTTTATTAAAGTGGCGAATTTTGGGTGTATAAAGAAGGAGGGTGGCTTTCAACTTTTCATTTGGAAAAAGAAGAGGGGGGTTTTTAGTTTTTGAAATTCATAAATTTTTAAAAACAAGTGCGTGTCATGTGTATGTGCCTCAAAGTCAAAAATAATCTAAAATTAAATCTAGGATCTGTGAACACCAGCAACCCTAATTTCCCTTTCTTATGTGCACATTCATCACTTAATGCATAATGGATAACCTCTCTTTTCAACAGAGTAGAGTATAATGTGAGCCCTTCTACTCTTGTACCCTTCATCACAACATCTTAAATTATACATTAAATATTACCATTGTTACTATCTCCTGCATCATTATGATGCTAACTATAAATACCTAATGGAACGTCTTCAGTCCAAACAGACACATACACACTTACGTACACACACATACATACATACATACACACACACGCACGTACATATACACACGCACGTACATACACGCACGTACGTACACACTACACAGATTGCTGGGAATTGAGTTAGGCGTTTTAACGACACGACCTCTTCCTTTTGGGGCATGATATTGACATCACTCTCAATGACCTAGTGGTTGCTGAGAGAGCGCCATAAGTTGATACTCCTTAGCGCACTAGTACATATATTATATTGTGCATAATATGTAATATAGAACTATTAACCGAAGTAGAGATTAGTAACATGATATATGTTGCGAGCGCAGCGAGCAACATATATATGCATTATTGTACGAGGCGAAGCCGAGTTCAATAATGATGTGTTTTGTACGAGGCGAAGCCGAGTTCAAAACTAGATGTTACTATCTTTACTGAGGTTAATAGTGATATTATATGGCGAAACCACTCATGAAACGTAGTTAAAACATGGATAATAATGGTCTTTCGATGGGAGCTGCAGACTTCCGGAAGCAAGAGCCATCATGGTAATCTTATTCACAGGGCTGATTACATTTAGTTTTTAAAGTATTGAATACTCAAATATGCAGTACAGAATTACGTAGTTACGCAGTTACAGGCCGAATCAAAATGAATTACCAAGGATTATAGTTAGATAATTCGTTCATCTTCATGTGTTGAACCGGTAACTTAATGAAGCGATATACGTTTTCCCTTCACCTGAACATCATTGTAATTCTTGAAATTCCATAAGAATTAGAGTGGGGTATCACATATTATAAGGCAGCTTGGTCGGTACTTTTAATTTGCTACTTCTACGCATGATAATGACGCTATAAGTCTACCGCTAATTTGTTTTTGGCAGAAAGTTTTAACATTCTAATTGTGGTTCATGATTCATCTCGATTCTCGATTCTCGAGTACAGAGTCATGTCAAACCGTGATACCGAAAATAAATTGTAAGCCCGGATGAACAGTATGTGTTTCCATCGCCGTTTGCTATCATGGATTTCGTTAAGACTGATTTAGAGCAGCTAATTTTTTACTCCTCTGACTTTGAGAAGCTCTAATTGCTGTTGCGACAAATGTGATTATGCAGCCAAGATTAAGATTGTTTAATTGAAAAAAAATTACTCTTAATGTCGTTGGGGTTATTCGGTCGATCTGGACTAATAACCCGTCTCAGGGACTCAATATAAAGGGTTATTAACCTGGTTCAGGTTAGTAACCCTTCAATACTACCATATATACATGATAGCAAATAAGGGCTTGGGAGCCATATAATATACCGTATAAACATGAAAAGTCTTTGACAATAATAGCTACTATTGCTGCACAAGGACATTAAAAGATACTATTAATCAATGGAGCATTTGTTTGATTTTATACATAAAGTCACAAAAAAGCGATATGTCGTATTTAATAAAAATCAAGTATCTCTCTGGCTCTGAAGAGCATACTAAACATGCCATTTGATCCATTCAAACAAATATGCACATTGCACGCTGCAGATTTGATACTTTGAAGCTTTTACATATTCGGACATAACTATTATGTTGGATAGCATTTTACTGGGGTGCCAAATAAGTCATACGATAATTTTAAGTCTCTTTAATGATTTGAAATGTTTGTGATATAGCTAAAACTGACAAAATATTAAATATCAAGAGGCATATATCACATAGCAACAATCATACAAACATACAAGAAGGTGCAGAGTAATTATTATATGCAACTGTGCACAGTGCCAATATAATCGTAGATCAATCCCAATCAAGTAATGCAGGAAGAAAACTCTCTCTCTCCTTGTGAAACCAAGTGTATTGTACAATGTACTTTGTACTTTTGTACGATTAATATTGAATGTAGCATACATACATGAAGGTGCATAACACATAAATTAATACCATATTATGTACATAACATCCTCACAAAATTTTAATGTAATGTGCTAATATACACCCTGGATTGATTCTTTGTAAGTCACTAGTGCATGTGTAGCTCATTGACTTGATGGCGTCATTATCATAGGTCAAACTGGTGAGTTGATGACGTCATTATCATAGCTCAAAGTGGTGAGTTAATGACGTCTCACCAAGAGTTAATAACACCAGGCAGGGTACTTGTAGATCATTACAGCGCCGAATGGGGCTAAGTGCACTGTGAGTGTATAACATTTTAACAAAATGTATCGTGAGTGTGATAGCTAATGCGATGACAAATATAGAAGGTAATGTTTTAAAATTCTCCTCTTCGCCAGAACACAGACGATACATGAAGTATGACTGTATGAATATATCGCGCGATTTTATACTTCATAGTTTAAACTATTATTTACTTTTTTAGTCAAGAAATTTTAAAATTTCTCTACGTCACTTCTCCTTAAAAACATTTAATTGAACAAGATAAGAATAGAAGAAAGGATGAAAGTAAAATGTCCCAGCATCCCATAGGACAAACCATTAATTTTAGATTTAACGTTTTTGATTGTCCATTCCGAAATGTATATACGATATAAAATGTACAATGTACATCATAATAGCGACTAAATGAATGTTTAACAATTCCTGACACTCTGCATACTCGCGTGCAGTCTCTACTGCATGTTGCGACACATAGTGTCACAATACATTAAGCACACACGTCAAACAGCGACATGTTTCACTCGATCTGGCAACTGCACCCTTGAAGCGGTTTAATATGTGATAGGATTATGATGACGTCATCATATTATATGAAATGATGGGTTATCAAACAGTCACGATAACCGTCTGTGAGGTTAAATCTCAAAGCGTGAATATATTCCGACAATTTATGAGAATGGCAATGTCGTCAATCAATCTTCAACAAGAACTGGGTGTACGACATTTCATCTCAAGACACTTCATCTCCCTTTCTTGAACCTCAGCTACGATTTTTTACTCAGGGGCCATCCAGAAATGAGCTCATCACTTGGGTATGTATGTATGTTTTGGAAATGATGAGGTAGTGATGAGGTAGTATGTATGTAGGTTTGCGAAAAGATGAGCTCATCACTTAGAGGCGATATTTTGACACCAACCACTCGTTGGAAAATTGGACCAATGTTTGACTTAAATTACAATTTAGATGAACTTACTTAAATTGCAGTAGTGACGTCACTTCAGCCTTTGATATTGAATGAGTGACGTAATATAAATCTTGATATGATGAGATGAGGTTGGGGTATGTATGTATCTTTCCCAAAAGATGAGGCACTGATGAGGTAGTGTGTATGTATGTTCAAAATAGGCCGTTTTTTGATGAGCTCATTTCTGGATGGCCCCTAACCTTCTAACGAGTCGTACAGCAAGATAAACAAATCAACTTTTCATGTTGACATATTTGACATATATTACTTAAAATTACAGTCAATTTAAGAATTTATGAGACCTTCATTTAACCCCGGATGAAGGAAATTCACTCTTCTAGGAAGTAGATATGTCTGCAACATGAACACTGAGCCATTAAAAGGTGCTAACTTGGCTCAGGAGATGTGACGAATGTAACAAATACTTGAGAAGTAACGTAGACTGTGGCTAAACAGAACGCCCTACACATTTTGTCATTTTACAGTGTTACGCGGTGTTAGTGTGTTACGTAGGTACATGTTAGCCCGCGAGCACCCGTTTCTCTTTTCAGGCCCCAGATTTTGTCAACAAAATGAAGTCTTGATACTATTTAACGCATGAGGTTACAGTGTTGTTCACCTACCTTTCTACATGGATGATCATGCTACAGCACCTCTGCACTGTACAGTGTACTGGTAGGTAAAAATACCTGTTACCATTCATGACACGTTGGGTGAGTGTGAAAACTAGTGGCAGACTAGGAGGGGTCAAAATAAATGGTGAAATTTTAGAGTGGTAATTCAAGGAAATCCAGTATGACAGTTGATAGTTGATACCCTCACACTTTCCGAGCTGTGCAACCATCTCGACTGCGTCTCTGCATACAACTGCTACAAGTTTACTGCTGTTGAACAAGTTTGTGATAATATATAACTGTTACAAGTATAAACTACTAACGTATACTAAGTGAAATGTTCGTGTATATATAAATACACAGATCCACAACGTACACGATATTCTTAGTACAACTGATGTTGCTGTGTTTAACAAGTACACTACAGGTGAGCGAACAAGAGATGTGTACGAGTATTGTACAAGAGATGTGTACAAGTATATTGTACAAGATCAGATGTGTACGTGTACTGTACTATACATGTGTGATCAGCGTACAATTTTGGTATGTACAGTGTGCACAACGTATATTGAAATTAACAGTTTTCATGACATCAATTTGATATGGCTACAAGTACAAACCATTGATTAACGGAATAATCATATCCCTCCAGTTCCAGAAGTGTAATACCTATTTTTATTTGCCCAGTAATTTGAACTGTATATTGCCTTGTTTGGCTAGTGAAAGTAAGAGTAAGTTATTTTAGTCTGCTATGTTATTATTTACCAATACACAACACGATGAACGTAACGACCACACGGCACCATATTGTCCCTTCAGAGATTGTTTACCTGTTCCCTCATCATAAAACGTACACTAACACACAAACAGACACACTAGACACACAAACAGACACACTGATCCAGTACTTTACTACTACACACTACAGCTCTTATATAACGCACTGTATTACACACACATTCCTGAGTTACACACGAGTCTGAATATGACACTCACATTCAAACTTCTGAGTCGGTCAGTACGGTATTTCAGTGAGAATTTAAGTACTTTATCACAGTAGATCTGTTGAAGCTATTGTATGATCTCATTAAAGCACTAAACTAAGAAGTGTATATAGTCATGTGGCTTTTTTCTAAGACACCAAAATTCTACGTTACTCATTATTGTAGCTTGAAGCGTGAAATTCTTTTCTCATTCTTGGACAATACATGACCTTTTTAATTGCACAATATTCGCGCACGTCCATTTTTAAATGTTTTCTAGCAGTTCTTGAGTATTTAAATTGACGGAAATCATCAAAAAATGAAATAATCCGGCAGTATTAACGGCCACTAGTGCAGATCATATACAATATAATCATTTTAAGATTTTACATAACATAACACGACAACTTGTACATTATTAGTTACAATAATTTAAATGTGTGCAGCAAAATCATCACATCATAATCAGGTTGCGAGTTTACGAAAATGACTTAATCATTTTGAGCGTTGACACCAAAACCATAAAAGAAAAGTCACGCTGTGTATAAATATAATGTCAAGTTTATGTGCAACTTTCTAAAAGAAAAACTTTTATGGCGACTTGTAAAATGCAACTTATGTGGCACACTGTCATGGCTTTGGTTCGACTGATTTGGAACTTGTCATGCCCATTTTGAAGTTTAAGACATGCCAAGAAAATTGATTGGCCCAGAAATGGATCGAAAATTAGCATAATCTTGGAACAATCCCCAAAAGGCAGATTGTATGTGAAGAACCTTCTACTTAGGGTGTCGATGACCACGAAGTTTACAAAGTATCAATGAATAATTAATATACTATTTATGTTACGTCAGTAATCAATGTTATGAATATTTTGTATAAACCCTTCTAACTTATATATAAAGTTGTTATTACTATTCATAATGGCCAATCTTATAAAATCAAGAATAATCATATCTTTTTCGGCTTTTTGCTCGCTGGGGGTTTATTGAATTCGATACCGAATTGAACTCCCAGTTCCGGTCTTTTGCAAAACCATCTCATAACGATTCTGAACTCGCTTATATTATTTAAATTATTATATATAAGAGAACAAAATGTTATGTATAATAAAATCTAGACAACTATTTAACATTTTTACAAGTTTTTAAAAGTCTCATGACACATCGCTCGCTGGGAAGGTGCCAGTTGAGGGCACCAAATCCTGATTATCATTTGTAAGTCCTAGAGCACGCGCGTTCAGGATGTCAGGAAACTTCATGGCGTCATAAAAAGAGCAATGTTGAAGTCATCAAGTTGTTTTCGTGTCGTGAATGTTGCAGTCATGACCAGCCGGCTGCCCATACACAATACAATATATATGTTTTTTATACTCTGCACAACAAATTCTCTACAAAATTCTGTCTACTATATTTACAACTATAGGCCGCGGGTGGAGAGTAGGCGACTACACGTGACATCACCATCATGACTAACACAGGAGAATTGATGACGTCACACGCCTATTTCCACACGCGACATATACCCGTACGATAGTGTCTTGGGGAGGAGGATTACGTATCACTATCTCAGAGCGCTGCATGTGTACTTCATGCTTTGGGGGCAGGGTCATGTTTTGGACTCCGGCACATACGTTACCTTAACGGGACCGGATCCCGAGATCCCTGACCGGTTCACGTTCTGAAGGGACGACCGTTGGTGGGGTAACTTGGCCACGTTTTGAATGGAGTTACTGGCGTAGTCCCCGGGGTAAGAGTATGGCTCGCCGGCCGAGGTGCCAGGCGGCGTAGCGCGCTGCAGCCGGGGAGAGTTCGATACTTTCTGGTCGGTGGCCGGCTTCTCGAGTTCCTTGCCGCTCACCTTGCCCAGGAGCTTGGAGGCGCCGCCGCTGAATGAGCGGCGCAGTCTCTGGAAGGAGCCCTTCCGCTCCAGCTTCTTAGCGCCGTTCTTGTCCATGTCCCCTGTAGATGAGGTGGAGAGTTGACACATGGAGGAGGAAAGTCTCTTGTCCTGCACCTCCTTCAGGTTGCTTTCCGAGGAGAGGTCCCCGCGGCTCCCGTAGTACTTCAGGTCCCCGCAGCTCTTCCGCGCCTCCTTCTTAGTGAGCTCCAGACTGTTTTCCCGCGAGGCTGACAAGTCCAGGCCACTGCCGTTCAGACTCTTGTTCTTAGACCGCATGGCACACTCCTCCAGAGTTTCTGCAGCATCGTACTTACCCTGTCTCCGGTACAGAGCGCTAAGGTTCTTCAAGGTGGCTTGCACCGTGGGGCTGGCTATCCGCGCTGCTTTGTGCCACCCTCCGTAGTCGCCATACGGCACCGAGTTAGTGTCCTCGCCGTCCTTATCCTCGCTGTCTGTCCAGGACCCGGACTTGACGCCATTGCTTCTCCTCCCTCCGAACTCCGCAGCGTGTGTCTGCATGAGAATCTCCTTGTAGAGCGACTCCGCCTGTCTGTACTTGCCCTGCTTTAGGAAGCAGGAGGCCAGGTTGTTCTTTGTCTTGGCCACGTTAGGGTCGTCCTGGCCGAGCTTCTCCTGATAGATCTGGAGAGCTCTCAAGTAGTACCGCTCCACTTCCTCATACTTCCCCTGATTCTGACACAGCAGCGCCAGGTTGTTGAGCTGTTTAGCTACGTCAGGGTGCTCTGGACCCAGGACCTTCTCCCTGATCTCCAGAGCTCGTTTACAGAGGGGCTCGGCCTCCTTGTACTTGCCACGTTTACCGTACAACACAGCGAGGTTATTGAGAGTAGCAGCTACCGCAGGGTGGTCCTCTCCTAGGGTTTTCTCCCTGATAGCCAGCGCCTCGTTCAGCAGCACACTCGCTTCCTTGAACTTGTTCTGGTCCCGGTACACTAACGCCAGGATGTTCAGCATGGTCGCTACGTCCGGGTGGTTGCGTCCGGACGTTTTCTCCAGATCATCCAGGGCTTGTTTGCAGAGCGGGACTGCCACTTCGTAGCGTCCTTGGGACGCGTACTGAATCACGAGGTTGTGAAGTGTCCTGAGTCGGGCCGGGATCTCGTAGTATCCAGATCCTACATCCCCCACACTACTCATCACGTGGTCAGTGCCTGCCTCCCCCTCCCCCATGTCCATGTCTATATTAGGTTCCTCCTCCTCCACCTTAGCTTCCACCTTCTCCTCCTCCTTCTCCTCCGCCTTGGCAGGGTCGATGTTCTTGATGTCGTTCATGAAGTTGAGCTGACTGATGTCTTCCTCTAGACTTGCTACTTTCTGCTCAGATTGCATCAGTTTGTGTTGCGCGTTAGAGAGTTCTTCCCTTAGCCACGTGTTTTCTTGCAGCAACCGCCTCACCTGCAAAGAAATAGGATACAAATTAGAAGGATACAAATTAGAGGGATTCAAAGGTGTGTAATTTGTTCGAAGATGGGAATGCTTCGAAATTTGGCTGTGTCATTTGACTTTAGGCCTTTTTCGAGTATGTTTAGGGATCGTTCACATATTACGTAATCAGCCGAGGGGGGGGAGGGGGTTTCCAAATGATTACGTTTGCTTACGAGGGGGGGAGGGGGCGTTTGGCCAATGATTACGTAATCAAAATATCTAAATTTTCATGAAAATTTCAAGGATTTTTATGAAAATTTCACGAATTTTCATGAAAATTTCACGAATTTTCATGAAAATTTCACGAATTTTCATGAAAATTTCAAGAATTTTCATGAAAACTTCAAGAATTTTTTATGAAAATTTAAAAGATATCCGAATTTTTATTACCAAAAATTAACCATTTGCAGAAAAAATTGTCAAAATTTCATAATTATGACTAAAACATGATCTACTCTAACTCAATATGGTTCAGAATGTATAGTTCCTTTAGTGCTGCCCGTAGAGGACTTATAGGAGGGATGTACTCCATTCGTTGAACTCTTCCAAACCACTTCAGTGCCTCTTTGTATATAAGGTTTGCTGCTCTGTGCTTGATCAGAGGTTCGGAGGCCTTTCTTTCCCTAGAGCTCTAGAGTTGATGCCAGAGCAGGTCTTGGCGTACATCCGCAGCTCCATTATCCAGGAATCAATCTTTTTGATGAAGGTGTAGGAAGCTGCAGTTGTCTGTGAAGTTGCTGGACTCTGATCTGGCACTTAGATCTAGGGCTGCTCTGGATCTTGGATTCTGTCGGCTTTGGTGGCAGATGACAGGACACGGATACTAAACTTTGGTTCCATCGGTTTTGAAGGAGGTTGAGGTGGGACCAAGACGTTGACTTCTGGCTCTTTAGTGGAACTGGGGGCCTCAGGTGTAGAGGAGGAGGAGGAGGATGATCTGTTGGAGGTAAAGGAGGATGATGAGCAGATGAGGATGCGTTGGAGGAAGAGAAAGAGGAGGAGGTGTCCATCTCATTGTTAGAGGAGTTGTCGTAGGCGAGATTTCCATAGGAAAAACTAAATGAAGCTTTGAATGTCATCTTCAAGTCGATGATGTTGATGATTGAATTATTGAAACACACGATACTGTTCTAATTTTTTGTCAGTTAATATAGTTTTTTGGTGACGTCAAAAACTGAAGGAGGGGGGTTGGGCCATGATTACGTAATATTTTCCGAAAAAGAGGGGGGGTTTGGCCATGATTACGTTTGATTACGGAGGGGGGGAGGTGGGTAAAAAATGCCCAAAAATTGATTACGTAATATGTGAACGATCCCTTATGAGGTGTGATATGAAAGAAATTAGCTCGTGGCCTTGCTTCTGCCCTTATTTGGCCTAATAACAACAATCAGGAAATCTTTTTGATTTGCTTTTTAGCGATAAACGGACAACAAGGTAATAAAGTAATTAAGGGTTGTTCACGTATTACGTAATCATCTTTCATCAAACTATCAAAGTGGAGTACCTAGTGGGTTTATAAATTACTACAATACACTGCAAAACATGTTCTTATAGCAAATGCAACAACTGCAGACCGGCCCCAAACTCCCAAGACATGGCTACTGAGCTGAGGGCAGAGGGAGATCTGGAATGGTTGAAACCGGCCAGAAATTGATTACTTCATAACGTAATATTTGAACGGCTTATAAAGGGTGCACACTTGCGTAAAATCATAGACGGAAGATCGTACCATGAGACTGTCTGCAGAATTTTGATACGAATCTTACAGATAAAAACATAAGAATTTTGAAATCTATTCTCTGTGACTATTTTATGGCCCTATCATCAGCCCTTTTATGGCATTTAGAGAAAAAATACAAAAACATAAATTTTGAAATCTATTCACTATGGCCCTATAATCAGCCCTTTATGGCATTTAGTAATAGATTAGGTACTTATAATCAAGGAATATTAGTATTTTCTAGCTTACATTTAACGAATTTCAGCGTACAATCTGCGTACCTGAGCCCTGAGCTTCTGCTTTTCTGCCTCTATGGCATTCACATGGGTATGGAGGGATATCATGACCTGCGCCTCGTTCAGTCCCAGCTCTATCTTGTCCATGTTCCGCTGGATTATCTCAAGCTTCTCATGTTCCAGGGTATCTGGGGGAGAGAGTGGGGTATGGCTCTACCAATCAGAATGATGGATTATTATGGTATTCTACACTGATTAGTAGATAGTTTCCAGTATCACTCAATTCCCATGTCCCTGAGGACTTGATAGAAGTGTGATATTAGGGAATAATACCAACGATTTTAGGATGGTGGAGTGGCAGTATTAAGATAGAAATAGTTTCGATATTTACAGAAAACCAAACAGAGGTGGAATGCTCCTCCAGCTCATATTCAGCTGGAACACGTTGGTCAGGAGACACTGGGACCAGTGGACCACTCACCTAGCCTTAGCATTATACTCAGGGGAATAATCTCACTCATTTCAGATTGGTAGACTGGTAGAGTTATGCTATGATGATTTGATATTGAGTAAGAGAGTTAGAGATTGTAGGTCCAGTCCCCGGCCAAGTTATTCACAGAGTGGTATAAGGGTAGGGCATTTTTAGTGAAAACGAGGAGAAATGTCCCTCCCAGCTCGCGCCAGCATATTCACCACGTGAGTCCACTAACCTCTTAACATAACACCGAGGTAGGGGCTACCACAGTACCACACTTGGAGCTAATTGTTTCACTGAACAAGTGTCACACCTTCGCATTTAGATACATGGTAAATGCAGAGTGAGATTTGATATTACATATGTTAGATCATGAGTTTCTAATGTTTCTCTTAATTTGGATAAGTTGTAGTAGTTTGAATTCTAAGATCTATAAAAGATCAAGAGAGTACACATACTTAAATACTAACCATTAAGATACTAAGTGATTTGTACGATTCCTTAACAGGTTGTTGTGAAATTATGGTGAGTATATCATTAGGGCTGGGTACTCCACCTTCATTATATTGATCTTTACACAGGCGGCAGAAATACCAATATTTCTCCCGTGATTTTAATAAAAAACATTCGAGTTTTCGAATGAGGACGAAGAAATTGGAGCCCAAACTGACTTATTACTTGTATCGAATTTCATCAGGTGACATTATATTTATCAACCAAGCATATGCCATCAAAAATATTGAAATTGCCACATGACAAAAATATCACATTTAGGGGCCGTTTGTGGGAAGGAAAAATGCAGTTAAAAATAAAGTTAAACTTCTTCGTAAGAACTGTAGTGGTTAATCGAACGCAACTATTTTCAGTATTTAAATACCTGTCATCACTCGTATCATCCCAGAATCACCCTTAATTTCGAAAGATCGATTGGTTAATAAGATACTAATTACGAGCTGATACAAGGTGACCTGTAACCTTATACACATGCCACTGTTAACAAGCTTAGTAAATCAATGATGAGGCATCACAAGGTTAACATTTTTAGTAGACAATGTAGAAGTATCGAATTTCATTAAAGATCTGAAGGATTTCTTCCCTTGGGAATTACATTTTCTGTGAATGATCATACTGTCAAAGAGAATATTTAAAAAGGGCTGCCATAAGATTCATCAGAAGAGTCCATAAAATGGCCTCAATTGTTCAAATTAACTGTGGATTTCAAGCTTAAAACTGTTTCAAGCTTAAAACTGTTTTCGAAAATTGAGGAAATCACAGATAAGTTTTCATAAAAACTTCGGAATACCTCATTAAAATTTGAGAATAAAGAGAACGACAAAGTAAGATGTCAAAAATTTCATTACGAAAATAATGACACTATTTTACAAAGCATGTATGTTCTAACCAATTAACTTCTCAGAATGTATGACTATGATGAATGATATATTCATTGAAATATCACAAGAACACGACGTTTTAATTGTTACAATTGAAGATGTTCGTAACCACTCTACTCGTCCTATTTCTGATTAAATTTACAAAGCAACGTTTCAATATGATCAACATACCATGTTCAGCATACCATCTTACTTTGTCGTTCTCTTTATTCTCAAACTTGCTAAGAATGCTATATTTAACGTTCCTACCTCATCAAAACCTACAGCAGTTTTGTGGGCTGTACATAATTTGTTATAATCCAGGCTCTCCTTGATGCTACATTAATGTATTAATACTCAGCCTCACATCATTGCCCACTAAATAGGCTCAGGTGCTCAGTAACAGCTCTAGAATGTAACACCGCCAGTATCAGGTTACTTCTGCGTAGTGATACATTTCAAATGACCCTTGTGATCTGTGCACAGGTAGTATATATATATACCTACATGAACATGGGACCATCATTAACATAGTAGTCGTCATATATTACTATGAAAGAACCTCATAGAGACTTATGCCATGTGGAATCTTAAACTTTTACATGCTTTTAGACCACATCTGCTAAGTGGGTACCTACCCTTATTCTTACCTTAGCTAGTTCAAAACACAATAATGTATTACTGCCTGCACAACAATATTATGTCAATTGAAGGTCAATGGACTAGATTGGAGGAGACTTATTCACTGTTTTGTATTAGCCAATTTATGAATGGCGATTGGTTCCAAAAGTTTATATATTTCCAGCTACATAATAAAAACTTGAGGCAAGTTTCACATCAAACTTGAGACAAACTTTTGCAAACTGGAGCAATATGACTATATCAGACAAATGCACGATTAAATGGCAAAGTTGCAAATAATATACCCTAAAGAACAGAACATAGAATACTTTATGTCTATCTGAAGGTCAGGGCCTGGGCTAGGTAAGGGTAATGGTAAAGGATTGGGTTAGAGTTAGGGCATAGGGTAAGGTAAAGGTTATGGTTAGGGTCAGGATGAAGAAATAAAATGTTGTAACATGAAATATATACAGGTAGTGAAAGGAGAAAAGTTGTGTCAACCTCAACAGCTGAATCCCCATGGCATGGTGTGGAATGTTAACAACACAATTCAAATACCTTCAATTGATTAAATACCTGGTTCTTGTGAGAGTGGATCTGCTTTAAGGCTATCAATCATCCGGTGGTGCTCCTGCCGCAGGGTTTCCAAACCCTGTGCAGCAATCCTGGCTTTGGAAAATATGCTTTCTTGGTCCATCTCACCATTAGTTCATGACATTTAGAAAATTGAATCTCCTAGCCCCAATCTACATCCACATGAAATAAACCTTTGAAAAAATATATATTTGTAAGCATTTAAGTTTGATCAACATTACATAATATAACAGATTTCACAGTTTTACTCTCAGTTGTTATTTATAATACTCAGTGCTATTACCAGCAAGGAAAAAACAAAAAGCAGAATTACCATAATATATGCATAAAAGTTTCTGTAAAATGAGATAAGTACTTTTATCATGAAGCAACCTAACTATTGGTTGTGTGATCACATTCGTTGCAATGGCAATGACCTGCATGGAGCCCCTCAGTTTTGATTCCTTGTTTAACATGCTGTACAGCAAGTATCTACACTGACATCACCATGATTAGGACTTTGTCATAATTTTCTAGATCATCTTCAGTGATGAATTTATACTATTAAGAATTTCAACATTTTTATTTTGGGCAAATTTACATGCATGTATGTAAAGATCCTTTTTGAAACATTCAGTGAGGTTTCTAGTGACAAAATTAAGGATTACATAATGTCTCTATCATCAAATAAGGCAGTGAATGACCAGATTCCACTAAGAATAATCAAGGCAATCCTTCCAATCACCATACACTGTATAACACATATAGTTAACTTAAGCTTATCTACAGGCCAGTTCCTGAATCATGCAAGCAAGCTGTAGTAACACCAATTTTCAAAGGTGGTGATAGGTATGATCCAAATGATTATAGGCCAATATCAATACTTCCAATCGTGTCAAAATGTATAGAATACTGTGTGAATGAGCAACTTTCTGACTACTTCGAAAACAATAAGCTACTTACAGAACATCAACATGGGTTTCGAAAGAACAACTCTACTACTTATCTTGCTCTTGATATGTTTGATAGAATATTTGACAGTAAATGTAAAGGACAAATACCTGCTATTATTTTTCTGGATATAAGGAAAGCCTTTGATACTGTTGACCACAAGATACTGTTAGATAAGTTAAAATTCTATGGTGTTGATGGAACAGTAATCCTATGGATTGAGAATTATCTAAGTGGTAGGAAACAGGCAACTAAGTTTTTAGGAAAACAGAGCACTTTCTTATATATCAAGTTTGGTGTGCCACAGGGTAGTTTACTAGGCCCCCTTCTTTTTAGCATATATATTAATGATTTGGTCAGAGCATGCAACTTATCAAGTCCTTATCTCTTTGCTGATGATGGAGCTCTTCTATTTGAAAACATATGCCGTAGGAGTTATCTAAGTATAAAAATTGAAATGCTCACTATAGTAAAATGGCTGAGTGTCAATAAGCTATCCTTGAACGTAGATAAAACTAGAATCATCATATTTGATAATGCTAACTTTTCTGTCAAAATAAATTTAGGAAATAATTACCATATTAAAGAATGTAAGTCTTATAAATACCTTGGACTGATAGTTGACAATCTCCTTAAATTTGACATCCATGTTGATTATATTAAGAAAAAGATTCAGAAAAGGATAGGAGCTATGTATAGGGAAGTAGTCTATTGCCTATAAAATATCGTAAAATGTTTGCAAATTCACTGATCTTACCTCATTTCGATTATCTAGATACAATCTATGGTAGGGCATCAAAATGTAAACTTAATGAGCTTGATATTTTATATAAGAAAGTGGCTAAAATTGCCCTAGGAGTTGAAAAAACTGAAAGCAGTATTAATGTTTATAGAGACATGAAATGGCTCCCATTGCATTTAAGGCGTCAAGTCCATCTTTCTAGTTATATGTTTAAAATACTCAATGGCCAAAGTCCTAGTAACTTTATCAATAAATTTAATTACATCTCAGGTGGGAGCAGAGATGGTGCATTATGTAATCTTTACACACCAAGGTCCAAAAATCTGAAAAATTTTTACTATTTAGGTGCCAAAGCTTGGAATAATGTCCCAATAGACCTAAGAAATATAAATGATCCCAAGATATTTGGTAAAAAGTATAAATCACTTCTTCTAGACTCAGTAACCAATGATACTGGCTATGTTGTCAACAATGCATTTGACTACATCTATAAGTCTTCGTAAATTGGGAGCATAACCTTAATTCTTGAATTATATACTTGAGGTCATTTTTGTAGATAAATACAGAGAAAGGCTTCCCACTACACTTGATTACAAATGATAGCACTACATCTTGCAATGACCATAGTGACCAAACATGCTTTAAGCATTCATTGAGACTGTTATTATTAACAGCTGCATTTGTTTTGATTAATTTATATAATAATATTATTGTTGAGTATCAACTACTGTACCTTATGTTCTAAATTATTTGCATTTACTTTTATGACCGAGAAAGTTTTCAATTTTAATTTCTAACCTTCAATAATGCATAATATTTTAGTGCTGAGGGTTTTTTAATTTTTAACCTTAATTTATTTTATTGAATTATTGACTTGGGCACGTCATTTCATTTATGCAGCCTGACCTTGGCAAGTCACTAAAATGCAACTTTATTCTGTAAATATGTTCAGTTTAAACCTACAGTATGTACTATTTTAAGAGGGTACACATTATTTATGTTTGAGAAAAAAAAACAATTTTGGCCTCTTCTGATATGGTTTTACATATATGTATAGATAGTCCTTTGGGGGTGGCCCTTTCAACAGTCTTAATGATTGCCTTGGTGCTTTCCCTCAGCACAACCAGAGAAGCCTCCTTTATAATTAGAAGCAGTATATATTTTATCCAATTGTGCTGTAAAACATATAATTGAATTGAATTGAATGGCTGCTACAATGGCAGAATATACAAACATTTTCCAAACACTTTCAACTTAGTTATATTTTGGGATAATTTTCCATAAATGCCTTTCTATAATGCCTTTCTGTCAATATGGCAATTAGGGAGGTGAAATATTGATGTCCCCAATGTTGAGATAGTGTTGCATTGATCATTGTTTGAACAAAGGAGGGGACCGATAGAAAAAATGTTGCAACAATGAAATTCAAATCAACACTACTTTACCCAGGAAGTTTAACTGAATTTTGAGATGTTCAGCTTTTGAACATATCATCAAATTTTACACAAGTTCAGTGGTCAAACAGTGGGTTCACTGAATTACTTGTCTGATAGGCCGGTCCTGTAACATGGTGAACTCATGTTGAATTTTACAAACAAATTGAAGCAAACATTCTGTACAGACCAATAACTTGACACTCATGATAGTCAAAACCAATTCTATATCTCGAGGTAAGGAAGATTTATTCTATACATATTGTATATTACATTAGCAAACTACACTCCTGTTATTTAAGAACAAATTTTACATCACCTTCGATATTCTATGCTCATGCATGTTTGAAGTTATTGATCATTTGAGTGAAATACAAATACACAAATATTAAATCGACTGGCTTCAAACCCACAAACTTTACACTGTTATTCAGCTGTCAGTTTTGTAGAAAATTAAATGATCAAAAAGGGTAGTTGAACAAAAAATGACTTAGGCACTTCCATTCAAGAATTAAAATTAACTACAACCTGATTAATTCTTTTAAATGAAAATATAGGTAAGGAACATATTATGCAGTATGAAAATAATACAACTGAATTATGATTAAAAATATCTGAGTTAAAAAAGGATTCAACAATTCAATAAAACACTTCCATGTCAATATGTAACTTGGTAACTATAAAGTGCAGTGTATAAATCAATTATTGTAGTTTTAACAATTTAATTCTCCTAACCAGGGGCGTCGCGTTTGAGCGCTTGCCGCGCCGCGCACTCTGTGCGCGTAACTTGCCAGGCGTTGCCTGGCCCCCTCGCGCGCGCGCCCCGACTCGCAGGCAACGTCTGGCAACGCGTTTGCCCTAACCAGGACCCTGGTTACGCGCACGGAGTGCGCGGCAAGCGCTAAAACCAGGGCCCTATTTCTGAACAACAGTTGGTCGTTTTGACCGCAGATTCTGCGGTCAAAATGCACATCAGGGAAATGGCGCCGCGCGCTACGTTAATAGTAGTTTCCCAGCATTCATCCAGAAATTGACCAATATTTGTCAGAACTGGATAGCTGGTTTCATATGAAGTACCAACAAAGCACTTCATACACTGTTCCTTCTTGCTGTCTAGTTTCTGTTAAGTCTTTACCAAGTCTTCTAATGCCTTTCCAAGGTTCTGGGGTGACTAATAACCATTGTTTTGTGTTTCTATACTTTAAAATTATAAAAGTGAAGCATTTAAGACATGTTTGAATTTTATGCTTGTTTACATCACACTATTTTGCCATTAAAAGAACAGTTTTTCTGTTGGTTTTGGTCCTGTAAGATCTGCTGGTAAAATGGTAGTACAGGAACATAGATGAATTTAGCCCCCAATAGCCCCCATTAGCCCCCATGGGGGCTACGTGAGGGGCTAATAAGGGGCTAGTGAGGGCTAATTTTAAGCATTTAGCCCCCGGCGCGGAACTAAAATAGCGTGGGGGCTATGGTGGGGGCTATAGCGCCCACGGTGAGGGGCTATTTAGCCCCCATTAGCCCCCATTAGCCCCTCACTAGCCCCTCACTAGCCCCTCACAGCCCCCCACGGGGGCTAAAAATGAAGGTTAGCCCCTTATTAGCCCCCATTAGCCCCCACAGAAAAATTAGCCCCCATTAGCCCCCACAGTTTTAAGTTTGGCCAATTTCCATGGGGGCTATTGCGCCCATATGAGGGGCTGTGCTCTCGCATATGAGGGGCTATTGCGCCCATATGAGGGGCTAATTTGGCTGGTTTCTGGCAAAATCAGCTAGCCCCCACCAGAAGTAAATTTTGTGCTAAAAATGCAAATTTTCAAATCATATTACAAATTGCAAGACCACTATTAAAAAATACAAAATACCGTTACAAAATACCTAACTAGGTCCCTGCCCCTTACTAGCCTCATGTTGGCCCCTCCCGGCCCCCCACTAGCCCCTCACTGGCCCTCCTGGCCCTAACTGGCCCCTTATTAGCCCTCACTAGCCCCTTATTAGCCCCTCACTAGCCCCTTATTAGCCCCTTTATTAGCCCCTCACTAGCCCCTCACTAGCCCCTCCCCTCACTAGCCCCTCACTAGCCCTCACTAGCCCCCTCACTAGCCCTCTAACTAGCCCCTTATTAGCCCCTCACTAGCCCCTTATTAGCCCCTCACTAGCCCCTTATTAGCCCCTCACTAGCCCCCTTATTAGCCCCTCGCTAGCCCCTTATTAGCCCCTCACTCAGCCCCTTATTAGCCCCTCACTAGCCCCTCTTTATTAGCCCCCTTATTAGCCCCTCACTAGCCCCTTATTAGCCCCCTCACTAGCCCCTTATTAGCCCTCACTAGCCCCTTATTAGCCCTCACTAGCCCCTTATTAGCCCCTCACTCACTCCCCTTATTAGCCCCTCACTAGCCCCTTATTAGCCCCTCACTAGCCCCTTATTAGCCCCTCATTAGCCCTCACTAGCCCTTTATTAGCCCCCTCACTAGCCCCTTATTAGCCCCTCACTAGCCCCTTATTAGCCCTTCTACCAGCCCCCTTATTAGCCCCTCACTAGCCCCCTTATTAGCCCCTCACTAGCCCCTTATTAGCCTCTTATTAGCCCCTCACTAGCCCCTTATTAGCCCCTCACTAGCCCCTCACTTAGCCCCTTATTAGCCCCTCACTAGCCCCTTATTAGCCCCTCACTAGCCCCTCACTAGCCCCTTATTAGCCCTCACTAGCCCCTTATTAGCCCCTTACTAGCCCCTCACAGCTCACCCCCTCATGCATTCAGATCATAGTGCAGTTACTACGTCACGTGATATGTCACGTGACATTTCACGTGGTAGACCACAAGAAATATCACGTGAACTCTAGTTCTCCAGCAGATTATATCCAGTGCTGATTATATCCAGTGCCGATTTTATCCGATGCTCTGTTGAATCAAAAAAGAAAAAAACTAAATCAAGGGACTTTGTTTGATTTTTAAAAAAAGTCAAAAAAAGGGTATGTCGATTTAATAAAATCAAGATCTCTGGCTCAAGAGCATACTAAACATAAAAATTTGATTAAATTCAAACAAATATGCAGTAATTTGAACGCAATTCAAAATTATTATGTTGAAAATTTTTACCCCCAAAAATCATACGAAAATTTAAGTTTTTAATGATTTAAAATTTTTGTAATTTAAAACTAAAAATTTTAAAATATAAGGGGCAAAACAAGCAAAAATAACAAACATAAAAGAGGAGGGGTAAAATGAAAGTAAAAAACCAAATAACGTAGTCAATCCAACAAGTAATGGGAAGAAACTTTTTTGGGAAACAAGGGGAAAAATTTACATTGTACGAAATTTTTAATTTAAAATAATAAAAATAAGGGGCATAAAACAATAAAAAAATCCCTTTATGTACATAACATCCCAAAAATTTTAATGAATTTGGCAAACCCCCTGGAATTCTTTTTTTAAAATAGTGCATTTTAGCTCAGATTGATGCCAACATAGCCAAATGGTGAGTTGAACGTCAACAACAAAGTGTGAGAGACGTTTACCAAGAGTTAAAAAAAACAAAAACCGGGGACTTGTGATCTTTACCCCGGGGGGGGCAAAAGTATGTGAGTGTATAAATTTTAACAAAATGTAGTGGGGGGAAAATATGACAAATAAAAGTTTTAAAACCCTTTGCCAAAACCAGACATACAGGGTATGACTGTATGAAAAACCCCGGGATTTTATAAAATTTAAGGCCAATTTTAAACTATTATTTATTTTTTTAAAGTCAAAAAATTTTAAAATTTTCAACGTCACTTTTTTAAAAACTTTTAAATTTAAAAGAAAGAAAGAAAAAAGGATAAAAATAAATGCCCCCGCACCCAAAAAACTTATTTTAAATTAAAAGTTTGATTGTCATCCCAAAATTTTAAGGAAAAAAAAAATGTACAAAATACGACTAAATGAAAGTTTTAAAAATCGAACCCTTTATACTGGGGAGTTCTGCATGTTCCAAAATAGGGCCAAAAACATTGCACACAGTCAAAAGGAAGTTTCACCGACTGGCAATAAATTTTGAAGGGTTTTTTGTGATAGATTTGATGACGTCATCATAATATGAAATGATTTAACAAACGTCGATAACGTCTGTGGGTTAAATCTCAAAGGGGAATTATTCCGATTATGAGAATGCAATGCCCAACAACCCTCAACAAAAGGGGTGTAGCATTTCATCTCACATTTCATCCCCCTTTTCGAACCCAGTCGATTTACTAACCCCCCAAGAAAAAAAAAAATATTTTATGTTGAATTATTTTGAAAAATACCAAATTAAGGGGAAAAATTTTAGAACCCTAAATTTAACCCCCGGAAAAAAAAATCTTTTAAAAGACAAGCCGAAATGAACACTGGTTTAAAAGGGGCAATTTTCCAAGAGATGCGGGGAAAATTTAACAAATACTTGAGAAGTAACGTAGACTGTGGGTAAACAGCGCGCCCTACACATGGAACAGTGTTACATATAACTATATAATGACAATTGCATGAATCTATGAGCATGATATGAGCATGACATTAAATTTGTCCTTTCTTTATAATTATTTTTACCTATAGAGACATGGATTAATCAGATAACACCTATTGAACTGTGGTTTGTAGATAAAAATACATGTTGGCCCGTGAGCACCGGTTCCACTTTTCTAGCCTCAGATTTTGTCAACAAAATGAAGGCTTGATACAACATAACGCATGAGTTTACAGTTTTGTTCGCCTACCTTTCTACATGGATGATCATGTCACAGCAACTTTGTACTGTAGAAGTGTAGAATGTAGGTAAAAATTACTGTTACCACTCATGACAAATCGAGTGGGGATGAAAACTAGTGGCAGACTAGGAGGGGTCAAAATAAATGGTGAAATTTTAGAGTGGTATCAAGGAAATTCAGTTTGACAATTGATAGTTGATACCCTCACATTGTTCGAGCAGTGCAACCACCTCGACTGCGTCTCTGCATACAACTGTTACAATTTTACTGCTGTATAACAAGTTCATGCGAAATATATAACGCAAGTACAAACTAACGTATACTAAGTGAAATGTTCGTTATATAAATACACAGATCCACAACGTTCCAATATTCTAGTAAACTGATTTCCCGGTTTTTTAAAAGTCACTACAGGGGGGGAAACGAAAAGGAGTGAAAAGGTTTTGTCAAGAATGTTTGTAAAATAAAAGGAAAGATTTGGGGGGATGTGTAGTGTTGTACATAATGTGTGATCAGGTAAAATGGTTGTACAGTGTACAAGAATTAAATTTAACAGTTTTTGAACTTTGATATGGCAAATAAAAAATTATTACGGAATTCATATCCTTCCTTCCGAAAGGGTTCCTTTTTTTGCCCAGTAATTTTAACTGTATTTTTTGTTTTGGGTAAAATAAAAGGGAATTTTAGTTCTATGTTATATTTACAATACAAAACGATGAACGTAACGAACACCCAATATTTTCCCCTTTGGAAATTTTTTTACCTGTTCCCTCATCAAAAAAGTTTAAAAAACCACACAAACACATAACAGACACACTGCTTCAATACTTTACTACTACACACTACAGCTCTTATATAACGCACTGTATTACATTCTAGGTTACACACGAGTCTGAATATGACACTCACACTCAAACTTCTGAGTCGGTCAGTACGGTATTTCCGTGAGAATTTAAGTACTTTATCTCAGGAGATCTGTGTTGAAGCTATCGTATGATCTCACTACCGCACTAAGAAGTGTATATTGTCATGTGGCTTTTTTCTGAGACACCAAAATTCTACGTTACTTATTGTTGTAGGTGAAGAGTGAAATTCTTTTCTCATTCTTGGACAATACATGACCTTTTTAATTGCTCAATATTCGCGCACGCCCGTTTTTCCATTTTTAAATATTTTCTAGCAGTTCTTGAGTATTTAAATTGACGGATATCATCAAAAAATGAAATAATTCGGCAGTATTAACGGCCACTAGTGCAGATCATATACAATATAATCATTTTAAGATTTTACATAACATAACACGACAACTTGTACATTATTAGTTACAATAATTTAAATGTGTGCAGCAAAATCATCACATCATAATCAGGTTGCGAGTTTACGAAAATGACTTAATCATTTTGAGCCTTGACACCAAAACCATAAAAGAAAAGTCACACCGTACGTATAAATATTATGACAAGTTTATGTGCAACTTTTTAAAAGAAAACTTGTATGGCGACTTGTAAAATGCAACTCTTGTGGCATACTGTCATGGCTTTGGTTCGACTGATTTGGAACTTGTCATGCCCATTTTGAAGTTTAAGACATGCCAAGAAAATTGATTGGCCCAGAAATGGATCGAAAATTAGCATAATCTTGGAACAATCCCTCAAATGGCTGATTGTATCTGAAGGCCAACTTCTACTTAGGGTGTCGATGACCACGAAGTTTACAA
This sequence comes from Beroe forskalii, assembly GCA_011033025.1. NCBI lineage: Eukaryota > Metazoa > Ctenophora > Nuda > Beroida > Beroidae > Beroe > Beroe forskalii. Next base: position 231,536 of record WFMF01000004.1, on the reverse strand, counting down.
AGTATCAATGAATAATTAATATACTATTTATGTTACGTCAGTAATCAATGTTATGAATATTTTGTATAAACCCTTCTAACTTATATATAAAGTTGTTATTACTATTCATGATGGCCAATCTTATAAAATCAAGAATATAATCATATCTTTTTGCCTATTTGCTCGCTGGGGGTTTATTGAATTCGATACCGAATTGAACTCCCAGTTCCGGTCTTTTGCAAAACCATCTCGTAACGATTCTGAACTCGCTTATATTATTTAAATTATTATATAAGAGAACAAAATAGTTATGTATAATAAAATCTAGACAACTATTTAACATTTTTACAAGTTTTTAAAAGTCTCATGACACATCGCTCGCTGGGAAGGTGCCAGTTGAGGGCACCAAATCCTGATTATCATTTGTAAGTCCTAGAGCACGCGCGTTCAGGATGTCAGGAAACTTCATGGCGTCATAAAAAGAGCAATGTTGATTGTTGAAGTCATCAAGCTTTTTGTGTCGTGTATGTTGCAGTCATGACCAGCCGCCTGCCCATACACAATACAATATATATGTTTTTTATACTCTGCACAACAAATTCTCTACAAAATTCTGTCTACTATATTTACAACTATAGGCCGCGGGCGGAGAGTAGGCACCTACACGTGACATCACCATCATGACTAACACAGGAGAATTGATGACGTCACACCGCCTATTTCCACACGCGACATATACCCGTACGATAGTGTCTTGGGGAGGAGGTTTACGTATCACTATCTCAGAGCGCTGCATGTGTACGCCATGCTTTAGGGGCAGGGTCATGTCTTAGACTCCGGCACATACGTTACCTTCACGGGACCGGATCCCGAGATCCCTGACCGGTTCACGTTCTGAAGGGATGACCTTTGGTGGGGTAACTTGGCCACGTTTTGAATGGAGTTACTGGCGTAGTCCCCGGGGTAAGAGTATGGCTCGCCGGCCGAGGTGCCAGGCGGCGTAGCGCGCTGCAGCCGGGGAGAGTTCGATACTTTCTGGTCAGTGGCCGGCTTCTCGAGTTCCTTGCCGCTCACCTTGCCCAGGAGCTTAGAGGCGCCGCCGCTGAACGAACGGCGCAGTCTCTGGAAGGAGCCCTTGCGCTCGAGCTTCTTAGCGCCGTTCTTGTCCATGTCCCCTGTAGAGGAAGTGGAGAGTTGACACATGGAGGAGGAAAGTCTCTTGTCCTGCACCTCCTTCAGGTTGCTTTCCGAGGAGAGGTCCCCACGGCTCCCGTAGTACTTCAGATCCCCGCAGCTCTTCCGCGCCTCCTTCTTAGTGAGCTCCAGGCTGTTTTCCCGCGAGGCTGACAAGTCCAGGCCACTACCGTTCAGACTCTTGTTCTTAGACCGCATGGCACATTCCTCAAGGGTTTCTGCAGCATCGTACTTGCCTTGTCTCCGGTACAGAGCACTCAGGTTCTTCAGGGTGGCTTGCACCGTGGGACTGGCTATCCGCGCCGCTTTGTGCCACCCGCCGTAGTCCCCATACGGCACCGAGTTAGTGTCCTCGCCGTCCTTATCCTCGCTGTCTGTCCAGGACCCGGACTTGACGCCATTGCTTCTCCTCCCTCCGAACTCTGCAGCGTGAGTCTGCATGAGGATTTCCTTGTACAGCGACTCCGCTTGTCTGTACTTGCCCTGCTTTAGGAAGCAGGAGGCCAGGTTGTTCTTGGTCTTTGCCACGTTAGGGTCATCCTGACCCAGCTTCTCCTGATAGATCTGTAGAGCTCGGAGGTAGTACCTCTCCACTTCCTCATACTTCCCCTGATTCTGACACAGCAGCGCCAGGTTGTTGAGCTGTTTAGCTACGTCAGGGTGCTCTGGACCCAGGACCTTCTCCCTGATCTCCAGAGCTCGTTTACAGAGGGGCTCGGCCTCCTTGTACTTGCCACGTTTACCGTACAACACAGCCAGGTTATTGAGAGTAGCAGCTACCGCAGGGTGGTCCTCTCCTAGTGTTTTCTCCCTGATAGCCAGTGCCTCGTTCAGCAGAACGCTAGCTTCCTTGAACTTGTTCTGGTCTCGGTACACCAGCGCCAGGATGTTCAGCATGGTCGCTACGTCCGGGTGGTTACGTCCGGACGTTTTCTCTAGATCATCCAGAGCTTGTTTGCAGAGCGGGACTGCCACTTCGTAGCGTCCTTGGGACGCGTACTGAATCACGAGGTTGTGAAGTGTCCTGAGTCGGGCCGGGATCTCGTAGTATCCGGATCCTACATCCCCCACACTACTCATCACGTGATCAGTGCCTGCCTCCCCCTCCCCCATGTCCATATCTATGTTAGGTTCCTCCTCCTCCACCTTAGCTTCCACCTTCTCCTCCTCCTTCTCCTCCGCCTTGGCAGGGTCGATGTTCTTGATGTCGTTCATGAAGTTGAGTTGACTGATGTCTTCTTCCAGACTTGCAACCTTCTGCTCCGACTGCATCAGTTTGTGTTGTGCGTTAGAGAGTTCCTCCCTTAGCCACGTGTTTTCTTGCAGCAACCGCCTCACCTGCAAAGAAATAGGATAGGAATTAGAAGGATTCAATAGTGCGTTATTTGTTCGAAGATGGAAATGCTTCCAAGCTTGGCCAGTGTCCTTTGAATTTTGGCCCTTTCAATTTCATGAGGTGTGATATAAAATAAATTAGCTCGTGGCCTTGCTTCTGCCCTTATTTGGCCTAATAACAACAATCAGGAAATCTTTTTGATTTGCTTTTCAGCGATAAACGGACAACAAGGTAATAAAGTAATAAAGGATTGTTCACGTATTACGTGATCATCAAACTATCAAAGGGGAGCAGAGGGTTAAAAATCACTAAAATACACTGTACTACATCTTCTTTAAGCTAATAATCCCCAAACGTGGTCCCGGAGCTGAGGGGGATCGGGAGTGGTTTGGAACCGGCCAAAAATTGATTACGTAATATGTGAACGGCCAATAAAAGATGCGTACAAGTGTAAAATTTTGAAATCTATTCTCTATGACTATTCTATGGCCCTATCATCAGCCCTTTTATAATGGCATTTAGAGAAAAAATACAAAAACATATGAATTTTTAAATCTATTCTCTATGGCCCTATCATCAGCCCTTTTATGGCATTAAGAGAAAAATGTCTTGTAATAGATTAGGTGCTTATAATCAAAGAATATTCGTATTTTCTAGCTTAGATTTAACGAATTATAGCGTATAATCTGCGTACCTGGGCCCTGAGCTTCTGCTTCTCAGCCTCTATGGCATTGACGTGGGTGTGGAGGGATATCATGACCTGCGCCTCGTTCAGTCCCAGCTCTATCTTGTCCATGTTCCGCTGGATAATCTCCAGTTTCTCATGTTCCAGGGTATCTGGGGGAGAGAGTGGGGTATGGCTCTACCAATCATAATGATGGATTATTATGGTACTGTACACCATAATATGGATTATTATGGTACTGTACACCTCAGGGACATGGGAATTGAGTGATACTGGAAACTATCTACTAATCAGTTGATTAGTAGATAGTTTCCAGTATCACTCAATTCCCATGTCCCTGAGGACTTGATAGAAGTGATATTAGGGAATAATACCAACGATTTTAGGATGGTGGAGTGGCAGTATTAAGATAGAAATAGGTTCGATATTTACAGAAAACCAAACAGAGGTATTATGCTCCTCCAGCATATATTCAGCTGGAACACGTTGTTCAGGAGACACTAGGACCAGTGGACCACTCACCTTAGCATTAAACCCAGGAGTGTTATAGGAGAAATAATCTCACCGATTTTAGAGTGGTGGAGTGGTATTAGGGTAGGGCATTTTTAAAGAAAACCTAGGTATAGAAATGTCCCTCCCAGCTCCCACCAGCATATTCACCACGTGAGTCCACTCACCTCTTAACATTACAAACGGGAGGAGCTACCACAGTACCACACTTGGGACTAATTGTTTCACTGAACAAGTGTCACACCTTCGCATTTAGATACATGGTTAATGCGGAGTGGGGTTTGATATTATATATGTTAGATCATGAGTTTCTAATGTTTCTCTTAATTTGGATAAGTTGTAGTTTGAATTCTAAGATCTATAAAAGATCAAGAGAGTACACATACTTAAATACTAACCATTACGATATTAAGTGATTTGTACGATTCCTTAACGGGTTGTTGTGAAATTATGGTGAGTATATCATTAGGGCTGGGTACCCCACCTTCATTATTAATATTTACACAGGCGGCAGAAATGCCAATATTTCTCCCGTGATTTTAATAAAAAGCATCCGAGTTTTCCAATGAGGACGAAGAAATTGGAGCTCAACCTGACTTATTACTTGTATCGAATTTCATCAGGTGACATTATATTTATCAACCAAGCATATGCCATCAAAAATATTGAAATTGCCACATGACAAAAATATCACATTTAGGGGCCGTTTGTGGGAAGGAAAAATGCAGTTAAAATAAAGTTTAACTTCTTCGTAAGAACTGTAGTGGTTAATCGAACGCCACTATTTTCTGTATTTAAATACCTGTCATCACTCGTCTCATCCCAGAATCACCCTTAATTTCGAAAGATTGATTGGTTAAGATACTAATTATAAGGTGATACAGGGTGACCTGTAACCTTAGACACATGCCACTGTTAACAAGCTTAGTAAATCAATGATGAGGCATCACAAGGTTAACATTTTTAGTAGACAATGTAGAAGTATCGGATTTCATCAAAGATCTGAAGGATTTCTTCCCTTGGGAATTAAAATTTCTGTGAATGATCATACTGTCAAAGAGAATATTTAAAAAGGGCTGCTATAAGATTTATCAGAAGAGTCCATAAAATTGCATCAATTTATTGTTCAAATTAACTGTGGATCTCAAGGGAATAAATCAATATGATTTAACTTTAAAATGTTTTCCAAAATTGAGGAAATCACAGATAAGTTTTCATAAAAACTTTGGAATACCTCACCAATACCTATAGAAGTTTTGTGGGGCTGTACATAATTTGTTATAATCCAGGCTCTCCTTGATGCTACATTAATGTATTAATACTCAGCCTCACATCATTGCCCACTAAATAGGCTCAGGTGCTCAGTAACAGCTCTAGAATGTAACACTGCCAGTATCAGGTTACTTCTGTGTAGTGATACATTTCAAATGACCCTTGTGATCTGTGCACAGGTAGTATATATACCTACATGAACTTGGGACCATCATTAACATAGTAGTCGTCATATATTACTATGAAAGAACCTCATAGAGACTTATGCCATGTGGAATCTTAAACTTTTACATGCTTTTAGACCACATCTGCTAAGTGGGTACCTACCCCAGTGGAATAATATGAGGAATGTTGGAGCGACAATCCCAGCCAAAATTTGTCCAAATCGAAGCAAAAAAGCCCATTTAGGTTGACAGAAACTCGATATTAATATTTGGCTATTTTACGCCGCGCAATTATTATCATGGTCTCAACTCGCTAGTTTTGATAAAGGAGCAATTTCCAAACTGCGTCAGAATCCAATTAACGCGCACAAAAACTTGGCGTCATTCCTAAAAAAGCTACCAGGATCCTAATCTAGCCAAAATATTCCCAAACTAGCTGCCAGACTCCAAAAGTAGCCAGGGACTCCTAAAATCCGCTGCAGGGCTACCATTGCTTGTTTATACATCCAGGAACTCATTATATCAACTTTTTGTCGTGAAGCAGTGTTTTTGTGATTCATTGGAATGTGGGAACCCTATCAGCCATATGGCTCAATATGTTTTGAAATAATGTACTTAGCAAGGTTGACTTCGAGGTCCCTGTTTGGATAGTGAAATCCCTTATGACGCAAAAAGGCATTTTGCTACTTTATGACTCCATTCAGATAGTATAAATTATAATGAAAGTGCAGCTCTTTATGTTATATCGCCCGAGTTCCAAGCTTAATTTAATGGATTGAGTAATTGTTTGTAGCGCGACGGCAAGAACACACTCACTAATAACATTACTTGCTTTGCATACGAAGTAACCTCCGCAGAACTTCCATTTTTGCCTGATACATACTAATGCGCTGGGCGATGTAGCTAGAAAAAAGAAAGTGATTTCGCATTATTCCATTTGTATCTGTTATTTCGTAACGTCATCGTATCATGTTGCCTAGTGAAGACATGTAATTCGACGTTATCGAGAATGAAATCATGACTGAATTAGTCTTAGACACGCCGCTAGACAGAAAAAAAAGCCGTTTTTCCCGCGAAATCCCCATTCCCAGCCACTTATAAGAATTATTCCACTGGGGTACCTACCCTTATTCTTACCTTAGCTAGTTCAAAACACAATAATGTATTACTGCCTGCACAACAATATAATGTCAATTGAAGGTCAATGGAATAAAGTGGAGGAGACTTACTCCCTGTTTTGTATTAGCCAATTTATGAATGGCAATTGGTTTCAAAAGTTTATATATTTCCAGCTACACAATAAAAACTTGAGGCAAGTTTCACATCAAACTTGAGACAAACTTTTGCAAACTGGAGCAATATGACTAAATCAGACTAATGCACGATTAAATGGCAAAGTTGCAAATAATATACCCTAAAGTACAGAACATAGAATACTTTATTTCTATCTGAAGGTCAGGGCCTAGGCTAGGTAAGGGTAATGGTGAAGGATTGGGTTAGAGTTAGGGCATAGGGTAAGGAAAATGTTATGGTTAGGGTAAGGATGAAGAAATAAAATGCTGTAACATGAAATATATACAGGTAGTGAAAGGAGAAAAGTTGTATCAACCTCAACAGCTGAATCCCCATGGCATGATGTGGAATGTTAACAACACAATTCAAATACCTTCAATTAATTAAATACCTGGTTCTTGTGAGAGTGGATCTGCTTTAAGGCTATCAATCATCCGGTGGTGCTCCTGCCGCAGGGTTTCCAAACCCTGGGCAGCAATCCTGGCTTTGGAAAATATGCTTTCTTGGTCCATCTCACCATTAGTTCATGACATTTAGAAAATTGAATCTCCTAGCCCCAATCTACATCCACATGAAATAAACCTATGAAAAATATATATTTGTAAGCATTTAAGTTTGATCAATATTACATAATATAACAGATTTCATAGATTTACTCTCAGTTGTTATTTATAATACTCAGTGCTATTACCAGCAAGGAAAAAACAAAAAGCAGAATTACCATAATATATGCATAAAAGTTTCTGTAAAATGAGATAAGTACTTTTATTATGAAGCAACCTAAATATTGGTTGTATGATCACATTTGTTGCAATGGCAATGACCTGTATGGAGCCCCTCATTTTTGATATTGTTTAACATGCTGTACAGCAAGTATCTACACTGAGATCACCATGGTTAGGACTTTGTAATAATTTTCTAGATCATCTTCAGTGATGAATTTATACTACTGTATTAAGAATTTCAACATTTTTATTTTGTGAAGAGAGGCCATGAATGCTTCTAATTATGCAAATTTACATGCATGTATGTAAAGATCCTTTGTATGGCTGCTACCATGGCAGATACACAAACATTTTCCAAACACTTTCAACTTAGTTATATTTTGGGATAATTTTCCATAAATACCTTTCTATAATGCCTTACTATCAATATGGCAATTAGGGAAATATTGATGTCCCCAATGTTGAGATAGTGTTGCATTGATCATTGTTTGAACAAAGGAGGGGACCGATAAAAAAAATGTTGCAACAATGAAATTCAAATCACCACTACTTTACACACGAAGTTTTACTGAATTTTGAGATGTTCAGTCAAAACCAATTCTATATCTCGAGGTAAGGAAGATTTATTCTATACATATTGTATATTACATTAGCACACTACACTCCTTGTTTGAAGTGATTGATCATTTCAGTGAAACACAAAAATTCTCAAATATGAAATCAAACCCACACTCCTGTTATTTAAGAACAAGTTTTACATCACCTTCGATATTCTATGCTCATGCATGTTTGAAGTTATTGATCATTTGAGTGAAATACAAAAACACATATGAAATCGACTGGCTTCAAACCCACAAACTTTAAACTGCTATTCAGCTGTCAGTTTTGTAGAAAATTAAATGATCAAAAAGGATTGTTGAACAGAAAATGACTTAGGCACTTCCATTCAAGAATTAAAATTAACTACAACCTTGACAACAAAGATGACTGTATTTGTTCTACAAAGAAGGTATAACTACAACCTGATTAATTTTTTAAATGAAAATATAGGTCAGGAACATATTATGCAGTATGAAAATAACACATCTGAATTATGATTAAAAATATCTGAATTAAAAAAGGATTCAACAATGTAATAAAATACTTCCTATGAGAATCCATTATGATGAATAATAAGCCCTTGCCTAATTCCATGTCAATATGTAATTTGGTAACTATAAAGTGTATAAATCAATTATTGTACTTTTAACAATGTAATTCTCCTAACCAGGGGCGTCGCGTTTGAGCGCTTGCCGCGCCGCGCACTCTGTGCGCGTAACCAGGGCCCTGGTTAGGGCAAGGGTAAACAATCTTACCAATATTTATACTGTTTAAGGTAATTTAAAGCTTAAATTCCTTGGCTTCGAACCAAAGGCGCGGAGTTGAACAATGCGAGCAAAAATCCCCTAAGCCGCGCGCACGTAAAATTAGGGATCTAGTTGTTTGACTTTGTTATAAGAAAAATAGGGGGTCAGGCAATTTCTGATAAGCGATGCGTGCGCGGCGCGTCGCTGAGAAGGTATGGTGAAGCGTCGTCTGAGTTCTACCACTTCGCGCGCGCCACGATTCGACGTCAGACAAATCAGACGCGCGCGGTGGGTACACACACACACTTGATGGATTTCTCCCATCCCTGCGCGCAACACTCGGAGGTTTGGAGGGTCGTGTTGCATACTAGGGATGGGCAAAACTCGACACGATGCTGCTCGCGACGGCGCGGCTCGCGCTATACTAACAGCGTGTGTACTTTGCATTTCCTGTTAGTATAGCGCGAGCCGCGCTATTATACTAGACAATTTGAGCGAGAGATTAAAATTAAATATACGAGTACCTTTTCAAACAGAGTAAAAAACTAAAAATGAAATAATCATTTCACATAGCTCAGAACGGATAACAATCAATCAACTGTACCGTCGGCACGAACTTGAAATGCTTCTAAAAACTTAAAAACGAACTTGTTAAAATGATAAAGACAAAATTACAAGTTACCTTATTGGCCTTTATTTAGCCAGCCTTTTTTAACCGGCCCTATCGATAAAAATCGGATCATTTTTAACCATTTTAACCGGCCCCTTGGACAAAAATTCATCAAGCAGTTGACAAAGAAATTTTTGCTCAAAAATAGCCAAAAAACCAACTTATACTTATACCTAAATTGCATCAAAAACCCAAATCCTGGTCTAACATCATGATTTAGGCCATTATCTGTGTTAAAATTAAATAATGACGGTCAAATGATTAATGAATTTAACAGTACAGAAGCCAAGTAATAAAAGTTTCTTCTGACCTAATCAACTGGCCGCTTTAATTATTTAATTTAATCGGCCCCAATTCCACCGGCTTTTTTTAACCAAAACGTACCAGCCTGTTATTGTTAAATAAGGGCCAATAAGGTAACTGTAAGTGCAACATGAACATGAAATTGAAAAGATCCGTAATTCCAATCGAAAGTACCGAAATCAATGTACCTTTCAGATAAATTAATCTAAACAAACCGTTGAGATTATTCAAACTCCAAAGGATATAACTAAAATTAAGCTGAAAAATGCCATGCCATCTGGAAGGAGATGGAACTAAATCTCAGAAATACAGAAATTGGAATTTTTGGATTGAGCCGAAATTTGTCCCGGAATTATCCAATTCCATTAACTGCACCAGCACTTAATTTCCAGAAGTTAGAATATCGGTGTTGTTCTGATCGATGCCACGGTCCTTTTATGAGTCAGCAATTAGAGCATTAGGAATAAGTAAGAAGTTCAGAAGTTCAGATTAGCAGATTAGAGGATTAGGAGATTTTTGCAACTTAACAACAGTCAGCGTCTTCGGGTAAGGTTACTGCATATCCCTTGAGCAGCGTTATAGAGACTGGCCTTCCCCGTCCCAGCACTAGCAGTCTAGGATTGTCTGTCGGGTATCAATCTCAATCAGCTCCGGCTCATCATTACAAACTTCCCCAAAGCCCCAAGAAACGCAGCATTAATTGTGTCACTGTCACAAACTTGGACGTGCCTGAGGAATAATATAATTAGAAACACATGAAGAGCTCAAGAGGTGTATTATTAATACAATTACATGTACCTGCAGAGAGTGTATATTATTATTTTGTACACATAAACACACACGGCTACACGGCAAATGCATCAACATTTTTTAGCACTGTACACCCTAATTAGCTATTTCACCAGCGTCGTCTCATGCAGTTCTCACAGTATACACAAAACAAATAGTATACATAAAGCATAGTATACACTGTAATACACTCTTACACATTTAAAGCTACACATGCGCTGCTTTGCTAAATGCTGAAATTAAATACTCTCTATTACTTTTTTGTCCCAAATTTGCTAGTAAAAAGGTGTTGTTGCAGTTCCGTCCCATTTCAATGATTTTGAAAGGCAAAACAAAGGGGCGCAAGTCGAGCTCTAGGGAATCGGTGCCTCGACAACAACATTTGATGGCAGCTACTCAGCGCTGGTTTGTGCTATGCTGAACATGCTCACGACGGGTTTTGACCCAAGTTAACGACTGGCTTTTATACAGGTTTTAGACGGGTTTCTGACAGGTCTTATTTAAGTATTTAAGCTTTTAAGATATTATTAAAGAACGAAATGTCGAGTTACCACTTCTCAGGTTCAGTCATCATTTCTGCGGTTAGTATTATAAGATTATACATATAATTACGTATCGGTATTGTAGTCGAACGGTTTACACAAGACACTGTGCACAACAAGCACACATTACCTTATATGGTAATAAGCAAAATGCTCGTTTACACAATACAAAAAAGCAGTATGGTGGCCGAGAGTGGCCATCGAAAAATTTTCAGCAGAAAAAAAAACTTCGAAAAAAAAAATCATGTGAAAAAAATCGCTCTTGGCTGAGAGTGGCCATCGAAAAATTTTCAGCAGAGAAAAAAACTTCGAAAAAAAAAATCATGTGAAAAAAAATCGCTCTTGGCCGAGAGTGGCCATCGAAAATTTTTCAGCAGAAAAAAAATCATATGAAAAAAATCGCTCTTGGCCGAGAGTGGCCATATTGAAAGCAACATGCATGTGCTCATGTATGTGCGTGCGCGTGATTGATAAATGATATCACGCACAGCGACACAGTTCACCTGTATGTGTCTGCATCAAACCATTGATTAACCCACCGACTGACCCATCGATAGACCTATTGATAATGCCATGTTGAAATTTAGATGCTCTCATCATTGACACCTATTTCCCTATTCCTGCACACGTCAACGATCAGTGATGTCATTATCAATAGGTGTATCAATGCAGATGGATCAGTCGGCAGGCCCTGGTCGACAATCGTCATTAGGACACATACAGATCATACTTGAATAGTGTCATGCAGGACAAATACCAGTGCCCTAGGGCCTGGTCTGTAGTTGAAAGGGCTCTTACTAAATCGCTCGCCAGCGCACACGTGGCACTACTTTTTATACGGCTCTCAATCCTTGATTTCACACCCTGACCCTAACCCTGACCCTAACTGACCTCCCAAACCCGAAACCATACCACTGCCCTAACCATTACCCTAACCCGACTGAGAAATAAGGCTTTTTCATCCGTTTAGCCGAGCACTGGTTTATTGGTTACGTGACCAGACAAAAATCAATTTTTCGCCTATTACTTCTCAGGGTTGCATTTTTACCCTACGTCATGGGGGGTGATTTGGAATCAGCGTCGAAAATCTTCAGATATCGAAAATACTCTAATATAAGAATTTTTGGAAATCTCTTGAGCGGGGGTCAGACAACGTCTGACAACGATTTAGTACGCGTGGTCAATGAGAGCATCTAAATTTCAATATGGCATTATCAATAGGTCCATCGATGGGTCAGTCGGTGGGTCAATCAATGGTTTGATGCGGACACATACAGGTGAACTGTGTCGCTGTGCGTGATATCATTTATCAATCACGCGCACGCACATACATGAGCACACGCATGTTGCTTTCAATATGGCCACTCTCGGCCAAGAGCGATTTTTTTCATATGATTTTTTTTCTGCTGAAAAATTTTCGATGGCCACTCTCGGCCAAGAGCGAATTTTTTTCACATGATTTTTTTTTCGAAGTTTTTTTCTCTGCTGAAAATTTTTCAATGGCCACTCTCGGCCAAGAGCGATTTTTTTCACATGATTTTTTTTTTCGAAGTTTTTTTTTCTGCTGAAAATTTTCGATGGCCACTCTCGGCCAAGAGCATTTTTTTTTTCACATGATTTTTTTTTTTCGAAGTTTTTTTCTCTGCTGAAAATTTTTCGATGGCCACTCTCGGCCAAGAGCGATTTTTTTCACATGATTTTTTTTTCGAAGTTTTTTTTTCTGCTGAAAATTTTTCGATGGCCACTCTCGGCCACCATAAAGCAGAATTAATTTTATATATTTCCAACACTGCAAGATTACTATACACACTATACACACACATCGTACAACCTGCTGTCTACAGCGAAGGTAACACACAACGTACACGGGCTGATCTCGGTTGTGGAAGATGGGGGTAATTTTATTTAATGAGATCATGACCAAGCACTGAACAGGGAAGAAACTCAGAAAAGTATGGGATTGACCCGGACTTGAACCCGGAACCTAAGGAAACATGCCCCCCGCTCCACCAATTGAGCCACCAATCCGCCAGCCCTTCCGCTATTTCCTCACACTATGTACAAGACCACTGCCCTTATATATATGCAGTATATGATATCGGAATTAATTTTATATATTTCCAACACTGCAAGATTACTATACACACTATACACACATCGTACAACCTGCTGTCTACAGCGAAGGTAACACACAACGTACACGGGCTGATCTCGGTTGTGGAAGATGGGGGTAATTTTTATTTAATGAGATCATGACCAAGTGCTGAATAGGGAAGAAACTCAGAAAAGTATGGGATTGACCCGGACTTGAACCCGGAACCTAAGGAAACATGCCTTTTTGCTCTACCAATTGAGCTACCAATCCGCTGCTTTTCCGCTACCTCCTCACACTATGTACAAGACCACTGCCCTTATATATATGCAGTATATGATATCGGAATTAATTTTATATATTTCCAACACTGCAAGATTACTATACACACTATACACACACATCGTAAAACCTGCTGTCTACAGCGAAGGTAACACACAACGTACACGGGCTGATCTCGGTTGTGGAAGATGGGGGTAGAGCAAAAGGCATGTTTCCTTAGGTTCCGGGTTCAAGTCCGGGTCAATCCCATACTTTTCTGAGTTTCTTCCCTATTCAGTACTTGGTCATGATCTCATTAAATAAAAATTACCCCATCTTCCACAACCGAGATCAGCCCGTGTACGTTGTGTGTTACCTTCGCTGTAGACAGCAGGTTGTACGATGTGTGTGTATAGTGTGTATAGTAATCTTGCAGTGTTGGAAATATATAAAATTAATTCCGATATCATATACTGCATATATATAAGGGCAGTGGTCTTGTACATAGTGTGAGGAAATAGCAGAAAAGCTAGCGGATTGGTAGCTCAATTGGTAGAGTAAAAAGGCATGTTTCCTTAGGTTCCGGGTTCAAGTCCGGGTCAATCCCATACTTTTCTGAGTTTCTTCCCTATTCAGTACTTGGTCATGATCTCATTAAATAAAAATACAAAAAAGCGTATAACTCCGCTGTTTTTTGGGCAATATTGATCAAACTTTCAGGAAATTACGGGCAACATGTGAATAATATGATCCTGGAGAAGTTAACATTTTTGAACTTCAGAAACGGAGATATTGGTCGAAAACCGCTTTTGTGCCTAAGAGCCTAAGTGCATATTAACTCAGTCATTTTGAGCTGCAAATTTCAACTTTTAGGTGCGAAACTGTATGACTTAGTAGGTACTGAATGAAACAGTGCTGAATCATAGAGTACTGTATCAGACAGTACAATCACACACCAATTTACAATTTTTTTTCTCAGCCTGAAATAGACGGGGGGGCAGCAATTATTGTCTCACTGAACATGTATTTCAAAATGTCGGGGAGTGAATTTGAATCGAATGGTTCGAAATAAGAAAGCTGCGAGAACGTCTGTACTCAAAGTTTGCCGATAAAGTCATCATCAACATAAATCTGACAAAAAGAGCATGATTCTGGAAAACCGTTGTCAAAGCGTTCAGATTTCTGCCTGAATGGTCTAATTTTCAGTTCAGTTTGACCAGTCACTGGGTTGCCGCGTGTGGTTGGGATTCTTGATTAGATAGGGCGATGTCGACATCCCACTAACTGCTGAACCCCCCTAAAAATCTTGAAAGCTTACATGTTAGCGAAGCCTTTTCTTCATCTTGAGAAGCCGTGTTTTTGGTGGCAGCCTGCGGAGGTAGCCTCATGTGTCGCATAACATCGCAATCCCGTTACCGAGAAAAAGTTGAAATTACTTTTCAGTCGCTGCTCTTATAAAAGGGAACATTACACTCAAATATTCTATCTACACTGTTACACAGATAGCCAGATATATGAAACACGCTCGAAAAGTCTCTAAATTTATTGAGCCTATTGAAATAACAATCGGTACCTCAAGCAAACATATAAATTTGTTGCTTGAAAATCTGAAGTTATAATTTTTGCCTTATTAACCGACATTGAAAGCCAAATTTACCTTATAATAACTGAACGATGCTATTATTCCCATGATGTTCATATGATCTTGATGCTCGTATAACTGTAGACGGTATTCTCGTTTGAGAGTCGCAACTTCACGAAGCACTTCAGCGAAGATCATAGACTCGAAGAGCACTGAAAAGGTTAACCTGTCATAGCTAGATTAAAGTTGCCACAATAAGTATTGGCCGACTACTTAGTCGCTCTTGATTTCAAGTCCAAGACTATGTCATTGAGGGGCTCCGATTCTTTTCCCCGCTGGGGTTGTGCCCCAGAACTCAGATGCCACCGGCCTGATGTCGGCAAGTCTGTCTTTCGCGTTAGGCCAGGAAAAACCCGTCCCTCACATCACGCCATCACATCCCCCCCCTTCACTATTCAACTCAATTTCAAGTAACATTATGAAACGCGTCTACGTCCATTTATCAAAACAAAACTTATTGCGCCGACTTAAATGCTTCTCACAGAGGATAAACTGTCAGTGATTTTCACTCTCACTTTCGCAGGCAAAACTCGCAGTAACAGATTACAGATAAGTCTGTACAGCACACATAAATTTGGAACTCGGTATGCAATTTAAAATGCAAAGTTCTTTGTGTTGAAAATAGAATGGTTAGATTTTCTTGAATTTACCTTCCGAAGATGCCATACGAGGGTTGGGGCGGTGAAGTTGGGAGGAGGAAGTTCCAGTAGGGAAGGATGGAGTAAATGTAATGAGGCCAGAACTTGGGATACGAAACAGCAAAAGAGCTGAATACAGTAACGGGTAACCTTAGAGACTTTCCAGTTTCCATGCCTGGTTGAATCACATCTCAATAATAGGAGAAAGAAGAGAGTACCAAACATGGGTATGTCCTCAGTTCTGGCTTCATGTAGTACTGGTTAGGGTTCAGTATCTACACAGCATGGGTTTCGCACCAGGACTTAGGCACGTCTGCAATATGAATATTCCCTACTCCATTTCCAGATAATGTTCAGGAGGGTTATGTAGAACACTTATTCCATACTCGCTTCATGTCTTACTTTGGTGGCACAATTTAGGCGTCCAGTAGCTCTACGCGTGTCAAATTGTGTTCCAGAGGTCACAGTGACGTCCTTGCAGCCTGCAAAGGACAGATGCATATCGTGGCGGTGGAACTGTGTGTTATCTCAGGTGGGATCTCGTATTGCTCATCCCTTTTATCACTGAGGAATTCTTCATCCTGGAACTGAGCATGCCCCTACCATTGGCATGGTGTCTGAGGGGTTTTCGTCTTTATAGTCTTTGGAGTCCCAGCAGTTACAAATGAGCAAATGATTCTTTTAGTTTTCTTCGTTCTTCCGCTAGTTCTTACATTTTCCTTTCTTGACTCCCTGCTGATTTTGATCCATTTGACAATTGCGACAAGTATGCTGTCATACCTCCTGTCATATTCGCTCTGTTGTAGTGCTACAAAAATGTTTATTTGAGGGGCAATATTTCCAGCCACGGAGATGGTATTTAGCTCCAGCAGTCTTCTTCGGTTTATTGCATGAATCCTATTGGAATACAGGGGTAAATAAGAATCAGATAACTTTTCAACATGATATTATGGCAAGGTTAGCGTCACTGTCCTAATCAAAATTGTTTGGAGTTTGGGACCGGTTTTTGAGTTTTTGGGACAACTGGGGCATTTGGGACAAGTTAAGGTCTTAACCTCAAAATCTATTGAAGGAAAATGAACGTGGCAGTTGTAACACAGCAACTGCCGCTTATTCACATTTTAACTATCGCTTTAGCCTTTAAATCAGACATTACAGCAGATGATGCGTAGAAACTGCCATGTTTTTTGTTATATCATAGGTTGCGAGGTAAGAACGCTAAACTGTCGTTCACAAACACAACCAAATCCTTTTTTCAGATTTAATACTATACATGGCACTCTTTGTACATATACCTTTCTCGTTCAACGTGATAAACCCAGGGGCGTAGCCAGGGGGGAGGCGACACAGGCGGTCGCCTCCCCCTTTTCAGATGAGTAGAAAAAATAACTAATTTTGCCCAATTTTATAAATGTATAAATCTGCTTTTCAACGCAGAAAATATACTTCATTTAAATTTAATAAACTACTAGGTTTTCAATTTAGTTCGTCCAATGATGAGTGAAGTTTGTTTAAATACGTGAGAGCATCAGTGCAAAACAGTTCTGTTTCTTACATTTCTCTGGGGCGAAACTAGTATTGTAAAATCATATCACTGCTCGGTAGGTTAAATATTTCGGTTCCAACTTAAAAGAGGTTGAGGTGTAACTCGTTCTGTTGTTCAGCTAAATCATAATATTATGACGATCTATCAATGTGATTTGATTCCATTTAAAGATTGAAACATCACATTTTATTAGCTGGGATTATTAGTAAACATAGATGGTAAATTTGCGACTTAATCCGGTGAAATGCCCATCACCCATAATATAATATCTCATTCGCAGTCTAATCAGTTCAAGATGCTTTTTTCGGCTATTTATTCGGTAGACAGTTGGTTTAATATTATAGATTGGAAAATTTTTTCAACATTCACAAGCTATTATCTACCAAAACATAATTTTGACTACCAAGTCTGTGCATATAACTTAATCAAATCCTTTATTTTGCTGCCTATTTTGCTGGAAAATGCTCTAAAACACCTTCATTTTCCAAAAAATTTTTCGGGGGGCTCCGCACCCCTCGCAGGCAGCTTTCATTGAGTTTTTGCTCCATGTTTTTGCTACACATGACTCAACTATCCTCAAACAAACCAGAGTATAAGAAACCAGAGTTGAAAGATAACAAAGGAAAATGGAAAGGAGGAGGGAGACCTTATATTATAGGTACCTGTTAGACTCCGATATGTCACCCGTACCGATTTATCACTCGAAGTGTAATCAATATGCCACGTGTTCTTACTTCATGTATCCTACAGACCTCTAATTTGATTGACTACAGACTCTACTTCAGGTGACAAATCGGTGTAGATTCCAAAAACTCAAACACCGGTTTGTCATCCTCGTACCAATATGTCACTAGAAGTTGAATTGAACCTCATTACCATAAATTACTCTAAATTAATCTCTATCTTATTCTGTGATATGAAGATCGATATAGAATCATGCTATCCAGACACAACCATGCAATGCAGGAGGAAACATTTCATAAAATTTACATGCAATAGGTAGTGTATACTTTATTATATTAGGTTCACTTCAACTTCTAGTGACATATCGGTACGAGTATGACAAACCGGTGTTTGAGTTTAATCACACCGATTTGTCACCTGAAGTGAGTCTGTAGTCAATCAAATTAGTCGTCTGTAGGATACATGAAGTAAGAACACGTGGTATATTGACACTTCGAGTGACAAATCGGAAGTGTTTATAAAGTCTAATCCATTACCAGCATAGGTACATTCTGATGTACCAAGATCAGAATGTACCTATGCCGGTAAATGAATGAAAATGGAAAGGGTAGATTGGGCACTAATCAACCAGCAAACACAATTCACAAAAACAGCTACAGACAGAGATAGTGCAAGTGATCTATAGAAGTCTCTAGTCTAAGTATATGAGAATATGATTTGCACGCAATGACTCAGGAAAAGACGAAAATTGGAAATATCAACATATAAGCGTAAGCGTATTTATTAAATTGATTTACAAAATCTCAAAATAGGGAGCGGTTACCGAGGACTCAGTCTCTCAGGACTCAGTCAATCAGTTTTTGAATTTACAGATTAAAAACCCACTGTCAAATGAAAACTAAAAATCTTATGAAATTCAGAAATTATGAAAAAGCCTGAAATTCATGGTTTATTTATGGTTTAGAAGTAAAAGGCAAAGTAAAAGTAGAGCAAAAGAATCATGTGAAGCAATAACATTTTCATGTACCTAAGGCGCCTTTGTGTACCTAGGTACTAAGTTAAATAATGGAGATGAAATTGGAAGTTCTGCTGCTCTATAAGCATGAATAAGCAATAGGCCATTTGCCCTAGGGACAAAGTTAAGTCATCGTAACTTCTCATACTCACTAGTAGGTAATTCAGTAATTATCTGAATTAGAATAAGAATTTTAGGTCCTATTACAAATTATGCCTCTAAATTGTAAATATGTTAAATATGCATTGATGCCACATTACGTAAGATGTATTTATGAGCTATAATGAGCCTTGTTTTTTTTCTTTTTTCTATATTTTGAAGGTCTGCTCACTGAAGATCATATTGTGATTAAGAAAAGACCAAAGCTGACTCAGAAAACAAATGGAGAGCATCCTTAGTTTTCCAAAAGGCCTCCCCAAGCGTTCACCAATCGAACAAACGCCCAAATTTTTTAGGCACGATGAGATTTTTACGCTTGCGGGGCGCATTTTGACAAAAATCAAAAAATTTTCAAAATTTTTTGGGGGCATCAATACATGTTTTTTTTGGCTGTGTTACTGAGAACAAGATTTTCGAATGGTATAAAATTTTTCCCCGGGGTTGTTCGACCCCAGTACAAAAACCCCCAAGGTGAAAGGTTTCTGGGCGCGCCGTCTATTCCCCCATCCGCTACCACCCCCTCTGTTGTCATAGCCCCGACACTAGACTACTGACACCAGTCTGCTGACACCAGTCCTCTAACACCAGTTTACTGACAATCCTCTAACCGTTCACTGGCATCGTCCTCGCATCACCCTACGACACCAGTCTGCGCACCAGTTCTGACCCGCGTTGAAACCAGTCTGCTGGTCTGCACTGTCTAGGGAAACCAGTATAACACCAGTTTTGAAAAGTTACTGGCCCTTTCTCTGACACCAGTCTGCTGACATCAGTGCGGACACCAGTTTACTGCATGATTACTGCACGTCTATGGGAAAGTTTTTGACGTCTCGCACCATTTAAATTGACACCGGTTGCGCACCATTTTGGTCCCCTTTCCCCCACCAAGCGCTGAAATTTTTGACACCAGTCTGCTGCCCCAGTCTACCACCACCTACTGACCCCTGTTAGACATCAGTTTTCCCCTCAGGCTACGCCCGTCTGCGGGCCCGTTCGAGACCAGTCGCTAAACGGCCCTCAACCAAAGTTTAGGCCCCAAAACCTCTGACATCCTTGTGAAAGGTTTCGGGCCCTTTTGGCCCAGTTTGCGGCACCAGTTTACGGTACGCACCATTTTGACCCATCGGGCCAATTTTGCCCCCAGTCTGCTGACACTAGCTTGCCCTCCCCGGGTTTGCGGGGTTTCCCGCCCCTTTCTTCACTTGTTGGGGACGGGGGAAATCGACAATTCCCCAAACTTTCTCGTCATCGACGCAACATGGTATTTTGTCGCGCATTTTTCAGCGTCAAATAAAAGTACGATGTATTGACACCCACCCAGGTAAAAAAAGGGGGGCAAGGTAAGTGGATTTGGCCGAACCGGTCTTCGAGGCGTGCCGTGGAGGGTCTAGTCAGCTTATTTGGGGTGTGCAGTACCGACTGACTAGGGGGGGCGGGGGCGGCCCCAACTGCCGGAGGCCAGTGCCGCAGGCGAAACCTCTGGGAAAATAGCTGAAAGAAGCACTCAAAAGTGCCTAAACAAGTCTCTTTACAAATTATATACTTTTATGTTTCAAAAAGTTGTATTTTTGCAAAATTTTAAATGCTCATATCATGTTGATGTATGAAATTCATTATTCAAAGATCGTACTGGCAAGGACGTAGGTATAACACTTCTACACGAGATCATTGGACACATTTACATCGGATCACTGGATTGAGAACATGACTGGAACGTCACAACACAAGATTATGGGACACAGGCAAGACGGATCATTTGATCGAGAACACTGGAACATCGGATCATTACATCATGGAACACAGGTACGTCGGATCATTAGATCGAGAACACTGAAACATTAGAGCACTAAGCATCTTGGGTCACAGGATACATCGGATCATTAGATCAAGAACACTTGAACATCAGAACACAGGTACGTCGGAATGTCGGATCATTAAATCGAGAAAACGGGAAAAAATCAACAATAATATGTTAATTAAAACTTATTTGTCACTATATTTGTTCCGTCTTGAATCTTAGAAACTGTCACAAGAAAGAAAAATCAGTCGCAAAACATTCGAGATGAGTAAAGTGACCGCGAAATCTAAAAGACAATGTTGGAAATGGTACGTGTGCACTGCAAACTGAATGCGCGAAACTGAAAATCGGGGGTGTCACGGGCACCCCCGCGCAATTAAATACAGTAGGCACCCCGATTTCACGGGCACGCCTAGGGAGATTGCAATTTTACAGTAGTACGGGGTGTGTATGAGAGTTTTACGACGCGCAGCGCGCAACAATTGCGCGCGCTAGTTTTGCGGAGGAGAATTCAGTAAGATAAATGACAAAATGCGCGGCAACGTTGACTAAACGGGGCATTCAGCGATGGACGCTAGGGCAATGATCGCGCGTGCGATCACGGAAATGATAAAAATAAAATTTGATTTTCTTAATTTTAGCGGGGTGTACATGGACACCCCAACACCCCCACGGCACGCCTCTGCGGGTCTTGCTTGCATAGAGATCAATAAGAATATGAAATATATTTCAAAAACCTGATAAGAATAGTACACATGTGCAATCTGAAAATTAGAACTGTACTAATCAAACATGAACAAGATTGACAATTTAAAGCTGATTACCTACGTGATCAAAATTTTAAAGAACAAATTGTCAAAATTTCATAATTCAATGATTAAAATAGTATATAAGTCATCGGAAAATTAGCTGAAAATGCCATCTGGAAGGAGATGGAACTACTGAACTAAATCTCAGAAAGACAGAAATTGGAATTTTTGGATTGAGCCGAAATTTGTCTCGGAATTATCCATTAACTTCACCAGCACTTAATTTCCAGAAGTTAGAATGTCGGTGTTGTTCTGATCGATGCCACGCCGCCACGGTCCTTTATGAGTCAGCAATTAGAGCATTAGAAATGAGTAAGAAGTTCAGATTAGAGGATTAGGAGATTCTTGCAACTTAACAGCAGTCAGCGTCTTCGCGTAAGGTTACTTCATAGCTTCATATCCCTTGAGCAGCGTTATTGAGACTGGCCTTCCCCGTCCCTGCACTAGCAGTCTAGAATTGTCTGTCGGGAATCAATCTGAATCAGCTCCAGCTCATCATTACAAACAAGGAACGCAGCATTTGTGTCACAAACTTGGGTGTGCCTGAGGAATAAGATAATTAGGAACACATATTACATGAAGAGCTCAAGAGGTGTATACATGTACCTGCAGAGAGTGTATACTATACGCTTAGAGCATGGCTTGGGATGCGCTAATATTATTTCGTACACATAAACACACACGGCTACACGGCAAATGCATCACCATGTAATTACTTAATTAGTTAACACACCTCCGATCAAACAGTTTATCAGCAATTTGAGTAGCTGAAGATTAGTACTGCATAACTGGCACACCACACCCTAATTAGCTATTTCACCAGCGTCGTCTCATCAGTTCTCACAGTATACACAAAACAAATAGTATACATAAAGCATAGTATACACTATAATACACTCTTACACATAAAGCTACACATGCGCTGCTCTGCTAAATGCTGACATTAAATACTCTCTATAACTTTTTTGTCCCAAATTTGCTAGTAATAAGGTGTTGTTGCAGTTCTGTCCCATTTCAATGAATTTGAAAGGCAAAACAGAGGGGCGTAAGGAACTCTACGGAATCGGTGCCTCGACAATAACATTGGGTGGCAGCTACTCCCTGCTCTGGTTTGTGCTATGCTCTGAACATTCTCATGACGAGTTTTGACTTTTTGACCCAAGTTAACGACTGGCTTTTATACAGGTTTTAGACGGGTTTCTGACAGGTCTTTTAAGATATTATTTAAGAACGAAATGAGTTACCACTTCTCAGGCTCGGTCATCATTTCTGCGGTGAGTTTGAGCCGCTTACAAGTATTATTACCCTGCAGTGTAATTACTTTTCGAGTTTTTGAGCAAAATTAATCATGTAATATCACCGTACCCAGCAGTTGAATTACTGTCAAGTGTGTAATTACTATACCTCAACTGTTGAATTACTATTCAAGTGTTGAATTACTATTCTCAACTGTTGAATTACTACTGTTGAATTACTAATCATTTTCTGAAACGGCCAATCGCACGATCCTAACCCCTATTTGCTATCTCTGTGAGCAAGTAAATAGGGAATGATAAGTTCCCATGATATCTGTTATCGCACTTTTCATAACAGATATCAAGATAAGGAGCACAAATATGTATGTTACATTACAAAATGGTACATTCGGTAGCACAAGATAAAGTAGATAAGGAGCTCATGTATAAAATACGATATATGGGGCAACACAAGATGAAAGATAAAATAGATGAAAGGATTAAAGTACACTAGTTACAGTACCTTATATCGTATATATGGCGCCACGCAGACGCGTTTGATAACACCATCCGTGTTTCAATGTTTATTTATCGAGTGTTTGAGAGATAACGCAGACTTGTGGCGCCATTTGTATGGTGTAATGCTCCGTTAATCGTTATGTACATTTATTTCGTGCGCCGTCATTTCTATCTGTCAGTGAACTTCGGTTCTTATTTTTAGATCGGGTTGAAAGTAATGATCATGGTACAATACTTATTGATCAACAAAGGAGTGTATACATGTGCATTTTGATACATTCTTAAGATTTAGCTTACTACAATACTACATTCTAAAGATTTCGCTTTCTACATACAATCGTGTTTTCTTTAGGGCAGGTTCTATACGAGATTTGCATAAGATTGTACCTCTCAAGTTGGGTCCAGTTGTTGACATGATGATTGTGATTTGAATTGTTTAGTTTTCGATTGAGTACTTATTCATACTTGATTCATGCTTTTATGGCAATGAAGGATCATAAAATTTTTGTAAAGTACCTATATAAACTATACGTCATACACTAACAGTATACATCAATGCTAGGTGCTGGTTCTATCCTTTGAATTTGAATATATTCGCTGAATTGACCCCCACGATGATGATTAATGATTATGTTATGTTGACTTTTAAAAAATTCATCGGTGGAAATTTGTTATCAAAATTTTCGCCTGTTTCAATTATAGAATTATGAAATAGGGTACCTGTTAGTGTTCTTCAAAAAAGCATTGCCTTCGAATACATAATAAGTTCATTCGAACTAATATTATGTTTTTTAAGTTTCCTTGATTGCTGCATAAATGGCAGGGTAATAATACGAGTAAGCTACACTTGCGTAATACTACCATCGTAATTGCACTCGCAAGCTGTGCATTTACCATATAAATTCACTGCAAGCTCGATTTTTGATGAATTCCCAAGAATACAAATTTCTGCCTTGATATAATAATAAAAGTATAACTTTCTATTGGTTCACTAATACACCTGCTTTATAAAATAGTGATATAGGATAACTTAATATATTACATGTATTGATAGCAATAACATGATCCTACCATGTTAGGAATGTTTAATTTATTTTCTATAGTTCATAGAAGAAATTATGAAAAAAATTATTATTCACGAGTCACGACAAGCTTTTATCATAAACTAGAGCGTATTACATACGTTGAATCTCAACCTCAAATATGATTGTATGGATCTTGAAGACAATAATAATTGCAAATTATGAATATTTAATAACCTAACCGTTTGATTTATTATGGGAAAAACTGTTGATTGTTGAACATTCTAACGAAAAAGTACACGCACAACTTCGCACGGTGACGAATAGAAAGTCAGACTCAGTAGGTATGGACGTGTAGACGACAGAAAGCCGTATCAAGTATCAATTCTGGATTGGCTGGGATTAGAAAACATTCTAATATCATTAAAGTTACTGTTACTGTTCAGTATTTTGTCTCCAGGGCTCAGTATACGATCATTATCGCGCGTAGACTGTATAGAGAGTATAGAATAGTAATGCTGGTAATGTAGGTAATATGTGTGGCTGGTGTAATCGTGTAATCAATATCTAAATGAACTGGCTAGATATAGTTCTAGATATAGTTCTATAATTAGTCGTGACTTCAATTTGAGATACAATCATATACCACATCGAAATGCTTTGAAATACCTATATTTACATCCCGACAAAGCTACATATATTATGGTTTTGCTGCACTTAGTCACAAATGAGTAAGTGATATTTGGCATGACCTTGGGACACCACCCTTTTCAAAGAATTTCATGAGTAACTGCAATGTGAGTAACTGCATTTCTGAATTTTGGAGCACGACCACCACGTGAGTAAGTGGGCATAAGGTCTGTGCACTTACTCACTGATATCCCCCGTCTCACAATATGTCAGCTCTACGCAAGGATAAGGGTCTGGGTTAGGATCAGGGTTAGGGTTTGGGTTACTAGGGTTATGGTTAGGGTCAGGACAGGGAGATGAAGTGTCCTGAGATGAAGTGTCCTGGGATGAAATGTCGTGAGATGTCGCCCACCCATTTTTTCACTGTTATACTTGAATTTGAATATCATTTTACAGCACAATTACAATATACATTTTTTTCAATAATTTATATAAAGAAACTTCTCGGTTGTGCTGAGGGACAGGGCAAAGATCAGTTTAATGATACCACAAGCAATCAATGTAGAGCCAAAAAGCATGATCACTTTTCTTTTTTGGACACTGACAGTGACTGTACCTACGTACGTGTGGAAGTAGGATCAGAGAATGCTTAAAAGCTAAAATCAGAAAGTATGATGCCGGGTGTTATGGATGTGAATTGCATTGTGAGAATGTACTGCTTAAGCTAGAGTACATGAGGGTACGGTATGCAATGTAAGGCAATTAAGGCAACAATTACATGACATAGGTATGGCCCCAATCTCTGAAAGGGGTCATACACTCATATCCAAGAAAGTAAAAGAGATACTCTTAACTTTTAAGATTGGAGTCAAGATCCGGTGAAGCACAAGTTGGAAAAGGGACAATATCGGTGTCATTGAGTTTGCAAATTTGCAATACCGAGTATCCTCGATAATTTCGATGTATCAGGGAAAGTATCTCTTTGTCATGCTGGCTATGATTATCATGACTGTTCTGTGATGACTTAAATACAGCATTTAGAAATACACCAAAAAACTATTTGTAATTCTTGTAACGTGAGTAATATTGAAGTTAGGTGGAATTGTGGAAGGTGAGCTTTGATGAGTTGAAATTCATGTGGCATACTTAAGTGAAAAGAAAATATATACATTTTCAGTTACAACAGTTTGAAAACTGGAAACACATACACAACAGCAGAATATACGCACGTAAATGCATTAGTCAAGAGCTATGGAAGAGGAAGGCAAAAGAAAATACACCGTGCCGCACACTTCCTTCAAGCAGTCACTGAGGATGAACGCGCTGCGTCGTCACGTGATGACGTGACGTCACAGGATTTGATCCAACGCGATCGTTTCCTCGATGACTATTTTAAAGGTTGCGCGCGGCGTAAGTGTATTGTCTATTGCCGCTGACTTTAGGTGTTAGGAAGATTGAAAAAGGCTTCAATTCGACGGACGTTCGCGTTGCCCGTCTATTTCTT
This sequence comes from Beroe forskalii, assembly GCA_011033025.1. Classification (NCBI taxonomy): domain Eukaryota; kingdom Metazoa; phylum Ctenophora; class Nuda; order Beroida; family Beroidae; genus Beroe; species Beroe forskalii. Next base: position 205,174 of record WFMF01000004.1, on the reverse strand, counting down.
CTGACTGGATGGCTATCTGGGCGAGAGCGCAAAGTGACGTCCAAATGTGGAACGTTGCGCCGCGCGCGAGGGTAGGGTAACACTTTTCTGACGTCTTCAGACCCATTATTGCAACGCCTGACAAGTTCGCGTTGCGCGGCGCGCTTCAATATAGGCACCCCTACACTGGATGTATGTATTAGGATTTTACCTTGCCCTAACCATGACCAGCGCCCTGAAACTCGACACGATGCTGCTCGCGACGGCGCGGCTCGCGCTATACTAACAGCGTGTGTACTTTACCTTCCCTGTTAGTATAGCGCGAGCCGCGCTATACTAGAGCACTAGACAATTTGAGCGAGAGATTAAAATTAAATACACGACCTTTCCAAACAGATTAAAAATTAAAATGAAATAATCAATTCTCATAGCTCAGAACGGGTAACATGAACAATCAATCAACTGTACCGTTTAAAGTGATAAAGACAAAATTACAAAATACAAGTTACCTTATTGGCCTTTATTTAGCCGGCCTTTTTTAACCGGCCCTATCGATAAAAATCGGATCATTTTTAACCATTTTAACCGGCCCCTTGGACAAAAATTCATCAAGCAGTTGACAAAGAAATTTTTGCTCAAAAATAGCCAAAAAAACCAACTTATACTAAGTAAATTGCATCAAAAACCCAAATCCTGGTCTACTATAATGACGGTCAAATGAATTTAACAGTACAGAAGCCAAGTAATAAAAGTTTCTTCTGACCTAAATCAACTGGCCTTTAATTATTTAATTTAATCGGCCCCAATTCCACCGGCTTTTTTTAACCAAAACGTACCAGCCTGTTATTGTTAAGTTGTTAAATAAGGGCCAATAAGGTAACTGTAAGTGCAACATGAACATGAAATTGAAAAGATCCGTAATTCCAATCGAAAGTACCGAAATTAATGTACCTTTCAGATAAATTAATCTAAACAAACCGTTGAGATTATTCAAACTCCAAAGGATATAACTAAAATTAAGCTGAAAAATGCCATGCCATCTGGAAGGAGATGGAACTAAATCTCAGAAATACAGAAATTGGAATTTTTGGATTGAGCCGAAATTTGTCCCGGAATTATCCAATTCCATTAACTGCACCTGCAGCACTTAATTTCCAGAAGTTAGAATATCGGTGTTGTTCTGATCGATGCCACGGTCCTTTTATGAGTCAACAATTAGAGCATTAGGAATAAGTAAGAAGTTCAGATTAGCAGATTAGAGGATTAGGAGATTTTTGCAACTTAACAACAGTCAGCGTCTTCGGGTAAGGTTACTGCATATCCCTTGAGCAGCGTTATCGAGACTGCAGCCTTCCCCGTCCCAGCACTAGCCGTCTAGGATTGTCTGCCGGGAATCAATCTGAATCAGCTCCGGCTCATCATTACAAACTTCCCCAAGAAACGCAGCATTTGTGTCACTGTCAAACTTGGACGTGCCTGAGGAATACGATAATTAAAAACACATATATTACATGAAGAGCTCAAGAGGTGTATACATGTACCTGCAGAGAGTGTATATCATTATTTTGTACACTGTACACATAAACACACACGGCTACACGGCAAATGCATCACCATGTAATTAGTTAACACACCTCCTATCAAACAGTTTATCAGCAATTTGAGTAGCTGAAGATTAGTACTGCATAACTGGCACACCACACCCTTATCAGCTATTTCACCTGCAAGCGTCGTCTCATCAGTTCTCACAGTATACACAAAACAAATAGTATACATAAAGCATAGTATACACTGTAATACACTCTTACACATTTAAAGCTACACATGCGCTGCTTTGCTAAATGCTGAAATTAAATACTCTCTATTACTTTTTTGTCCCAAATTTGCTAGTAAAAAGGTGTTGTTGCAGTTCTGTCCCATTTCAATGCTTTTGAAAGGCAAAACAGAGGGGCGCAAGTCGAGCTCTAGGGAATCGGTGCCTCGACAACAACATTTGATGGCAGCTACTCAGCGCTGGTTTGTGCTATGCTGAACATGCTCACGACGGGTTTTGACTTTTTGACCCAAGTTAACGACTGGCTTTTATACAGGTTTTAGACGGGTTTCTGACAGGTCTTATTTAAGCTTTTAAGATATTATTAAAGAACGAAATGTCGAGTTACCACTTCTCAGGTTCAGTCATCATTTCTGCGGTTAGTATTATAAGATTATACATATAATTACGTATCGGTATAGTAGTCGAACGGTTTATACAAGACACTTTACACAACAAGCACACATTACCTTATATGGTAATAAGCAAAATGCTCGTTTACACAATACAAAAAAGCGTATAACTCCGCTGTTTTTTGGGCAATATTGATCAAACTTTCAGAAAATTACGGGCAACATGTGAATAATATGATCCTGGAGAAGTTAACATTTTTGAACTTCAGAAACGGAGATATTGGTCGAAAAACCGCTTTTTGTGCCTAAGAGCCTATTAAGTGCATATTAACTCAGTCATTTTTGAGCTGCAAATTTCAACTTTTAGGTGCGAAACTGTATGACTTAGTAGGTACTGAATGAAACAGTGCTGAATCATAGAGTACTGTATCAGACAGTACAATCACACACCAATTTACAATTTTTTTCTCAGCCTGAAATAGACGGGGGGGGGGGCAGCAATTATTGTCTCCCTGAGCATGTATTTCAAAAATGTTGGGCGGGAGTGAATTTGAATCGAATGGTTCGAAATAAGAAAGCTGCGAGAACGTCTGTACTCAAAGTTTGCCGATAAAAGTCATCATCAACATAAATCTGACAAAAAGAGCATGATTCTGGAAAACCGTTGTCAAAGCGTTCAGATTTCTGCCTGAATGGTCTAATTTTCAGTTCAGTTTGACCAGTCACTGGGTTGCCGCGTGTGGTTGGGATTCTTGATTAGATAGGGCGATGTCGACATCCCACTAACTGCTGAACCCCCCCTAAAAATCTTGAAAGCTTACATGTTAGCGAAGCCTTTTCTTCATCAGCATCTTGAGAAGCCGTGTTTTTGGTGGCAGCCTGCGGAGGTAGCCTCATGTGTCGCATAACATCGCAATCCCGTTACCGAGAAAAAGTTGAAATTACTTTTCAGTCGCTGCTCTGAAAAAAGGGAACATTACACTCAAACATTCTATCTACACTGTTACACAGAAAGCCAGATATATGAAACACGCTCGAGAAGTCTCTAAATTTATTGAGCCTATTGAAATAACAATCATTACCTCAAGCAAACATATAAATTTGTTGCTTGAAAATCTGAAGTTATAATTTTTGCCTTATTAACCGACATTGAAAGTCAAATTTACCTTATAATAACTGAACGATGCTATTATTCCCATGATGTCCATATGATCTTGATGCTCGTATAACTGTAGACGGTATTCTCGTTTGAGAGTCGCAACTTCACGAAGCACTTCAGCGAAGATCATAGACTCGAAGAGCACTGAAAAGGTTAACCTGTCATAGCTAGATTAAAGTTGCCACAATAAGTATTGGCCGACTACTTAGTCGCTCTTGATTTCAAGTCCAAGACTATGTCATTGAGGGGCTCCGACTCTTTCCCCCGCTGGGGTTGTGCCCCTGACCCCCTGATGCCACCGGCCTGATGGCTGCAAGTCTGTCTTTCGCGTTAGGTCAGGAAAAACCCGTCCCTCACATCACGCCATCACACCCCCCCCCCTTTCACTATTCAACTCAATTTCAAATTACATTATGAAACGCGTCTACGTCCATTTACCAAAACAAAACTTATTGCGCCGACTTTAACGCTTCTCACAGAGGATAAACTTTTTGAGCTGCAAATTTCAACTTTTAGGTGCGAAACTGTATGACTTAGTACTGAATGAAACAGTGCTGCAAATCATAAAGTTCTGTATCAGACAGTAAAATCACACACCAATTGACAAAGATTTTTTTCTCAGCCTGAAATAGACGGGGGAGGGGCAGCAATTACTGTCTCTCTGAGCATGTATTTCAAAAATGTCGGGCGGGGGTGATATAAATTTGAATCGAATGGTTCGAAATAAGAAAGCTCAAATTTTGCTGATAAAAGTCTGGTGTGTGGGTGGGTGGTTGGGATTCTTGACCAGATAGGGGCGATGTCGACATCCCACTTACTGCTGAACCCCCTCCCCGTATCAAGTGCTATGACTATATGAGTACTGAAAACCTAAAATATTGAAAGCTTACATGTTAGCGAAGCCTTTTCTTCATCTTGAGAAGCCGTGTTTTTGGTGGCAGCCTGCGGAGGTAGCCTCATGTGTCGCATAACATCGCAATCCCGTCACCGAAAAGAAGTTGAAATTACTTTTCAGTCGCTGCTCTGAAGAAAGGGAACATTATACACTCAAATATTCTATCTACACTGTTACACAGACATATATGAAACACGCTCGAGAAGTCTCTAAATTTCTTGAGCCTATCGAAATAAAAATCGGTACCTCAAGCAAACATAAATTTATTGCTTGAAAATCTGAAGCTATAATTTTTGCCTTATCCGGCATTGAATGTCTCATTTACCTTATAACTCAACGATGCTATTAATCCCATGATGTCCTTTGTCCATATGATCTTGATGAGTTGATGCTCGTATAACTGTAGTCGGTAATCTCGTTTGAAAGTTGCAACTTCACGAAGCACTTTAGACTCGAAGAGCACTGAAAAGGTTAACCTGTCATAGCTAGATTAAAGTTGCCACAATAAGTATTGGTTGACTACTTAACCGCTCCTGATTTCAAGTCCAAGACTTTGTCATTGAGGGGCTCCGACTCTTTCCCCCGCTGGGGTTATGCCCCAGACCCCCTGATGCCACCGGCCTGATGGCTGAAAGTCTGTCTTTCGCGTTAGGACAGGAAAAACCCGTCCCTCACATCACGCCATCACCCCCCCCCCCTTTCACTATTCAACTCAATTTCAAATTACATCATGAAACGCGTCTACGTCCATTTACCAAAACAAAACGTATTGCGCCTACTTTAATGCTTCTCACAGAGGATAAACTGTCAGTGATTTTCACTCTCACTCTCTCAGGCAAAACTCGCAGTAACAGAATACAGATAAATCTGCACAGCACACATAGATTTGGAACTCGGTATGCGATTTAAAATGCAAAATTCCTTGTGTTGAAAATAGGAATGGTTAGATTTTCTTGAATTTACCTTCCGAAGATGCCATACGAGGGTTGGGGCGGTGAAGTTGGGAGGGAGGAAGTTCCAGTAGGGAAGGATGGAGTAATGATGCCAGAACTTGGGATACGAAGCAGCAAAAGAGCTGAATACAGTAACGGGTAACCTTAGGGACTTTCCAGTTTCCATGCCTGGTTGAATCATATCTCAGTAAAGAGGAGAAAGAAGAGAATACCAAACATGGGTATGTCCTCAGTTCTGGCTTCATGTAGTACTCGTTAGGGTTCAGTATCTACACAGCATGGGTTTCGAACCAGGACTTAGGCACGTCTGCAATATTCCCTGCTCCATTTTCAGATAATGTTCAGGAGGGTTACGTAGAACACTTATTCCATACTCGCTTCATGTCTTATTTTGGTGGCACAATTTAGGCGCCCAGTAGCCCTACGCGTCTCAAATTGTGTTCCAGAGGTCACAGTGACGTCCTTGCAGCCTGCAAATCGTGACGTTGGAACTGTGTGTTATCTCAGGTGGGATCTCGTATTGCTCATCCCTTTTATCACTGAGGAATTCTTCATCCTGGAACTGAGCATGCCCCTACCATTGGCATGGCGTCTGAGGGGTTTTCGTCTTTATAGTCTTTGGAGTCCCAGCAGTAACAAATGATTCTTTTAGTTTTCTTCATTCTTCCGCTAGTTCTTACATTTTCTTTCTTGACTCCCTGCTGATTTTGATCCATTTCAATTTGACAATTGCGACAAGTATGCTGTCATACCTCCTGTCATATTCGCTCTGTTGTAGTGCTACAAAATTGTGGACTTGGGGGCAATATTTCCAGCCACGGAGATGGTATTTAGCTCCAGCAGTCTTCTTCGGTTTATTGCATGAATCCTATTGGAATACAGGGGTAAATAAGAATCAGATAACTTTTCATCATGATATTATGGCAAGGTGAGCGTCACTGTCCTAATCAACATTTTTTGGAGTTTGGGACTGGTTTTTGAGTTTTTGGGACAACTGGGGCATTTGGGACAAATTAAGGTCTTAACCTCAAAATCTATTGAAGGAAACCAGCAACTGCCGCTTATTCGCATTTTAACTATCGCTTTAGCCTTTAAATCAGACATTGCAGCAGATGATGCGTAGAAACTCACATGTTTCTTGTTATACACCACCAAAACCGTTGGACGGTTGGTCTAGTAACCCCCCGCTGGTTTGGATGTGATCAGCCCATTTTGCCTCTTTTCAGGTTCCGTTGTCACATCCAAACCCGCGGGGGGTTACTAGACCAACCGTCCAACGGTTTTGGTGGTGATATCTTGACGGATGTATGTAGTTTGAACCCATGTTACTTGCCCAAAGGCAGTTTGGACCCATGTAACCTGCCCTCACGTAGTCTGAACCCACGTAACTAGTCCACACGCAAGCCGAACCCACTTAACTCACCCTGACGAAGTCCAAAACTACGTTATTCTAACTTGGAATTACTAGAATTGATAAATTTCTTAATTTCTACAAATCGTCCACGTGAACTCACGTGCTTAAATATAGCAACCAGATCTAATTCACGTGCATTAGTCGTATTTGAACTCAGTTCAACATAATCAAGTCGAAAATCGCGTGTAAATATCAATTTCTTCAAATCCCCTAATTTCTACAAAACGTCCGCGTAGACTCACGTGCTTCACTTGTCCATTGTATATTTCCCATCCCTATTCACTGCAAGACATGGAGAAACCATTATAAGTTCACCATCGTATCACAGAATAGGACTACAGTACAAATTTTTGTTATAAACATAATTTCAATCAGTTTGCAATTCAATTTTTAGAAGCCTATCACGACAACAATCTTTGACCAATCGCCCTGAAACTCGTTTTATACCTGAATCACAAGGTCTAAAAGCAGCACATGAAAATAAAACATAATCCGATGAAAACTCTTTGAGTTGGCGATGTCCAAAGTAGCGCAAAATAATGTTCTTTCGCAAAATACGCTATTTTAGTGGTTTTACGCGATTTTGATGACGTCATCACAGCACCCAAATAGGATCAAACCAACTTCCCATATAGCCTATAAGACACTTCCACCTCAGTACAACATACTTTGACCGGTCTCATCTCAAGATAAGTCACAGTTCTTGCCATATCACTCGTTTAAGTTTTGTCCAATAATTTGGAAATCGATTTTTCACTGTACCTTAGAAAATCGCGTATATCTCGATAAAAAATCGAGATAGCCCGATGATCCATATGATTTTCTGAAAGCTCTTTAAATTTGCTAAAAATCATTCGGAAAAATTAGACAGCTATCTCCTTTTCTTCTTGGTGAAAAATGCGCTTGAAAATGGCCTATTTTCGCTAAAAAAGCAAGAAAATTTCGCAAAGTTGATGACGTCATAGTGACGTGATAATGACGTCACCAGAACTTCTCTTATAGTCTATAACATTTTCCCATCTTAGATCAACAAAACGTGACCTCGATCATGGCTCTACCATTTCCCGTTCTTGACATCTCGACTTTCCAAATTTGCTCCCAATTATCATGATGCTATATATATCATCTATCACCCTGTGACACTCAAATCTCTAACTTATACCCCTGGCCAGTCTTTTTTTACCGCGGGGGGTTACCGCCCTGGCCAGGGCGGGAATCATAGGTTGCGAGGTAAGGAACGCTAAACTGTCGTTCACAAACACAACCAAATCCTTTTTCAGATTTAATGCTTTATAGCACTCTTTGTACATATACCTTTCTTGTTCAATGAGATATACCTGCATGTAGAGTGTACTACACTATCTACATGATACCTAGCAAAAATTACATGCCAATGCGGTTTCATTTGTAATTCACCTTTAGTACACATACAAACTCAGTGATCTGAAAATAAGATTCAAGACTAAGACTAAGAAGCAGGGGCTTGAACCCAGAAACCTCCTGATTGCCGTTTAGGTGCTCAACTTAGGGGAAATAACTTTCATTGAGTAAGTGACGATTGGGACGTGGCACTCCACCCCCCAAAAATGATGGCAACATGGAGTATAGTATATGTAATGTGAATACAACATACTTCTAATTTTAAGCTCAAGGAAGACAGACCGGATTTTAAAAGGAATAAATGTGTCAGGTGACGTGCAGAATGGTGAAAATCAGTCAAGTAAAGTAAACGCGAAACAAAAGAAGTTTCAGATTGAACATATCTTGGAAAAATTGGAAAGTGTTGATAACATGAAGTCAGATACTTCCATTGATCAATGCTGTCATTAGTTTCAAAATGCAATATTCATCTTTCTCATAGAACAGTGTATTGATGAATTCATTATAGATTTTTTTATATAGATTTTTTATATAGATTTATATAGATTTATATAGATTTTTTTAGTCTAATCCCTAAGCCTTGTTGAACTTGATTTTTTATACTTATAGCATTGACTAAACACTAAAAATGCAATAATGGATTCAAATCAATCAATGACATTGTGGGTTATTCCACACAACAATGGCATGCAACAATGGCATCGAGTGAAACTGTACACTGTGGATAGCTAACAGAAATTTGGGTTTGATGCTCAGTTCATTCTAACCTTCAAATTGATTGTTTTTAAAATCTTGCCTGATCGCTTTCATCAAATCTTTTCACGCTAAAATAATGAATTCAGAAAGAATTCAGAATATTTATTGATTTTCACAGTTTCGATTGGACTTTGGAACATTTAGTCTTTTTTCAGCTTGAGCATCTAACTGACAATGTATATTAATGATAAATTGAGACTTGAGTGCGACGATGGATCATGTGGATAATTATACACAACTCTGCAACCTTTTTCATTCCGGTAGCTGCCCATCATCTCTGTTTTCATGTTTATTGACCTCTTGAATTCATGCAGAAGGAGTTGGGATGTATCAGCGACAGCTTGATATCAACAGCAAAGATGTAGATAGATAGATAGATAGTTGACGGAAGGCTTACTAAAGCCCCCGTAGTGCCCCCAACACACAGGATTGGAGGACATATATGCCCGACCATACCCTTCCAGAAACATTGGCCGACATGGTTCCTTGGTGGTATGCGAGCAGTAATCATATTTAGTACTCCAGTGAGTACGTCTCTGCATTAGCATAGCTCTAGTGCAGAGATATGATTGTGATGACTGCAGTCGGCCCTGTCTAGTGAAACCAGGTAGGATGTGGGGTCTCTATAACTGGATCCAGTGTTCTGGTAGTTCCACAATCCACATGCTCCAACTGCTGCAACAATGCCCTCAAAAAGTTAGTGCTGCGCGCAGGTTCTCCATTGGCTAGTGCCTATGCACAGCCGTACAGGGAGGCCTACACACTGCACAGGGGACATGATCGATTGTACCTAGGGAGTAGTCCTGAAAGAGTTGCTGAAAGGTTTCCTGAAAGGGTTGGTCGTTGAGACTTTTATGGTAACAACATAACTGATAAGCTGCATGCAGCATGCGCACACACTGCATGCGCATGCGCTTTGCGCTCTTGATAGCTTGAAAATGATTTGAATATGTGTAATTGGTGGGATCTGGGTGTGTTCGTTTGCATCTGTTTGCAATCAAAAGTGGAGTTGTGACTCATAGTATACCTTGTGTTAATCTCACGTGTCAGATCACCAGTCTCTGTGAGATGCCTGAAGGGGGAAGAGAGGAGGAAGGTAGCAGAACTGCAAGCAAGAAAAGGGATTCAAGGGAACTGGGGAAGAAGGGGGTTACGAGGGAAGGAAGAAGAGAACCAAGGAAAGGGCTGCGTGGTGTGAAGTAGTTGAGGAGGGTGAAAACAGGGGGGGGGGGACAGAGAAGTGGGATGATATGGACGCAGAGCTGGATGAGAGTCAGCTCTGTGCTGCCTGAACCTTAGCGTGACCCGGGGTGCACCTGGCAGAGCGAAGTAAGCCGGAGGGTGGAACAGGACTTAGCTGGCTGCCTCGTGACACAAGAAGTGCCAGAGACAAGACCACCTTATAAAGGAACATGCTGCGCAATATCCTCCCAAGGACCCCCGCTTGGAAGTATTCATGAGCACTTGGAAGCAATCAGGAGAGCTTGAAAGCAATCCGGAGAGTAATGAAGTGATTTTGAGCGCTTGAAAGCGACCAGGAGAGCTTTGACGCAAATATAAGGCAAAGATGTAATGTGTAACAAAAATGAACCCCTTGGTTATGAAACTGGGAACAGCCCGCAACAAACAATCTTCCAAGAGTTGTATGAATTGTGGTGATTGTGCACACGCATAGATTTTGCCACGTGCATCCGAGCTGATCATTCGCCCACGTGCATGCGTGTGCTAAATCAAGCACATAGGAGAGGGAAATTAAGCACCTGCATACGGGAACAACGGAAAACAAGAAAGGCACCGACAGGTGCAATTCTTGTTGATTTCGAACATTTTGTGAAAAGGGGAAACTGGAGGGAGGGGGTGCCATTTTTGCCACTGATATTATAAAGGAGCAATCTGTGCACTTTCCAGAAATTACAGTAGTATATTTATTTTCGTTTTCAAAAAAGTTGTATTGTAAATCTGGACCTGATATACACATAACCTATTTCCTAACCCACAATCTCTGCCAACCCTCCTCAAAGCCTTTTTGTAAAACAAAAAAAAAGTTTGACATAACATTCTCAGTTTGTTGATTTAAGGGCTATTGCAAATTCTCTTTGAAATAAATAGATGCTTTGTTTAATATTATTTAATAATCTACTTATAGAATTTATTAAACCATAGAATGATTTGATTTTAAAACTATGACTAATCAGATGTTTAAAAAAAAGTTTGAACTATTTAGTTTACAGATACCTCCAAGAATCGGGATTCGAACATACAGCATTTGTGTTTAATCTTGAGTCCCATACTAATAGTTGTAACATAGATGGGACACTTGTACCACCAGGGGCTCTGATATCAATACTACAAAAAGGATTGCAGTTTGTGCAAGCTGAGATATCTCTGTCTGATGATGGTTTGATTTCCACTGAAAGTGACTCTCTAAGCCTTATTGAAGCTGTAATCCCAGACATTTATGGAATAAGCTCTCGCACTATGACAAGCACTGTACCCAAAGCATGTGACCCTGAATCTAATGACAATGATATTCCTCATGTGAAGTTTGAAGATCCTGATGTAACTATGATGCTTGATGCATCTGAAGAGCAGCCTACTTTTGAAAATGGTACATCTGCTCCTTCAGAAAACTTCCAATCAGAGGATGCCGATGAGGAATTGAAACAAAGTGTTTTCATAAACAAGGATAATATTAGACACTTTCCACATGACAAGGAAGTATTTAGTTGTGTTTGGAACCCTGTAACTGACAAATTAGCAACAGGCTCTGGTGATAGTACTATTAGAATCTGGGATATGGTTGATACATCAAAGGAGCCCATTGTTTTGAAGCATGCTGCTTGTAGTGGGAATGATAAGAAGCTAGATATAACTGCACTTGATTGGAGTCCAAATGGTGATCTTCTTGCTAGTGGCTGTCTCAATGGGAGCACTAAAATATTCAAAAATAGCGGTGAATTATTGCATACTTTCAAGATTCATGGTGCACCTGTGTTTGCATTAAAGTTCAACTGCAAAGGTCAATACCTTGTTACAGGTGGCATGTCACCATCAGTTGTTGTCATTGATTTGCAATCAGCCCAACAATACCAAGATTACAAATTCAACCCTGGAAATCTAATGGAAGCAACAATGGACATTCATTGGCAAAATGAAAAGACTTTTGCTGCTTGTAGCAATAATACAGTAATTTATGTATGTCGATTAGGGCTTGAAAAGCCCATTAAATACTTCAAGGGGCATGAGAGGGAGGTGAATGTATTGAGATGGGACCATTCAGGAACATATCTAGCTTCTGGTTCTGAAGATCGCACTGCCAGAATTTGGTCTCTGAGATCTGAGGAGTGCATTCATTCATTACAGGGCCATTCTGGTAGTGTTGAAGTTGTGAGGTGGATGCCTCCGAAGCAAAAAGATCAAAAGTTTATCCTAGCTACAGCAAGCCAAGACAGTACAGTCCGACTATGGAATACTAAAACTGGTGAGTGTATTCAGCACTATAATAGGCATACATCAGCTGTCCTTTCTATATGCTTTAGTCCATGTGGAAATTTCCTTGCCAGTGGATCAGTTGATAGGACTTTTAAAATATGGGGTGTCAAAGATGGCATTTTAGTGAACAATTATCAAGGTGGTGGTGTAATATCAGATGTTTGTTGGAATAGCTCTGGCTATAAAATCGCTGCCAGTTGTGAGGACACTAATGTGATCATGATTGAGTTAACATCAGAATCTGGATCATGAACATAGCAATTTATCTTTCAATCTATGTTCAGATGAACTAAATTAACGAGCTATGCAATAATTCAGTGGTCTCAAAGAAACTATGGGCTTCAATGAAAAATCATTGCAATTGGCAATCACTTTACACCCCAGCCAGCAAGCAGTGCTCAGAAAGCTATGCTCTTAAGAATCAAGTGGATAACTATGAGTGAAGCACTCAATCAATATTAAATTATTATGTCTTACAGTTGATATTGGTTGATTATGAGGTTAACTTAACCATGCCAGTTTTGTAAGATTGTCTATGATGTCTTTTAATATTTGATTGAAGTCACTATATATTATGATATATTTGTATTGCAAGTCAGATTTCAATTTATATTTGTATAATTGCTATAAAATTGGTGAATCAGTGAAATGATAATATCAAGCTGATATTGCAAGATGGTATTATTTCAAGCACTGTTTCATGACTCATTTACGCTTGGATGCATACTAGTGGTAATTCTACTAAAGGCTTTTATTCATTGAGTGACAGCAAAATTGTATTATTGTAACAATTTTAATCCTGTTTTTATTTAATGACCTCTGCTTATTTCACACATTAGATTATGATTTATAAATTTGGCTGCATATTAGCTCACCCATTATAGGTGCTTTTGACATTGACCAATCAGCTTGCAAGTTTACAAGCAATTTTTTCAATGTTAAGAAATTAATGTGTTACTGTTTATTAAGAACTGGAAGCTTGAATGAAATTTGGTCTATGTTCCCTTCCTAGCTCAAGGATAAATTTACTGACTTGCCTGCCATTTCCAATTGATTTTAGAAACAATGACATAATGATCATCCAGTTTAGTGATACCTACATGTAGCCATGGAGGATGTCAAAGGTATAGATAATGAAGAGGAGAAAAAGAAACAACTTATACAGGTCTGGCTTGTATGTGATTTCACCTATAGTTTTAACTCCAACAAGGACCTAATAGTTTGTAATTGATTTTAATTATTAAGTATGATTCACATCAGGAAGTATTGGAGCTACAAAACACATTAGATGACCTAGCTCAACGAGTTGACTCTGTCAAGGAACAAAACAGTAAACTGAAGTCAGAAAACCAGGTGCTGACCCAGTACATCGAGAATTTGATGAGTTCATCTACTATTTTCCAACAGAATAACCTGGGCAATTTCTCTAAGTGAAGTTGCTGACTTTTTCATTATATTCACAGATTGGCACTGATAACCGATTTTCACCATTTAAGAGACCATAAGGAACTGCTTGGGGCATGTATTAACAGAGTTTTATTTTTCATTGAAATTTATTTTCTCATTTATTTTATTTTCATTTGTCAATTTAGATAATTAATTATGTTGAAATGTTAACTGATCTTCAGCTAGAAATAAGCTGATCAGTCACTGTGGTTATTTCAGAGCATTTAAAGCCCTTGATCTGGCTATCATTTGAAAACTTTGTGTCTAATAGCTTAATAGTAGGGTCAGCTCAGTGAAGACCAATAAGGTATAATAAGTGATGCAATAAATGGAGATGAATTTGCTAATTATCCTGGTAAAGTGACATCATGTGGTGACTGGCATCATTATGATGGTTTGTTAGTATGGTAAATTTATGATGTAGGACTGTATATTTTCCCTGCAGGGGGTTTCAACCCATTTTGATAGGATGGATTTTACATGACAATGTTGTTTGGATTAATATTCTTATATAACTTCCCTCATTTCTACTTAATAAAAATAAATAGGTATATCAGGATTTACTGATTGCTCAAGATATTATGACTTCCATAAAAAGCATATTGATATTTTTGGTAAAATTTTCCTTAATTTTTGTTTTCTGTCACAACTTACAGTATGAAAACTGAAAAGCATATCTGAAATTGTTTGGTTTTCATTTCAATTTTGGTGCTATTTTTGTTTTAATTCGTTTGGGCAAAATATACCCATAGGTAGTAAAATTTTGAAGCTGGTCTTATAACCATATGTCATTATTAAAGCACTGTTTTATTCTAAAATTGCTATTGGAATAACCAAGAATTACTTTTATTTTATTTGTTTTGAATTTGTTATTGTCATACTTTCAATATGACTGCATTTTATCACTTATTTTCTTTTCTTTTAATGTGGACAAATGTATCAAAAGCTACAATCCTACAGCTAGTTTTTCGTTTCTTTGCAAGATTTCAAATATTTCTCTACAATAGGTAGAAATGTGAAGCTATAATATTCCTGATGAATTTTTGTACAGTCTGTTAACAGCTTGTTCTCTGTACAAGCTACATACATAAATTGCTACTACAATTTGCATAATAATCCTAATATTTGTCATCTATTATAAGCTCCACTAGGTATATAATGACAGGTGTAGTGAATGATAAAGTTTCTCTGCTCAGATCCTCAACATCCTCACACAGATCTTTTGCATCTTCAACATCCTCTACATGCTCAGATAGAACATCTCTTCTTCGATCATGGAGCACTTTACCCCATATGCTGATGGAAGATGTGCTCTTACACTTGCATCCAAAAGATGTGTTCCAATGTTCCATGGTCTGTCAGGAGTGGCACCAAATTCTTCATGGTCAGTTTAATTTGAGAAATATAGCAATCCCTATTGTACTCAGAGGGTGATGAGAAGACTTATTTGATAGTGGACATTTCGAAAAGTATACTTGTTGTTACGACCCCTTACACTTCTAGAAAAGTGTAATTTTGGCATATATGAATATTACCATTACCTTTGTTCCTTTCAGACGAAGTGTTATGGAAGAAACTATTCATAAAACACTGGGAACCCCACATCTCCACCCTCCATCCTAATGCCCTGACCTGGAAAAGTGAATACAAGAGGTTTTCCATCCTTAAATATGGAAAACTTAAATCACAGGAGTTCAATGTTCATGGTAGCGAGCAAGTTGTGAAACTGAAATTGTCCAACTCTGAGCAATATCTTGTAACTGTATCCAAGAGCATTGTCAGCTTATGGAACAAAAACAGTGTAAATGATTATGAGGTTCTCAAAAAGCTGACCCTTCATGTGACACAAGGTAATTCATACTTTCATCTTTTCATGTTTATAGATTGCTAAAATATTCTATACAGTTGTCCTAGCTCAAGCAATAAAACAATAACAATAATTTATCACATTCTATGCATTATAAATGTGTCAATTGTTTCTACTGTTCTTTCAGATGACTCAAAACCTTCTGATCATATGAATGCATTATGGAACGAGTCAGACGAATTCCTGTTATTGAGCAACTATTTTGGTGAACTGAGGTTAGAAGCAGGACAGAATGCTTTCATCACACTCATTTATAGTGTTCCTGAATTCAATCTAGTCAGGACCGTCAATTTGCCTCGTATGTACATGTGCATTACATCGTCATGCTGGTTTGGTAGGTACACGTTTTTAACTGTGATTGAAGATGAAGATTCTAATGAGTATGAGGATCATCAGCTGACTCTACACTCTGTTGACAAAACCATTGCAAATAAAGTATATCCTTCGGATATTGCCTTTTTCGTTGCTGTTTTTGAGGATAAGATTTCATCCAGGAAAATGGTTGCTTACCATTATTATGATTTTAGATCAAATAATTATAATTTGGGTAGAAGTGGAAGTATAAAAGTGTGCCCTTTCTTCTCTACAGACCCAAACTTTATTGAACATGAATGTTCCACAGATCCATCTGTTGCATGTTGCACAAACGCTAAATTCAGCTCACCAGACCCCACAAATTTTCACTTGGATACATCTGCTATCAGGTCAATAAATCTGGATGCAGAAGTATGGGGAATTAGTGATGCTTTGTCACAGAAATTGTCGGTGGTATGCTTTCGACGTTTTGTTTCAAACAATGGACCAGACATAAAAGGTGGCAAGAGAGAACTTAGGATATATGACTTACAGCTCATTCTAGAACGAGTTATATGCCTTGACGTTGAAATCATCTCATCTCCTAGTTCTAAAGCCTGCCACTGGATCTCTGAAGATTTTATTCTCGTCAGTGGAGAAATGTTCTGTGATCAGATTAACTTTCTGAGCAACTTTTATGGTAATAACATCCCAAAGAGACTTGGTCACAGTGAAAACATGAAATGTGTTGCATACTCGAGACAGGGTGTAATCATTGCTGGTATGGAAAGGGGGAAAGTTATGTTATGGTATCCTTACATCTCATCATGATGATATTTTGAAATAATTTTTATCAGTTTCGTTTCTTGAGACAGATACTCAAAGAAAGAGCTAAAAATTTTGTTAACAAACGAATGAGACTCAAAAACAGTACACTAATGCTAAAATTCTTTAAGGGATAACAGTCAAACTAAATACATACTGTTCAAAAGCTCTTAGGTATTCGTCCAAATTTTCATTCAAAATTTGGGAGACATTTTCAATATTTTCCTTTTTTTAATCTTTATTTAAAGTTATTCTTCGATTTTAAGTATGCTTTGTTCTATTAAGAGTGTGATTTTAGAATCAACACTGACTATGAATTCACTTAAATTATTTGTATATCCTTAGTGGGTAGCCTTGTCGCCACATCGAGATCAGTGTCCACAAAAATGCAATTTGTATGTGTGTGATACTGATTTAACAGTATACCCATGTACATATAATATGGTGCTGCGTGATCAGAAATTTCAGAATGAATCTCACTTCTCGAAGCGGCGACACCTCTGTAATTGTGCTGTAAAACTTATTTTCATTTCATTTAATTTCCAGTTAAACTCCATCCAATGCCCTAAGAATCATCATAAATTATTGTTTTAATGGAATTTATTGTTTTAATGGAATTTCTTCACCTATTGATAATTTTTAATCAACTTATTTATAAATTTAAGATTTTTCTAAATTATACGATAAAGATGCTTCAGTTACTTTTTTGATTATTATGATTATTAATGATTTTGAATTGTATCGATATATGGAATGATATTTTGAAATCTCGTGATTAATTAATTGATAGAAAATTGAAAATAGTATTCTATTTGCAACCACTTTACAATCACTTTTAACCTTATTATGTAGCAGTCACAAATTTTCGTAGTGAATACATTCTCACCAATTATAGACCCTAAAGCTGTATTTACTCAGTGAGTAGGTACGACTCTAGGTTCTAATAACAGTTACAAAGAGAGCCTTATCAAACTGAGCTCATTTCATTGAAAGGAAATATTAATGTCCTCATTTTATCCTTATTCCATCATTTTATGATGCATTATTTATTTTTCAATTCTCATCTGTGTTTCTATTGAGGACCTGGTTTCATGTAAATAAACGGCTTGATGGCATCCAATACAGGACAAGGTTTGTTTGCTATTTTAGAAGTTAGAACTTAATACTTTAGAACCGCTTCTCATTCGGTCTACTCAGACTTCAGAGATAGAAAAAATTT
The DNA here is from genome assembly GCA_011033025.1 of Beroe forskalii. Lineage (NCBI taxonomy): Eukaryota > Metazoa > Ctenophora > Nuda > Beroida > Beroidae > Beroe > Beroe forskalii. The sequence goes on along the minus strand of WFMF01000004.1, from coordinate 187,329 downwards.
AGAAATTGAACTATCAGCTATCACGAGACTTAGAAATGCGTTGATTCTCTTTATACGGTATAAATACAAAATTTGTCTCAGTAGTTGTTCGCGTTGAAGCGTAGCCTAGTTAACTCAACGACTGTCCTTGCTGAACGGCATGTTATTAAATACTTAAATACATCTCCCAGGTATCAATACGACTGGTATCTATGAGCGGTTGAACAGCCTGAGGATCAGGGGTGGTGAAATGGCTCCTTCTTCTCCTGTCATACCGTACGTGATAATGCGAAATACATTATCAGTTATAATATTAGCACATTTTAGGGTACTTATATAGAGTTATAAGCGTGGATTAATTTGTAATATTGACTCGGCTTCGCCTTGTGCATTGATTTCTATTTACGCATTCCCAGCCATGCTCTAAGCGTATATTATACACGTTTCTATAATCTGACCTCATTGTTTATAAGTCAATATCCTCCGGATATGATTCTTGATAATTCAGTAATTCATCATTTATTTTTATATTTATACCTACTTTCTGCTTAGCTGCTCATTCCTCGAGCTTCTGCTGAACAGCTTCAATAGACTTCTGCGACAGAGACTAAGATCCATCCATAGCCAGCCTCCTTCTAGACCCCACAAATCGAGCTAGTTACTATTGAAAAAATAATATACCTACTACCTACGTCTGCTAAATCTTAAATTGGCCACCCTTGCTAAATTTCTCGTAGCAGACCCCATCTGTACCTCTATAGCTAGCTATCTTCTAGACACTAATACCGGTGCTAATTAGGCCACCCTTGCTACAATTCTCGTAGCAGACCCCCGCGGGGTCTGCTGACCTCTTAGAGTCTCCTCTCCTCCCCCAGACGAGTCTCTAGCGCGCCGGCCGAGTCGTCGGGCAGAAGACGAGAACGGCCCCAGTCCCTCATCACGACCCCCACAACAGCGAGGAGCGAGGAGCGCCGGCCCCGGCCGCAAAGTTTAATAATGACATCCCTCAGGCCGAGCGAGGGCGGGGGTTCCGCAGGGGTCCGTGCTAGGCCCGGTAAGTGGATTGTGTATTGTGTGTGTGGGATGTGTTCGTGGGTTTATACATGTGCTGTGGTGAGTTATTTGAGCTGTGTTTTTATAGCTTGAGCTGGGTGGTGTTCATGAATTACAGAGATGTCGCCACGGATCGGTGTCTGAAATTTCGACATTCGACTGCCATTTGTACGTGCGTGATACTGATTCAACAGTATATAATCCACGTACCACGTACGTACATGGCACCGCGTGATCGGGAATTTCAGAAAAAAAATAATTTCTTGAAGTGGAGACACCTGCAATGTAATGATGTGTGAATTCTCCATTTGCTTATCTCATGCCGTTGGAATGAGGTTTTAGCTTTTTAGTTGCACGAGTGCTACCAATTAAATTGTTTGATAACGGAGCCATCTTCTTATTTTACAATGATCAATTCAGTCTTCCTACAATTAAACAATAAGGATGCTTTCTCACGATTTCTAAAATCACTGATAGCATATAAAAGCATCTCTTATCAGCTGTTAAATCAGGCTGTGTTTGATCTTTATTTGATCTTTGTCAATTCGTAAAATCAATCCCTTTTCAGTGAAGCATAAACTTCTCAGCTGAAATAATTGCTGTTGCTGATTCTTTGTATATGATAATGCTTTATTATAACTGCATAAATTATGCATCGCTGGTTTTGACTGATGTTTTTTTCAAAGCAAAAATTGATATGAATTGTTGAGATTTGAATTATTCTCCGTTGATTGAAGAATGCAGTGATTATCTGGTAAATGGTCTGCTGAATGGTCCTTGTGATGGTTCGCCAAAACTATGATTATTTCCCATTTTATACACATTATTTCGATGGAAATTGGAATGCATCAAAACACTTTTTGGATCGACGGATCGTGTTATTAGCAAATTTTCAGTAATCAACAAAACACTCAACACTAGGATAATTACGTCATCAGCTCACCCCTTTCGCGTCACACTTCAACCATACTATCACGAAAACCCAAGACTCTCCACAAACCAGGCCGGATTGACATGACGTCATAAACTTCTCACTTCATACAATGATAATGACGTCATCACACATCACGAAAACCCAAGACTTTCCACACGCCAGGCCGGATTGACATGCGAATTGGGGACGATATCAGACGAGGTCGTCCGACTGCCAGCCTCCCTCTTAACACGCCCCAAGCTAATGGGAAGTACCAAGGTATGTATACATTTTTATACATTTTTATACATTTTATACATTTTTATACATTTTTATACATTTTATACATTTTTATACATTTTTATACATTTTTATACATTTTTATACATTTTTATACATTTTTATACATATTTATACATTTTTATACATTTTCATACATTTTTCATACATTTTTATACACTTATCTATAAACCACAGTACAGGAGTACCTACCTTGGAAGTAGCAAGGTAGGTGCCGGGTTTCTCAAAAAGTTTTCAAATGTAGAGATCCATAACTTTCGTCGTGATTGGAGTTTCTAGCTATGGTACTATATTAAGAACTGGGTCACTTTTATAAGTGCAATTTTATTAAACTACCTCTCATTAAATGAGCGTTGAGTAAACAGGAGTTTAATAATGATTTGTCCAATTCAAACCTCAAAAAACCCAAGCAGCACGCCCAGCAACCCTCCTCCCAATCTAATCTGTTCGAGTTTGAGAACTTCAACCCCGAAGTTCGAATCGACGGACAGCGGTACACGGTGTCGCAGTGTGATTTCGAGAGTATTTCCCATCTGGGCGAAGGGGCGTGCGGCAGTGTTCAGGTTAGAAAAGGACCCTTCATGATTGACTTAGTGCTGTTCCTCAGCATAACCAAGAAACTTCTTCATATATGAAAATGTTTTTAAGAATTTGTACTGTAATTGTGCTGTAAAAATATTTTCATTCATTCATTCATTAACTTTTCCCAATAAATCCGGTTACGGTTCAGCGAAAAAGTGCCAGTCAACCAGTTTTCTGGTTACGGTTAATGGACCATTTCCCTAAACCTTAATTTGCTTTTCTGTTACGTTTTCGGTTTCAAACGGCTAGAAGCGCCCGGTCGATTGTAGGACTATATAGCTAAATTTTTCTGTAGGTTTAGCTATAAAGTCCTAGCTCTAGCTATTTAGTCCGTTAGCTGAAAAGTCCGAACTGCGGACGATATAGCTAAATCTTACCTTACTGTTCCTCGGTATGGATATAATGCTCTACGCTTTGCCATAGCGGATCAAACCGTACAATTCCACCTAATCAGAGCACATGTCCCCGTGTCGGTGTAGCGGGCACAGCTGTTATAACGGCTGCCGGACAACTGCGCGCATGGGAGCTCAATAATTGACAGGGTAGCGTGGCAAAATTTGGGGAGTAACCCAATCAGTAAATCCTCTGCATCTGAAACGACAAGTGCGCACTGGGCACATTCAATGATTCAGCTCTGGGATCAGCTCAGGTTTAACTCAGTATCTTAGTTCATGTGAGATAAGTCATAAACAGAGTTATTTCTGTCTTGCCCTCGTACGCGACGAAGTACGTCTCTGGGTCTTCTGACGGGTGGGGGGGGGAAAGAATGGTCTCGGAGGTTGGTGCTTCTGGCTGTGCTGCTTCGCTCCGTTAGAAGGGTCTGGTCAGCAGGGTTGAAAGACTGGGCTGGCCGGTGATGAACTTGCTGAAGCCAACCATAACAATAGCTTTCTCCTTATCCCAGATAACCTTAGCAAGTAGACATTACTATCTCAGATATCCCCAAGTAGCACAGGTGTTACGTTACCCTTCCTCATGACGCGGCTCATCGCTGCTATGAGCCGTGATGTATCGTGATGTTATACAAATGCTATGATACAGATTTAGCTAAATAGTCGAATCGAGGACTATATAGCTAAACATCTAAACTGATTGGGAGGAGGAAGATTTAGCTAAATAGTCCGAACTGCGGACGATATAGCTAAATCAAAATTCAGCTATTTTGACCGGTTTAGCTATAAAGTCCGTTAGCTATAAAGTCCGCCTACCGCCCGGTCAAACGGTATTTTGGTTTCGATTCGGTTAATCAACCATTTCTCTAAACGGTTATCTGCGAAATCAAAATATACAGTTTCGGTTTCGTATGGCTGAAAACGCACGGTTAACCGATTGGTTTATTCATCATAAACCCTTCATTTTGAGACAAGATTTCCCGGTGGAAAAAAGGGGCGTTTTGCTGTTAACTTCAGGTTTTGTTTCCTTGTCAATCGTCCTGTGAATATAACGTAAGGACACTGGCGGTTATGGCGTTGGATGTTATGTTAAACTTTGGAACCCAAGTTTTGTTGATTAAAAATTCCAAAGACGGTTTCAGCAGAATTTAAGCACTCAGTTTGCCATCGGTGATCGGCGTTGTTTTGTTTGCCTGTTATCTTGACGCTTTGTCAAAATTGCGCGGCTTCCAGGTCTTCTCTTAATGCTTACAACTAAAATTTGCGAAGTTTTTCTATCGAAAGATCCTAAAATTAGGTGTGAGCATAGCGCGCACGAGCGTTTACCGAAGTGAGGCTGTCGCTTTCATTTTGAAACCGGTTTGACATCAATGCGTAGGGCGTAGGGACCCCATTTCAGTCAGTTCGGAAATTTTATCATTATGCGAATTTAATGGCCCGAATCTTACTCCAATAACCCTATTCATTTTCATACTGACCCTATATATTTAAATTTAACCCCGTAAAACTGAATTGAACGCGTCGAATGATTCTTAACTTCATCAACTTATTTTAATTTTGAAACTTGATCTATGAAGAAAGCAGGGAAACTTGATCCGAGTAAATGTTTCAGTTGATGCGGCACAAGCCGACAGGAGTGCTTATGGCAGTAAAGAAGATGCGTCGAACTCAGGTTGCTACTGTCGGATACACGTCTTATCCGATTGAAGGGCGTATAAAGCATATTTTTGCAGATCGCTCGATACGGAGGGCTCGATAACTTTAGAATGTAAAGTTATCGGGCCCTCCGTATCGAGCGATCTGCAAACATATGTGTTAGTATGTAAAGTTGCCCCCTGATAATGACGTCATCAACACAACCTTCTACCCCCTGATAATGACGTCATCAACTCACCACTCTACCCCCTGATAATGACGTCATCTCTCTTTTCTCCACAGGATCTTCGGGAGCAGCGGCGCATCTTCACGGACCTTAACATCGTCATCAAAGAGCACACGTGTCCGAGCATCATCAACTCGTACGGTTAAACGACATAAATTAGTTAATCAAATATTAATTAATAATTAGTTTAATATTAATCAAATATCAACTGATTATTAATAAAATATTAATTATTATTAACGTTTGCTGCCTTTCTAAACTATAGCTCTAATATCTAGAATCAATGAATCATTGAAATATTTTTCTGCATTAATTAATTATTATTTAATTATTATTATACTAGCAGGCCCGTTGGGCCTGCAAATACACAGCTCACTCGGCGCTGCTACGCAGCACCTCGTTCGCAAATTGAAACACTGCAACTCAAATTTATTGATCACTTCTTATCGCATCCAAAAATTCCAATCAAGACAAAAGTTACGGAGCAACTAAATTAAAACAGCATTAAACAGATATGAATGTGCGAGGGACCAAATAATAAGCTATCAAAAAGTTTATGAAGGAGCAAAATTTACCATTATCCGTTGGTTACTTTTTGTAATGCTGGACCGTGCAAGTTTTGATTATTGTAATCTGTTCTTGTATGATGAATTTAAATCTGAAAATCAAAACCGAGTATTGTGCTCATACTGAACGTTGAATTAAAGCATTGTTTCACGCCAAGAGATCAAGAGCAGTAATCCAAAATCGCAATGTGCTATGCCGAAGTTCGATTAAATTTGATTTTGCTGTTGGTCAATCTTAAATTGCTCTTAATTCACATTTTTCCGTTACCATCAACTCAGTATTAATCTAAATTGACCGGCGTCTGCCACAGATTTATGAAGAGATGATATCGGAAATAGCCTCCATGATGCCAGCCCATACCCGTCCTCTATCTTCAGATCTTGAAAAACAGTAAACAGGACGTTCTTTCAAACGCTATAACGCAGCAGTAAACAACGTATCAGAAAGCACTCTCATAGAACTGATCATAATCTGCACGTGCAGAATACCTGTATCCATAGCAACGGCGCGACTTCGCCCAGCTTAGCCTTCGTTTCTCTTGATATTTACTTGGCAAGCTCAAATTTAAACTGTGCGCCCGCACAAACAGACATTATTCACGTGCTCTTACGAAATTATATATAAGACTAGCAGGCCCGTTGGGCCTGCAGACACACAGCTCACTCGGCGCTGCTACGCAGCAACTCGTTCGCAAATATTGAACACTACCATTCAAATTGATTGGATAATTTTTACCGCATCAAAAAATTGCAATCAGATAAATAGTTATACGCAACGAATTTTATGAAGGAGCAGGGTGAAAAAATAGTTCGACGATTAGTCTCAGTAATTGTGCTAAATCATGTGACTTTTGTTCCGTTTTTGTTCCGCAGGATGATGTTAAATCTGACAACTGATTCCCATACTGATTACTGACATTGGACAACTTTTTTCATATTGACCCGGGCCAGGATCAATTCTTGGTAATCTGCTTCACCTATATTCAACTCGAATAAATTGTACACTTTTGTAAACCTTAGATTGCTCTAAGCGTTCAATTTCAAAATTACAGTTACTACTGTTATCACCGACTAAGCATTGATTATAGACCGAACTCTGCCACAGTTTTATGATAACAATCCATCTGAAATATCCTCCGTTATTCAAGTTATGTCCATTCTCCATCTTGAGATCTTGAACTTGAAGTAAAGAAAACGCCAAAAATTTTCAAAAGCCTTAACAGCACAGCATTTAAAAGTAGTTGCGTAATAGAAAGCACTCGCATAGAACTGATCATAATCTGCACGTGCACTAAAATTGGTTTCCATAGCAACAGCACCTCCTTTCTCCCGTTTGTATTCGTTTTCCTTGATAATTTCTTGGCAAGCTCAAATTTAATTGTGTACGGGAGCACAAACATTATTCACGTGCTCTTACGAAATTATAATTAAGACTAGCACGCCCGATGGGACTGCTAATAAACAGTTCACTCGGCGCTACTACGCAGCACCTCGTTCGCAAACTTCAAATCAACTCAATACTTTTTACCGCATCAAAAAATTCCAATCAGATCAAAAGTTATTACGGATCAACGTATTCAAAACAGCATTAAACAGAAATGAACGCGAGCGCAATATGTAACCATAGCAACGCGCGCGCATATATCCATACTGCACGTGCACACTTCAAAATGTGTCTACAAAAGGACAAAAGACGTTACGACGTACATAATTATAATAATACAGAGGTTGCGAAATTATATTAGAGATAACGATCGTTATATAATTCTTGCTCTGATAATTTTTGTTATATAACGGCTTCAAAAATGGAGTTTAGGGGTCAATTAATAATTTTCATAAGATTTTAAAATTTTCGAAATTTTGGGGTGTGATAATTTTTCCAGGTGTGTGATAACTGTACAGTTATCACACCCCTCAAAGAACAGTTATCACACCTTTGAAAAATTATCACACCCCAAAAATCAAAACTTTAGAATTTTGTTATTCGTATTTATCTACTTTGTAAAATCATTTCAATCTGACTTTTAGTCAATTCTCTCACTCCATTACCATACACCAGTGTATACATCTTATGTTATCTTGTTTATGCATTCACCGTTCACGTTAGTCATTATATGAGCCGCGCACGCACGTGCCAGTAAAGGAATAAGACCACTTGATCTAAATCAATACACCAGTGTATACGTATTACGTTATCTTGTTGTGGTTTCATGAGTTTATGTATACCTTGTTTGTCATTATATGAGCCGCGCACCCACGTGCCAGTAAGACCACTTGCTCTCACTCCATTACGATACATCAGTGTATACATATTACGTTATCTTGTTTTGGTTTAATGAGTTTATGTACACTTGTTGGTCATTATATGAGCCGCACACCCACGTGCCAGTAAGACCACTTGCTTTCACTCCATTAGGATACATCAGTGTAGCAGTGTATACATTTATTTTGTTTGTTTTGGTTTCATGAGTTTATGTATACCTGGTATGCGATACATGAGCCGTGCACCTACTTACCCTCACTACTATACTATAAATGCCTATAAATGTGCATCCGTTACAGCGTTACACACTTACACAGAAATGATATTTCAATTTTGTGTTGATGTTGCTACACATTTCAATCGACTTTATAGTACCTAGTTGAATCAAAAGATATGAGCAAAGTTTATAAAGATTCCGTACTTACGTTTTATGCATACTTTGAAAGCAAATTTAGATATACATAGCCACTCTTCGCCATCTAATCTAAGATTCCTGGCCAATCTTGATATTTTCCTAAGTCAATTTCAGGCCCTCTACTCTCTAGCTCAAAGGGTTTTCATATTTAAAAGCTTCTTAATTTGCTTTTTATTGGAAAAACCAGTGTAGATCTCCGCCCGTTTCTCACGTTATATAATAGATTAATCAAACACCCTGAGGATACGTTTATATCAATTATCACACTCGCCTTCGGCTCGAGTGATAATTGGAATTATTGCACTCGCCTTCGGCTCGAGCAATAATTCGAATTATCACACTCGCTTCGCTCGTGTGATAATTCATATAAACGTATCCTAAGGGTGTTTGATTATCCTATATTGCTCAGGTACGGGGCGTACATCACGGAACAGGACGTGTGTATCTGCATGGAGCCCATGGACACCTGTCTGGAAAAGCTCCAGAAAGCCATGAAAGCGCGAGGGATGACCGGCGGAATTCCCGAGGAAGTTCTCGGGAAAATAACGGTGGGGGTGGTCAACGGCCTGGCGTTTCTCAAGCAACAGTACAGCGTGATTCACCGCGACGTGAAGCCGAGTAACATCCTCATCGACAGAAACGGACAAGTTAAGATCTGTGATTTTGGCATTGCGGGTAACTTGGTCGATAGTAAGGTTAAGACGCGGGACCAGGGGTGCCCGGCATACATGTCGCCCGAACGGATCGACCCGCCCGATCAAGACAACCCGTCGTACGATATCCGGGCGGATGTTTGGTCGCTCGGCGTAACGCTGATAGAGCTGGCGTACTGCAAATACCCATACAACAACACCGCCGTTCAGTTCATGCTCATGACGGAAATCATCAACTCGCCCCCGCCACAACTCAAACCAGAGGACGGGTTCTCCCCGGAATTCATTGACTTTGTCAGATTCTGCCTGATTAAAGATGTCGACCAGCGACCCAAGTACGACAGACTTCTCCAGCATCCCTTTATCAAGCGATATGAGGGCGTTGATTCGAGCGCCGTAGCCGAGTGGTATACCACCCACTTTTTAGAGGACAAAGAGAAGTAGAGATATTGATTAGAACTATAATATTACACACTTACACACACGATTTATCATCTTGAGAGAGAGTTTATATTCAGTTTTTGAAGTTAATAATGTTGAAGAAATGCGATTCTTTTGTTTATATTTCATATGTATATATAACATAACAAGCACCGTCGAGGCTTACACATGTTTGTGTACATGGATCGATTGAATAAGGGATCGATTGAGACGCGCAATTTACTGTAACCCAGCTGTCCTGAACTTTTGAGGCGCGGCGCATTACGCCGCGCCTGGTACTTTTTGCGGCGCTTGACAGCGTGCTAATTACTTTTAATTTGCAACACGCCTTAAAAAGTGTCCAAGTGCGACGTTATACGGCGCACCTCAAATTTCTGTTGAAGTTGTACGTCTTTATCGATCCCTCATCTAATCGATCCATTTGCACAAGTATGCGTGATGGCTTCTTCGCTGTCGCCGCCTTTTAATCACTTCTCAGCTAAACTGTTTAATTACGGTGACAGTTCGAACTGCAGTTTTGTGTGCGTGGCGTGAATTTGCGCGGCTTAGAGACATAAATAACGCCACGCAAACTTACGCCGCGCACGCAAAACTGCAGTTCGAACTGTCACTGCTAAACTCAAGGTTTGTAGACGTATTGCTAAATTTCTAATGATATAGATGTTATATTTTTCAGTTTGCGAATCTTTGACATTGAAGTAATACGACTTTGGGCGGTGTTGAAACTTGAAATTATTAACCTCTGGAAAATTTACAGGGACAGTTTGAACTGCTCTGTGCGCGTCTTTTGTGTGCGCAGTGTCCTCGTGCGCAGTGTGAGTGGGCTGTGCACGAATACGCCGCGCATGGAAAAGCCGCGCACGTAGCAGTCCAACACGTCACTGCTACGCTCAGTTTGTTTCACGTTGCTAATTGAATCGGTAGAAATTCACTGACTAATTCTTTTCAAAAAAGAAAAATTGCGTTTTAATTTATGAGAGAACTTTAATTTTATTTTTTATTTCAATTTAATATAAGCTTTCCAGCTAATCACAGTTGAATTTAAGGATTGACCCCTGTGCAAGCGTGCAAAATTTTCTGCAAACGACAAACTGAGCGGTTCACTGAGTGAAAAATTTGGTACTATGACGAAATTTTAGATGATGTACCGCATGTTTTGTGATCTTGTGAGGAAACGTTCACATATTTGACGTAATCAATGTTACTTCTTGGGCTGATTTTCACTTACAAGCCCGACCCTTGTAACAGGGACATGTTGAATGTTGATCTCCTACTTGCGCTACTTTTCTGTTTCATTCTGGGCATTATCGTGCGCGGCTCACTTGTAAACAACCAGTGAGCCGCGCACGATTATGTCGCGCATGGAAAAGCTGCGCACGTAGGAGTCAAACACCCCACCGTTTCAAATTGAAACCATGTGAAATCCCCCTCCCTCCCCAAGATGATCTTTGATCACGCAATATACAAATATGTGAACGGGCCCTTACCAATTCTTCATTCAATCGGCGATTGGATGGTATTCGCTCCTCGTATTTTGAAAGAAGGAGAATTGGGCAGTCTGGAAGATCACTGACTTTCCATAGGCAGATCACTACAAGGAACGTGTGGTATTATTATATTAAAATATTGAATCCTGCAATAAGTTTATGAATAGTATTATTGTCAATTATCAAGGTTCGTGTACATTTCGTTTTGAAAAACTTGACTATTTTCCTATTTCCTTTATCTTAGGGGTCGAGCTACCTTGTTGGATCTCTTTAATTCGTATCTTACGATAGGAGATCTTATGTGGTGATTGAAAAGGCCGGGCAGTCACCATCCAGCATCCTTGTCAAATGTCCATCGGTGATTGGTTAGTGGGTTGCTTCCAGCAGACCCGCTGACGCCAGTGGTAGCAAGGGGGTAGCAATTATGAACATTTTTGAAACTGAACGGCAGTCACGACAATTAATGCGGCATTTGTTATTCTTTTTCAATTTGTAGAACTACGACATTACAATATTAGATCTTCCATTTTCCATATTACTGAGATCAGAAGAAGATCAGAAAATCACGAAATAAGAAAAGGCCATTTTTGACATCTAAATCTAATCTTGCTCATAAATGCGTCCATGGTTATTCTGATCCCCTTTATTTGATCACCTTCACAGATAATTAATATGTCCCTGTAACAGTAATTCCAAAAACAAACTGATCCCCTAATCTGTCCCTTAGAGTTTGTAGAAATCAAACTGATCCCCTAATCTGTCCCTTAGAGTTTGTAGAAATCGAACTGATCCCGGTTGCACCTCTCCACATCGCAGTAATCCCACCAGTAGTAGGGATTAAGACTGGTCGTGTAACACCAGGTCTTTCCCGTTCCCTTCTTATCGGGATTCCTGCAGAAGTTGTGATCCCCGATCCCTGCCCAGGCGTACTTATCTCCGTGATAGGAGTGAGGGTGTGGCCAGTCAGTCTCCCAGTTCTGGCAGGTTTTAGAATGCTCCGTGCTGGATGTAGTCCCGCGGTACTCCGCTCCGATCCCCGTGTAACAGATGATATCCCAGAGACATCCCGGGATCCCACAGGGACTCGTTTCTGTTTCACTGGTGTAGCAGAAGGGTTCGTCTGCGGATCCGTCCGGGTTCTGGCAGTAGGTGTTGGGAAGTGCGATGTCAGAGAGGGGTGTGTCACTCCAGTTGAGACAGGGTTTTCCGTTGCTGGCACTGGTCCTGAAGCTTCCCCTGAAGTTCTCTCCCTTTTCAAAGGAACAGAAAACATCGTTCAGGATGGGTTTGAAGGACAGGACTTTTGTCTCGTCAGAGTCGTACGAATTGAAGATTTCCTCCACATTTAGAGGTCCATCAGTTTCCGTTACCAGCGAATAATCCCCTCCATGATTTGGAGCCGTGTACACTTCAAACTCTCCTCTCACCACTTGCAGCGACAAGATATCGTAGTTAATCTGGAGGTTATCATCATAGTACCTACCACAATCTCCTCCCATATCCTTCTCCGTGCACACCTCTACAACCGGTCCTATACACTTATCAAAGGAGTCAGTGTAGGCAGTATCAAAGGAGTCATGCCGTCCCTCCCCAAAGTGCAGGCGGCAGTATCCGGGCAGACAAGACATGCAGTGGAGCCCGCAATGGAAGTATACGTGTTGCGGGCACAAGGCGTGCAGGCGTCAGCGTTCTGTGTGTCACTGTACGCCTGCACACACCACACATGGCACGCTGCTAGATCCCGTAGTCCTTCGGGGTCCGAGGTGTTCTTAGGGCAGAGGGTAGGGGAGGAGGATCCAGTGGGGCTGTATCCTGTGTCTGATGTAGCCTGGCAGAACTGCTGACCTGCTGCGTAGTATCCTCCCTCGCAAGGTCCGACACAGCAGGTGTTCTTAGGGCAGAGGGTAGGGGAGGAGGATCCAGTGGGACTGTAGGTCCCTGGCGGACTGATGTTCTGTTCGGCTGAACTGCTGCCTTCTGGACAGTAGTATCCAGCCTCACACGGCCCAGACACAGCACTCAGTCCTTCCGTGGCGCAGTAAGAGCCACCTGGACAAGCCACACAAGCTTCAGAGCTGGAGCTGCCACTTTCAGTGTTGAATGTCCCAGCAGGGCACGGGGTAGAGGAGGAAGACCCAGCAGGGCAATAGCTTCCAGTGGGACACACCACACAGCTGTCAGCTGAGGAACTGCCACTTTCAGTGTTGAAGGTCCCTGCAGGGCAAGGAGTAGAGTCAGCAGCACCAGCAGGGCAGTAGCTTCCAGTGGGACACACCAGACAGCTGTCAGCTGAGGAACTGCCACTTTCAGTGTTAAAGGTCCCAGCAGGGCACGGAGTAGAGGAGGAAGACCCAGCAGGACAGTAGCTTCCTCCTGGACACGCCACACAGCTATCAGCACTAGAGCTGCCACTTTCAGTGTTGAATGTCCCAGCGGGGCACGGGGTAGAGTCAGCAGACCCAGCAGGGCAGTAGCTGCCAGCGGGACACTGCTGCGGGTCTGATGTCCCGGCGGGACAGTAGTGTCCCTCGGGACACGTCTGACACTCCACAGCCCCGGCTGTGTCGGAGTAGGCGCCTGCTTCGCAAGTGACACACTGTCCCTCCTTCTCGTAGGTGCCAACTTGGCACGCCACGCAGTTTCCATCCTTATCTTCCACCTGTCCGGCCGGACACTCCACTTTACATTCCGTCATTCCTTCGTCAGCATTCCCTGGACATTCCAGACATTCCGTCAGGCCCTCAGTGGGGCCGTATGTTTTAGCTGGACATGCGTCACAGCTGGCTGAACCCTCAGTGGCACTGAAGGTGCCAGGCTGGCATGTCTCGCACTGGGTGGCCCCTGTGGTGGCACTGAAAGTACCAGCTGAGCAGGGCTTGCACACCTTATCCTGTCCAAAACTCCCAGCTGGACAGGGCGTACACACGCCGTCCACCTCAACCTCTCCGTCCTCACACTCCACCTCCGCTTTACACTCCGTCGCTCCTTCAGCGTCCGTGTTGGACGGACAATCCTTGCAGGCCACAGCTCCTGTGACGTCACTGTAACTCAGCACTGGACAAGGCAGGCACTCAGACCCCTCAGTAGGGGCGTAAGAGCCCGCAGCACACGGAGTACAGGCCTCAGCAGCATCAGATCCCGCAGGGGAGGAAGATCCCGCAGAGCAGAGGCTGCAGGTTTCAGAAGCGGGGGTGTCTTGGTAGGTGCCCGCAGGACACGTCTTACAATCCCCCGCTCCTTCTTCATCCTGGTAACTACCTGACGGGCAGTTCTCACAGGAAGTCCCGCCCTCGTTCGGTGCGTACTGCCCCAAATAGCACGGGTAGCATTCCACACTGTACTCCTGATCTGCAATACTCCCCTGCGGGCACTGGACACATTCCCAGAATCCCTCATCTGGCGTATAGCTGCCCGCGGGACATGCTCCGCACTCATCCAGCCCTTCATCCCCACCGAACTCTCCCGCTCCGCACAGTTCGCACGGGTATTCCTCGGAGTGATAGCCCCACCCGTCGTAGGAGTAGGAGCCACGAGGGCAGGGGGAGTCGTATTCTAACGCATCTAGGTCTTCTTGGGTGGTCCGTTCAGAGAGGACCAGCAGAGCTCGTAATTAGGAGCAATAGAAGAGATACAAATCGCATGGTGGAAGAGAGAGAAATGGAGAGAAGGGAGGATGGGGTGGTCTATACCCCGTGAGTGTGAAAATGTGGTTCCGCGTCATCAACTTACTTCTCCACGCTGTAATGGTGACGTCATAACATCACCATTAAATTTGAATTTTAGAAAACTCAAAGAGACACACTTGACGGTTCAGTGATTTAGCAAGTATATATGACTGGAGTATATGGTGTTACTGTTAGGACTCGAGGGACTGACAGACAGGAAAAGTCACAGTTCGTTGTTACCCTGTGTCTCAGTGAGAGGTTCGGAATCGGAGAATGATGTCATCATCATGCGTTTAAGTGGTAAGTTGATGACGCTCCTTTTCATGACTTCTACTTCAAGAAGAAAAGACCGGGATAAGGAACAGCTGTGCCATATGAGAATGACACTGCTGGATGGATCAAGGTGTTACTTGTTCATAAAGCAGGGAAATTGTCAATGTCGGTCAACGTTCCATTCCCAAATCTCTTGACCGTCAAGGGAAAGCATAGGCACACCTGGTTTAGCTGTGTCAACTTATTAAAAGGAACCTGGGTTTTCACTGGAACACATAACACGTCTAATTCTATGAAATCTACAAAGTTAAACCAGTTCCATATATGAGCTCCAAATCCACATATTCACATTGTTATACTTATTGTTAAGTCCTTTACATGAAAAGGCTGTTCAATATCCTCTTCCACTTCCAGTGATAGTGAATTTCATATCAGGACACTTCACCTCCCTTTCCTGACACTGACAGTGACTAACCGGTCAATGAGCACTGACCAGTCGCCCAATGCAGTGATGCACCCTAAGGTGCATGTAACGTTCGTCGGTCGATCGAATGGAATTGGTCGATTGATCAACTTCATTTGATCGACTGGTGTGTTTTTAATAGAAAATCTTTAAGCTTGTAGAGAAACAACTAAATATTGCTCATTTAAACACGATTCAAGTCAACCATTAAAAAAATTCGTTCAAAATGATCGATCGACCAATTCTACGGGCGCCTAAAAAATCAAAATGCTCCCTATTTGTACCCTAACTGACTCGGGCGCGCCCCCTAAGCGCACGGCCTAAATCAAATTAAGATAGTAAGATGAATAATAGTGCCGGAGATGTTATGTCGTGAATGTAATTGTAAATGTAATTGATGTCGTGAAAATTGAAGTGCCGTGAAATGAAATGACGTGAGATTTAATTTTAATTTCTTGAGATGAAATGTCGTGAGATGAAGTGTCGTGAGATAAAGTGTCGTGAGATGAAGTGTCGTGAGATGAAGTGTCGTGAGATAAAGTGTCGTGAGATGAAGTGTCGTGAGATGAAGTGTCGTGAGATGAAGTGTCGTGAGATGAAGTGTCGTGAGATGAATTTTCGTGAGATTGAGTGTCGTGAGATGAAGTGCCGTGAGATGAAATAACGTGAGATGAAATGACGTGAGATTTAAGTTTAATTTCTTGAGATGAAGTGTCGTGAGATGAAGTGTCGTGAGATGAAATGTTGTGAGATTAAGTGTCGTGGGATGAAGTGTCGTGAGATAAAGGGCTGTGAGATGAGGTGCTGTGAGATGAAGTGCTGTGATATGAAGTGTCGTGAGATTCAATTTCATGAGATGAAATGTCGTGACATAAAGTGCCATGAGATGAAATGACGTGAGATTTAATTTTAATTTCTTGAGATGAAGTTTTGTGAGATGAAGTGTCGTGAGATGAATTGTCGTGAGATGAATTGTCGTGAGATGAATTGTCGTGAGATGAAGTGTCGTGAGATGAAGTGTCGTGAGATGAATTGTCGTAAGATGAAGTGTCGTGAGGTGAAGAGTCGTGAGATGAAGTGTCGTGAGATGAAGTTTCGTGAGATGGACTTGGAGTGTCGTGAGATGAAATGTCTTGACATAAAGTGCCGTGAGATGAAATGACGTGAGATTTAAGTTTAATTTCTTGAGATGAAGTGTCGTGAGATGAAGTGTCGTGAGATGAAATGTTGTGAGATGAAATGTCGTGAGATAAAATGTCCGTTCCCCGAAGTGTCGTGAGATGAAGTGTCGTGAGATGAAGTGTCGTGAGATGAGGTGTCATGAGATGAATTAGTGCCGTGTGATAAAGTGTCGTGAGATAAACTACGAAGTGTCGTGAGGTGGAATTTCGTGGGATGGAATTTCGTGATATGAAGTTTCCTGAGATGTTATGTGAGAGGAAGCATCGTGAGATAAAGCGTCGTGAGATACAATGTCGTGAGATGAGGTGTCGTGAGATACTGATAAAGCGTCGTGAGATGAAATGTCGTGAGATAAAATGTCGTGAGATGAAATGTCGTGCGATGAAATGTCGTGAGATAAAATGTCGTGAGATGAATTAGTGTCCGTAATACTAATACCCTCCCGTGACACATGTAACACGTTCAACAAAATTTTATAAGTTCAATTTTATCCCCAAAACCCTTAAAACTGAGACGAAACTATCAAAACACGTTCATAGGTTTTAATTATAAACTATTATAGCGCATTACAATTAACAGTATATATACTCAAATACAGTTTAAACACTTTATATTATCTATAATTATGATATTAACATGAATATAACAAAGTATAACGAAAATAAACAATATACAGAGCCTAGGAGTTCGATCAACAAACTTTATAATACTGATAGCCGTTCATGTGAGCGAAAAACGCACGGTTGAAAGAGATATTTCACATTTCTATCATCGAGGGGAAATCGAAGGGGCCAAATGATTACGCTAAGAATACAACTAAAATATGATGCCGAAAGTGTGAAATTTTGAAATTTGGCCTTTTCCAAAAATATAATATGATAAACATTACGGAGGGGGGTTGAAATTGTTAAAATTTTACATATTATTATTATGTGATTTATACTTATAGCTAGGGGGAGGGAGGGGTTTCCGTTTACAAATGATAACACATTCAAATAAACTTGTCAACTTGATTTCGAGAGGTGGGGGAAATTTGGCCAGAAAATGACCAAGTAATATGCGAATTCGGTCCCTAGAATGGTTCCAACTGTTAATCTGTAAGTGTAAGTCGCTCACGAACGTTATTTGATTTTAAAATTAATAGTTATTAATTGCTTAATCAGATAAAGATCAACTTTAACTCGATGAATCGATTTTCACAAATTTATTCTAATCAAATTGTGAATATTAAAGAAAAATAGATTAAAACAGTCAGAATTTAATAACTGCACATAATTCAAATCAGCTTTACAAACGTTTTGAATCAAAGTTTAAATCTTGAATTTATGTTCAGTGAAAATGAATCCGAAATTGTCGTGATGCTTAATAATTTTCGAAAAACTGGTTGTGAAATAAATTCATAAGGAATTATATTCTTGATTTATAATTGATTGCGCTGTCACATGTGAAAATGACGTATGCACATGTATTGATCGATGCAGTCCAAGGAATCGAAAAATGCGCATTTACAGTGCGCACAATTTACTTTTCATAGAATTTCTGTCGTATTTTACGCGTTTTTATTGATCGATCCATGTGCACACATATGAGGTTAATCCGGAAAAGATCATTATAATATCATTATCATTAAAGCATCAAGCAACACGTAACATTAATGCAAAATAGTAATTATGATTAAAACAGTTGAATAATTTAGCTAACATACATTAGTGAATAATAACAAAATGAGCAGCCAAACCAATTATAATTCTAATTTAAATCTCAGCACTCAATGCTTTGTCAAAAGTCAATACATGGTCCCACACAAACACAAGGAGAGTGACGTCATTATCAGGGTTTAGAGTGGTGTGTTGATGACGTCATTATCAGGGTTTAGAATGGTGTGTTGATGACGTCATTATTTTATCCTAGATTGGAATAGAGAATCGATGACGTGTCTGCATAAACTCGGTGGCAAATGAAGAGACACTTGATTGAATGATTGGAATTTGACGTCTTCTTTATCGTCGAAACAAAAGAATTGATCATCCAGGCCGGTACAAAATATCATCTGATGATAATGATATTTTGGGCCGGCCTGGATGATCAGTCCTTTTTGCGTTGGCGATCGTGAACACACAGATCTTCAATCAAGGTGGCCGATAATCATGATGACGTCATCATCATAAATTGTAATGGTGAATTGATGACGTCATAAAACTATTTTTACTCCTCCATGAGAGTTGAGTAGTTAGCCTTGGAGCTGGTGGATCCTAGTCGGGTTATGGGGGTGTACTCAGTAGGCTGGAACATCTGAAATAGGAAGGAAATGAAATACTTAATCCACCCGAAGTGTACGTTTACAGGAAGGAAATGAATTTGAAATACGCCCGAAATGTACGTTTGTACAAATATACATTGATAAAAAATACACAATATGAACACAAGCAATAATTAATATGTGCACACTGCACACATTTACATTTCATGTAAATTTACAAAAATTTGACTCATGGACCATGTAGTACCAGTACAATAAACATTGAATAAATACGATTGTACATTGTACATACGATTACATACACGAAAGATGATTTAACACATAGAAAGATGCTAGATTTCAGTTTAAATTTAATATCAGCAGAATCAGGCTGGCTCGTTGTGAGGCCCAAGAATTTTAGTGAAGATCAAAAAGCAGATTAAATTTCTATTTTTTAGAGTTTAGACTGAGCCACCATGATTCATGATGTTGCAACTGCAAATGGAGAGATAGTGAACAAAACACACTGACGGTGGAAGTTCGAACTGCAGGTTGCGCGCCTTTTGTTTGCGCGTCTTAAAATTGCGCGGCGTGTAGAAAAAAAACATATCTGTACGCCGCGCAAACTAAAGACGCGCACATGAGCAATGAGACTAAACGACGCGCGCAGACTGCAATTCGAACTATTAAACCGTAAATTACACACACAAAAACACAGTAAAAATCCTCAAAGTCAGATGTCGGCTTGGTTGTTGGTCACCTGACCCAAATCAATTACTGAAACACCTACAGACTTGAAACTTCAGTTTATGCCATAAACAGAGGTCAGAGGACATTCCGTGTTTCAAGTTAATAGGTTTTCAGTTACTGCCCTAGGTCGGTTCAAAGATTTGAGTCACGTAACCAAGCCGGCACTATTCAAACGCGTCAACTTCAAGTGTAGAACATGAAGGTATAGTGTATACCCTTATTTCTTTTCCGTGGCGCAACATAAAATATGCCTCTCTTTCCCCTCTATTCTCTTTTTTAGAACCGCTTCTGATGGCGTCTACTCAGAAAAACACTAATTTCGAAGTATCAGATAAAAGTATACCTGCGAAACTACACGGTTCCCGAAGAAATGCTCCCGTATCCGGGCTTATCTCCGAGTCTCCGATACGACACATCACGTGCAGAGTCCTCCTCCGGGGATTGGACACGTGACGACACGTGATCGTTGCCCTTGACAACCGCGTTATCACTCACGCGTGACAAGCCCAGCCATTGGCTGATCGCGGTCACGTGACATGAACAGCAGGAGGAGGGCGGGGGAGCGTGCTTCCACTCTTCACACTGAGAAGCTGCAGCTAAGAAACACACACACAGCAAAGTAGCAAATAGTAACACACACTCGGCTAGATACACAAAGTAGCAAACACACAAAAAGGAGCATAATACACAAAGTAGCAAATGGTATACAGAGTAGTAATTTAAATAAAATACAATTACTGGAAAAAACGCGTACAAAATGTAGAAAATGGAAACACAACAGGATTAAATATACACAAAGGGAATAAATATACATAAAATTAGCAAATATAATTACACATACAAAGTAGCAAACACACACAAAAAGTAGAAAATGATAAAAACAAAGTAGCAAATGATACATATACAAAATAAAACATTTATAAGCCAAACACACCGGGGCAAAATTTCAAAACACATTTAGCAAACTGTATACAGACCACATGAAATTCTACCAAGATTCAAAATAGCGTCAGCTAGATATGACATTAGGTGTTCAATTTAGCCACACAAACCATAATGCAAACATAAAACATTTGTGGCAAGAAGCCAAATGAGACAACATTTTTAAAAACAAGATGAGTCAATAATATGTAATGAGACTCATTGAAAAGTACTCCATATTGATATGCAAAACATAACGAATGACGAACGTTGGAAATATTCACAGTTGACACTGGACCTGAAACATTGGGTTTGACAAAATGACAAACAAGATGATGACAGTACATCGGACGGTGAGATTGATAGATTATGACTATCTATGATTAAAGTTACAATAACAATAAGTTGCAATATACATTGAAAGTAAGAAAATAATAGTTAATAATAATTAATTAACTTTAATTGAGGATGCTGCACAAAACAGATATTGAAGTCACGCATATGTGTGCAGACTGCAGATCACTCGGTAGGTGGAATTGGAGGAATTGATGATTAATAGACACTCAATTTTATATTATTGCTTCGGATTAATCACTGATTCGAAATAAATAACAGAAAGTACAGCAAAATTGCGCCTCTTTAGCAATCCCTCTGTAAATCGAGCGGTCTGCACACACATGCGTAACAAATATAAATACAATGACACTAAAGTCCACACAAGTTCCACAACATGAATTTTCTATGGACTTTGAAGTTCAGACATATTCCACACAAATTCCACTTTGTGTGGACTTTGAAGTCCACACATACCCGGAATTTATCCACTTCTCGAGGGTAGATGTGGTGTTGTAGCAGCATGATCAGTACTGGAGGTAGGATGCACAGAATGGCCACTATCAGAAGGGTCGAGTACACGATGGGGCTGAAATTAGAGGAATTTTAGGGTTTTATTTTGAAAAAATATTTGATTAAGGTTACAAATTAAGATATGAAATCCTTTGAGTTTTGAAAAAATACTGTCCCTAATTGAATCAGGCTGTAAGTGTATGTAACCCATTGAAGCCAGTTTCTTAGATGATACCAACCTTGTGAATAAGAAGTTGAAGACGAAAGAAGAGTTGTTGCTTTCATGCACCCACAGGATGTTCGGACTGAAGATAAGATCGAAATTATAACATGATAATACCTTGGTACTTTGAGCGCCGCGCGTGATAACGCTCGAACGAAGTGAGAGCGTTTGCGCGGCGTCTCAAAGTACCAAGGTATTATCTGTTATAATACCTGAAGGATGAATTTTCTGCGATTTTTCATGTGAAAAGCAGTTAAATAGTCGGGGGCCAATTATTTGACTGTGAAATGTATGTCCAATACTCACTCGGGAGCTTTTGAGAGATTTACCTCTTCTAGAAAGTAAATGTTGAAAGTTTGAGTATAAATCTTCGAATTTTTTCAACCAACAGAAAGTTATTGCAGCAAAATGTCAGAAATAACAGCACAACTATCAAAGAAACAACAGATTGAACACTGAAATAGACTGAAATTCTTAAATCAGGAACAGGATATTGATGATCTATGAAGCTGTGACACTGACAGGTCCGAGGGCTGATATGTATCCACATAAATCATAGGTCAGAAGCATCAGATCGTAAAGTAGGTAGAAAAAGTTAAAAAGGTTGGCAAAATGTCTAATAAACTGGGGCAACGGTGCTCTACTCGAACTTTCTACTTGTGATTTGTGAAAACATATTCAGATATTGGTCAGAACCAAGGCTGCAAAATTCAATTCAATTCCAAACTTAGTGTATAGGCATGAGTCGCAATCAAACCATGATTTAACTATTGAAGACACTGTGAATTCTGATTCAGGAACTAGCAAACTCCGAACATTTTCGTGAGCCACAACCAAAATCCACAAAACGAGAAATTGAAATTGGTTGAAATAACGCATGCATCTTTTGACAAATGACTGGATTGTGTAATTTAAAAAAGCACTGAACACTGATATGCCAGCTCAAAGAATGACACATCTTTGAAAACTATGAATGGGAACATTTTCTTGACCTGAAACGTCTTTAAAACAACACTACAACGTATGATAATCAATGACGTAGCCAGAGGGTATGCAGACTATGCATTGCATACCCTGGAAAAGTCCCTTGCATAGTCTGAAATTCTGAGAAATTGTCTAATCATAGCTAATTAAGCTTAATTTTACTGCCAGATGCATACCCAAGAAACATTTTGCATACTCTGGCCTCAAACTCTAGCTACGTTACTGATGATAATTGCATCACAAAAAACATTTGAAATATTGAAAGGCTCTGTCGAGGGTGCCGACTAAGAAGTCGCGCACAAACAATATGCCCTCAAATTGGTACCAGCAGTAACGATCCAAGCGCCTATTGTTCGTGCGCGACACATAACATGCCCGGGCAAGTTAGACACAGTCTGGGAAATGTCGCGAAGTTGTTATGAAACATGGTGCTCGCTCGATAATTAGCGGGATACAGTGTTTGAAATGTCTAGAAGGTATTATGGGATATAATTCTCTCATGAGAACGGATTATCACCGTATGCTGACAATATACTCTCCACGCACATGAAGGTTATCAATCATGAAGCACCATGAGGGTTATCGGAAATAACGTGCTTGAAGGTATTATAACAATTATCAGTAGTAAACATATTAATCTTGAGGTGGTTTCATCGTTACGCGTCGATCAAATGGATTGATCAAATGAAAAACACGCACAATACACTTTTACACCCGGGTTCCTGTTACGAGAAAAACTCACGAAAAAACTTGCAAGAAAACTTGCGAGAAATCAGGATTTTCATCAACATAGTTCCTGTACACGAGTTTTTTGTTTTGCTTGGACGTAATTGACGCTCATAATTCGATATTCCCATTATGTGTAACATTTCATCCAAAATCAATTATTCCTTTTTCGTATTTTCCTTGCGAGAATTCTCGCGAGGAAAATATGCAAAAACGTGTTCAAATTTCTCGCGAGTATTCTCGCGAGGAAAAAAATGGTTTTTCTCGCGAGAATTTTGTACAGGAACTGCGGCGAAAACATTTCTCGTAAGTTTTCTTGCGAGTTTTCTCGCGAGTTTTCTCGTAACAGGAACCCGGGTGTTATGAAGACATCCGCGCAAAAAAGCAAGCGCGCGCGATTGTGTGCGTTTTTCATTTGATCAATCCATTTGATCGACGCGTAACGATGCAGGTGCCTGATAAATACGTGACGTACATGTGATTATTTAAAATTCCGTGATTTATCATTCACGTATCACGTACCTACCAACAAGTTGAAGTACTTACTTAATTAAATTGCGCACGGGTGGATAATCCAAGGCATTTTGGGTAAGACCTGGAACTGGTGAAGGGCAATCTAATTTATTCTCCAATATGTTACCCAAGGTGTCTTGTAACACAGGAAAAAAGTTCGCTGCCCAAGTCGATAGGGGGAGGCCCAAAAATCGGTTTTTTTGATGAGCCGTAGCCGAGTTATATAGAAAATGCCTATCTCGGTCCAGGAAGGTCGTAGAGACTTCATTTTTAGCTTAAAATGAGCACAATGGACATGTTTATATACAACTTGTGAACAAACATATACTCTAAAGTACTTAGAAACTGAGCTATGAGCCAAAAACTGATTTTGAGGCACCCACAAGGCCCAATTTGACAAAAATTACTATCTCGGCCCAGGAAGGTCGTAGAGACTTCACGTTTAGCTTAAAATGTGCGCAATGGACATGTTTATATACGACTTGTTAACAAACATATACTCTAAAGTCCTCAGGAACTGAGCTATGGGCCAAAAACTGATTTTCGAGGCACCCGCAAGGCCCAATTTGACCAAAATGTCTATCTCGGCCCAGGAAGGTCGTAGAGACTTCACTTTTAGCTTAAAATGTGCGCAATGGACATGTTTATATACGCCTTGTCAACAAACGTATACTCTAAAGTACTCAGGAACCGAGTTATGAGCCAAAAACTGATTTTTAGGCACCGGTAAGACCCAATTTGGCCTAAACGTCTATCTCGGCCCAGGAAGGTCGTAGAGACTCAATTTTTAGCTTAAAATGTGCGCAATGGACATGTTTATATACGACTTGTCAACAAACATATGCTCTAAAGTACTCAGGAACTGAGCTATGGGCCAAAAACTGATTTTTGAGGCAGAGGGGAGGCCAAATTTTGAATTCAGTTTTTGTCCCATAACTCAGTTCCTGAGTACTTTAGAGTATATGTTTGTTAACAAGTCGTATATAAACATGTCCATTGCGCACATTTTAAGCTAAACGTGAAGTCTCTACGACCTTCCTGGGCCGAGATAGTAATTTTTGTCAAATTGGGCCTTGTGGGTGCCTCAAAATCAGTTTTTGGCTCATAGCTCAGTTTCTAAGTACTTTAGAGTATATGTTTGTTCACAAGTTGTATATAAACATGTCCATTGTGCTCATTTTAAGCTAAAAATGAAGTCTCTACGACCTTCCTGGACCGAGATAGGCATTTTCTATATAACTCGGCTACGGCTCATCAAAAAATCGATTTTTTGGGCCTCCCCCTATCGATTTGGGCAGCGAACTTTTTTCCTGTGTTACAAGACACCTTGGGTAACATATTGGAGAATAAATTAGATTGCCCTTCACCAGTTCCAGGTTTGGACAATTTTTGGCAATTATTCCTTGGATTAGGAAATTTCAAGGGTAATACATTTCTTTCGCGCCTGAAGAGCTACACTTCGCGTATTAGTAATCCGCCGGGCATATGACGTCACTTAGTACTGCTGCGCGCTAGAAAAGATGCACAGCCGGGGGATTACTAATACGTGAAGTATAGTTACGGTGACAGTTCGAACTGCAGTTCTGTGTCAGAGTTCGCGGCGTAAAGACATGTAAATAAGTTATTTACATGTCTTTACATGCCTGTTCACCGCACAAACTTGCGCCGCGCACACAAAACTGCTGTTCGAACTGTCACCATAAACCATTACTAATACGTTGTTGTTAACTCACTTGGTCCACAGAGCGTACATGTAAGAAATAACGATGTAGGCAATGAGGGTACCCCAAATCGTGAGATGGGTGAACCACACCCAGAACCGTGTCTTCAGCGCAATCTGCGGTGGGGATTAGGGTAGATGAAAGATGACAAAAAACAAAAACAAAAACAATGACATAGTGGCCTAACTTGGAGAGACGTAAACATATGTAATTGTATGCAGTGGGGCTGGATTAGAATGGAGAAAATCTATGATGAGAAGTAACAGGGGTTGAGAAATTAGCAATAGGATTTGGAGTAAATAAATCCCGGTTTCAATTAAGGCCATCTTACCATGAGATTGATGACGAGGATGACGGAGCTGTAAGCTAGCGTACCATAGCACCACAGTCCTCCAACCAGTTGTTTCTTGTTAAAACCACCCGCATCACTGAACAATGTTTTACAAAAAGTCTTAGATAAAAGGTGACATAAGTTCTGAATAAATCTAATCAAAATCAGAATTTTCTATCGTAAAAGGAGACAAAAACCAGGAATTCTTTCAACTGATTTTGGAATGGAGAAAATAGTTCTGAATCGAGGCCCATGACATCAATTGATGTCAAGACTCACTAGAAAAAGAGAGAATGATCGGAAGATGAACCCTAACCCAGAGTTGAAATATTACAAGTATCGTGAAATGAAATGTCCGACTTACTAGAAAAGAGAGAAAGAGAAGATGAAGATAACGAAACAGTTCCACACCGCCAAGGACATCCACGACACGAAGTATTTGAGAGCCAGGAGGTTCGAGTTGGCTGACTCCCTGGAGAATATTGGGTTGTTAAATACGAGCAAAAATCGAGAGAAAAGTACGGCGTATTGGCTCAAGGAGAAAAATACCCGTATTTTTTTCAAAAGTACGTGATAAGAAATGGCAACACGAGGTCTGAATATTTGCGCGCCAGGGGTTTAAGTTAGCTGACTCCCTGGATAAAATGTTTGTCTCAGAAACTATTTCTATCTTGAAAGTGAATGAGATTCAGATATTTATGAGAACATGAAATTAAAAAGTTGGCTTTATATTGACCATTTTCGCTTAAAATTTTGTTGGTCGTAGATCTCACTTCTGCTTGTTTTAAAATTGAGAACGAGGCAGATATCTGCTTTGATTTCAATCGTTTTTCTTTTTTTTCGATTCATCAAGCGGCCCCAAAACACCTCCTTGAGGGACACCGAACTAACTTGTAAAGTGCAGGTTTCTCGTAAAGCAGTGTGGGAGGGAGGTGCTGCTCAAAGAGCCCGTAGCTGATGATGGGCAGAGCAGAGAACATGAGGTTGAAGCCGATCAGTTGCAACTCACTGTATATCGTCTGGGAGAGGGATAATTGAGATAATCATAATTATAACTTAACGTCTATCAACAGTGTTATGATGGACGATGGTTTAAATCGTTCTAATTTTTCGTTGAGATTACTATGAACGGTCTCTATAAATGAAATGAAAATTTCACGGCAAACTCAAGAAACGTACATTTTAGGCCAACTAAAAATGGAAGCATTTTCGAAAGTTTCATATTCTACCCCCCTCCTATATAAGACTTATGCAAACCAACCTGTGGGGAGTAGCCGTTCATGAAAAGAAAACAAATCCCAGGACCCACAAAGACCACGTTCTTATAGAAGAAGTAGAACACCACCGTAGCAATCCGTCGATAGAAGTAGTGACCGTGTACGAACATCAGGTTACGGAGGTAGCGGAATCTGGCGATGGCAAAGTCGCAGGCTCTCACGGCCTGACCGCCTTCCTTACCGAATATTCCTGGGAAGGGTAAATTTTGTGAAATCATTGCTGGGAGAATGTGAAATATATTTCCAAGGTACACCTTCTCTAAAATGTCCAATGGTGGAGGAATCAAAGATTGGGTCCCTCTCTAGTATTTGAAAATGGTCCAATTCATCAATAAATGGCCAACTTCACGGTTTATGCCATGAAATGGTCCAATTAAAGGTTTATTACCAATCAATGAGGCGTTCGGAAGCCACTTACCAACTCCCACATTAGCTTCGAGAATCATGCTGACATCATTGGCTCCGTCTCCGATAGCCAGCGTTACTGGGTTACTCTTGTGTTCCTTTACCATCCGCACCACCTGAAATGAGTATATCAATGAAGAGCGTACAATGGATCTATGTACAATGTGTGAAACAGTCCTTGCCAATCTTTTGGTATGCTGACCAAATCGATTTCACGTAAAAATTATGAGACATGATATCAGTTTGTCAAAAAGGTATGGATGATGGTCGATGAAGAGCACGTAAAAACCAAAACCTTGGCTTTCAGTTTCTGCACTCTGCAGTGGGAACACTAAAGAACTGCGTCACGTAATTGGCGCGTACTCTAAGATGTGCGAGTTTTCAAAACTGTACTAATTTACTGCCGCAGTAGAACACAAAAAAGTCTTCTTCAAACCTTTGCTTTCTGCAGAGGAGAGAGTCTGCAGCACAACACTGCAGTACAGAGCAGGGCTGTCTTCAGGAAGAGCTCGGGACAGGACTCGAAGCTGGTGGACAGGGAGGTACCGTCCACCACCAGGCCGTATGTCTGGGAACGCTCCCTCGGCGCTGCTCCTGGGAAGGGAAAGGAGTTACGGTGACAGTTTGCGCGTCTTTTGTGTGCGCGGCGTAAGTTTGCGCGGCGTTCAGACATGTTATTTATATTTCTGTACACCGCGCAAACTTACAACGAGCACACAAAACTACAATTACAAAAGACGCGCAGATTGCACTATTGCAGTTCGAACTGCCACTTTGAACAATACACGGGTGTCGCGACTTCGAGTAAGGAGTTCATTCTGAAATTTCTCAATTTCATGGACGCTCCTGGGGGAGGGAAAGGTGTTACACAGGGGCACCCATTATCTCGTATCTTATCTCCTATTCTTTAGACTTATCTTTCTCATCTCCTGTCTCTTGTCTTATCTCCCATGATCATTAAATCTCCTATCTCTTAGTCTTATCTCTTACTTACCTTATCTCCTATCTCTTATCTCCCCCTACCTTCCAGTTGCCGGTGTAGACTCTCCAGCGTATCCCTGCAACTCTCCCCGTCCCTCCTTGCTGTCAGGAAGTGGAGTTTCATGGAGCTGGTGAAGTGGTTACCTTATATCTCTTATCTCCCTTATCTTTCTTATCTCATATCTCTTATCTCCTATCTCTCTCATCCTCTCTCTTATCTCTTACCTAATCTCCTACAACTCATCAGTAACAAGCGAAGGAATAGTGAAAAGGGTGTAAAAGGGTTGTTTAAACCCTATCTCTTATCTCCCCCTACCTTCCAGTTGTCGGTGTAGACTCTCCAGAGTATCCCTACAACTCTCCCCGTCCCTCCTTGCCGTCAGGAAGTGGAGCTTCATGGAGCTGGTGAAGTGGTTACACGACTGTGAGATGTTCACGGCTGTCTCCATCTTATCGCCTGGGGAAGTGACGTCATTAGCAGGGGTAAGAGTGGGGAGTTGGTGACGTAATTATCAGGGGTTAGAGTGGAAAAGTTAATGACGTCATTATCAGGGGTTAGAGTGGTGTGCTGATGACGTCACCATTAGGAGTTAGAGTGGTGTGCTGATGACGTCATCATCAGGGGGTAGAGTGGTGTGTTTATGACGTAATTATCGACAACCGTTCCTTTGGACAAAAATCTCAAAGTTGTTTTTGTCCTAAAGGGCCGGTTAAATAAAGGCCAATAATGTGAGATTCATTCTATTCTTTGGATCGTTTATTAGCTGCTTTAGTCACCTGTAAGCACCCAGAGCTTGACACCACCCTCTTTTAGCGCACTGATAGTCTCATAAACACCGTCTTGTAGCCTGAAAGGGTTACCATGGTTACCATCTTGATAGGCACTAAAGTAACTTATGGTTACAATAGTACCAGGCAACTAAATGTTAATTAGCGTACTACTTAGGGTGGTTCAAAAAACCCTGCTGCACCAATAACATACACTCACCTACCCTCGATCATGGATAAGGTTTCCTGTCCCAGGGTTAAGGAACAGGAATTAGGGCAAGTTTTAAGGTGATATTTAGTTTCACCAAGGTTTAGTAACCCATAAACCTAAACACATTTATCACACTAAACGCCCTTAACCCTAATCCCTCCCAAAACCCACCTATCCTCCACGCCGGTAGCACCAATACAGCACAACCTATCCTCCACCGTAGTGAAAGCCTCCTGCTCCTTTGCCTCCCTGTCGTTGATGGCATTCTGACACTCCACCATCAACTTATCCACTGTCTCGTAATCCTCCGGGGAGATTTCACGGGTAGCAAAGACAAGGGTCCGCAGACCTTCTGCTGCATAGCTGAGGGGAGTGAGATAAAGGAGTGAGATAAGAGAGATTAGGGAGTGAGATAAGAGAGATAGGGGAGTGAGATAAGAGATATAGGGGAGTGAGATAAGAAAGATAAGTGGCTGAGATAAGGGAGTGAGATAAGGGAGCGAGATAAGGGAGTGAGATAAGGGAGCGATATAAGGGAGTGAGATAAGATATATCTCGAAGATAGCAAAGACAAGGGAAACGGGAGCGAGAGAAAAACTGAAAAGAGATAAAAGATTCATAAGAACACTAATATTAAAATTGGAATTTAGGAATATTTTGAAGCTAAAAGATGTTTCAACTTACTCATCAACATGTTGTCTCGTGACATCCACACAGCCACTATCACAGATATCCAGTACAGATGACTCAGCCCCTTTACATAGCAACAGTATCTGAAAGAAGTGTTGTCATAACAACAGGATCTGAAAAATGTGTTGTCATAGCAACAGAATCTAAAAGAAGTGATGTCAAGGCACTGCAATCACTAATCTTTCCGTCCGGGTCTCGCAGGATGATGCTCATCCGTTTCCGGTTGTTATCGAAGGGCAGAACATGTAGGAACTCGTACCGATCCAACCGACCCTC
This sequence comes from Beroe forskalii, assembly GCA_011033025.1. Lineage (NCBI taxonomy): Eukaryota > Metazoa > Ctenophora > Nuda > Beroida > Beroidae > Beroe > Beroe forskalii. The sequence goes on along the minus strand of WFMF01000004.1, from coordinate 156,958 downwards.
GACTTTAATCTTACGAGAGTTACGAGACGAGAACATGAACCGGACACCGAACCTGGGGTGAAGAGAGGAGTCATTTAGATAGGACGATGGGGTAACAAAATACATAAACACGTGCCAATCGGGTTCATTTTTGGATGCACCCTCGGCCTAAAGGGCGGGGGTATAAACCAATATGGACCCGATAAGTGAGGATATAGAGATATGAAACTAAAAAGATATCCTTCACATAATACTTTTTCAATTTTTCTGCACGCGCCAATATCATAAAGGCTCGCATTTCACATGGTACGCGCAATTTACTTTCATGTCGAATGTACAGTCATATTACGCGTTTTTATCGATCGATCCATGTGCAAACATATGGGCAATGCTGGATAGCGATAATAGAAAATGAGAATGCTAGATTTGATGTCACGGATAGCGCTATCAGTATCAACCGATGACAGTGCTGCATTCGATAACACGTGTTATCGCTCGACCAATGACAGTGCTAAATTCGATGTCACGTGATACCGCTCAGCCAATGAGAATGCTGGACTCACTGAGCGGCTGCCTCCACCAGAGCTCGCTCGTCCGGGGAACTAGCCTCGTAGGTGAGGTTTCCCTGCTGCTCCGTCGTGAAGACGGAGTGACACAGCGACATAGATATCAGGAAGTCTTTCACCTGAGGGGAGGGGGAGGCATTTTAACATTTATTTTACCTAAGGGGATGCGTAGTTTTATATCGGAATTCTAAGACCACAGAAAGGTAGTAAGGTAGGGGCCCAAGTTCCTTTGGACCCAATTGAACCTCGAACACAACAAATTTCAACTCACGCTCTGATTGGCCAGATCCACAGCTATCTCAGAGTTCTCCTCCACCATGACCCCTTCCACGGAGGCGAACTTGACTCCTCCGACACTGCACTTCCGAAATACTAGCTCGTTCTCAGTCAGCGTCCCTAGGAGGAGGATGACGTCATTATCAGGGGTTAGAGTGGTGAGTTGATGACGTCATTATCAGGGTTAGAGTGGTGAGTTGATGACGTCATTATCAGGGGTTAGAATGGAGAGTTGATGACGTCATTATCAGGGATTAAAGTGAGGGGTTAAAGTGATGACGTCATTATCAGGGAGTGGGAGGAGAGTGACGTCATCAATCATTCAAAGATGTGGCGTCGTTAACTTTCGTGACGTCATCAATCATCGTGATGGAAAACATGATTGATAAGGACTAGCGCATTATAGGGAGAATTTCGGCCAAGAATTTGGTAAATTGGCAAAAAATGCATCTGTTTTAATGGGGGGGGGGGGAGGGTGACGTCATCATCGTGATGGAAAACACCATGATGACAAGGCAATGATTAATGATGAAGACACTCTCCTCACAGCCGAACTTTTGAGTAAGTTCTAGGAGACCAGTTCTGATTTTTGGCGAACTTTGGCGTAATAGGGGGTGGCCGACATATTTTTTGTTTTTTCCAAAAAATCTCATTTACCTTAACAAAAAACAAAATAATCATTTCACGGTTTTTCTTTGTTATTTATTATTTTGGCTTTATAACTGACATTTTAAACAACAAAAGTAGACAACAACTATTTCAAGAAATAATAATCCAATTGCTGCGAAATTTATAATTCACAGATGTGTTACTTTGCACATTCCAACTGCGTACTCTGCAAATACTACTCAAATAACTGAGAAAATATTAACTATCTAAATGGTGTATTAATCAATGCTTCTCCAGCCCTAGTCCTATGACTGTTACTTGTATTTCTGGCGCATTGCCAGACATCTTTTGACTGCAACTGCCACCACGCCGTTCAGTTGAAGCATTTCCTTGACTTCCTCATCTGACATTGCAAACCACTCCTTATGAGTGTACTGATTCGGTAATCTGCGAGCTACTGCCTGCGTAATCAGCCCTGATTTCAGAAGAGGGTTGGTCAGGTTGTTCATAGAGTCCTCGAACGAACAGGCCTTTTCCTTTAGCTGGGTCATAGTGATCGGTCTACGCAGAATGATCTCACAAACCATCTTGCAGTCACTCAATCCTTCGTGGGCATCGCTGGTATCAATATCTAGTTTTTGTGCTTCCTCCACCAACTTCCTCCTACTGTTCAGTATTATCTTTACGTCTGATGAAAAGAATGTCCGTCGTAAATCAGTCAAGTGTGCCTCATGACACCTGTCACGGATCTGATTAATGATACGGATGTCATCAAAATATAAGTTGTTATACCCAACCAGCAACTTGTGCCCCGCTTCATTTCCGTCATGACGTGCCCACTTTAGAAAACTCTCCAAGCCCAGGTCTATTGGCACTGCGTCAAGAATTTCATATTCCTCAGAGTCGTCATGTTTCTTCTTTATCATCACACCGTCTTCATAGTAGATGTTATGGATTTGACTGGATTCATCAGGTATTGGTTTCCTTGGTAAACAGTAGCAGTTGAAGCTGTCGAGTTCCTTCTTCTCCTTCAAATCCAGACGGATCGCTGAGATCTGAGAAACATAAATTGTTATGTTTTTGTCAAATGTTGTTTTGTCAAATGTTGTTGTTATACGTCATACTATTTGGGTGAAAATTCGAAAAAAACAAAGATTTGTGTCACTTATAATGCAGGCGTGACAACAGGGATAAAGCTTGGGATTTTATCAATGGTAATGGTAGCAGAATTTGTAAAACCAATGCTACGATTTATAATTTGCATACCTGAAGAATATCATCGAACTTTCCCAGGCCAGCTGTTTCCAAGTCGTATACAGTCACTATGTCACTAGACAGGTCCAGAGAGGCATGGGTGAGGGGTTCCCTGTCTATGACTCTGTCGTATCTATCCATGGTTTCCTTTGAGACCTTCGCTGAGCCTGGCTTCCATGGACCATTCTTTGTGTAAGGGGCTGACCTCCTCATGCCTATGCAGATTTCTCTGATAGAGCCGATATAGGGTTAAGAAATGTGGTGATTTAAAATGGTGATAAAGTAAAGAATTTACACGGTGATCGGAGAAATATTGGAGAATTGGGTAAATTAAGAAATATGTACTGAAATGAAACATTCCAGAATAAAAGCATATAAACATGATGCAGACGGTTGAAGAACCAGAAAACGCTCAAAAGTGAACGAGACAGAAACAACAACGCAACACTACAAATAGGTTCATGAGAAGGCTACTTTCAACAACATGTGAAATTACTAATACCACAGCAAGTTTCCATATAAGGAATAATAAGTGTACTCTAACGCTCTCAAATGCACAAAAAACACACGCAAAATATACAAGCAACTGAAAAATACTGATGTTAAGTGATACCAATCATGTCATAACTTCAAAAGCAAAAAGCACGGGGACACTTGGTGGGTCTGTACTCGCACAGCAGGACCGTCGAAACTCGATATAACTGCCATGTTTTATGTGCGAAGGAAACATCTTGAAGTTACACGACGCGTTAGAGAAATAGGCCGTCAACGTCATCAACACACTACATCGTGGTATGATAATGACGTCATCCTACTCGCCTATTTCTCGTGCGCGGCAGTGCCTGAGGCTCCTCGTATGTCGTCTCGAATATCCCGGCGATGTCACGTATCACACAGTCACGTGTATCTTTTGTTAAATTGAGGTCAATTAGCATGGAGAAATACAAATATCACAAGAATGTGCCCACCTTATCTGCTGAATACCCTGTTTCCATGCAATTAATGATCAATTTAATGATCTTATTAGTCATCAATGTAATGTCAACAACTTAATAAGCAATTAATGATCAATTTAATGATCTTATTAATCATTAATTTAATGTCAACAACTTAACAACAATATTGTTAATGAGGGTGTGATATCTTGCACCTTCAGTCTTTGATAATTTCAGCATCGTACTCTTAACTTCTAATGGACGTGAAGATAAATACATGAAGATATCAAGGTGACTAGTGTCACCTTGATATTACATTCATCGAAATTACTGTAAATTCATTGAAATATTTTTCCCAGAATAAAATGCAAAATGCTCAAAGATTTCTTCAAAACGAAATGCCGAAATGATTTTATTTGTAGCTTTTTAAAATAAGGTTATCGCCCCTCCTAGGCAGTAGGCTACGATTGCCCGAGCACTTCCCTCCCCTCGGTGGATAACGGCGACTACTCGGTGGCTAGCTTCACCTCGGGGCAGGCTGTGGATGTGTAACGAGGGATACCTCAAGAGCAACGGAACTGCCACCTGTCTCACGAGGCGGCGATACGAGGGCACCCTTCCCTCTTTGCGCATAGCGAAAAAGGGTTTTGACGATTATCTCGAAAACGGTTCGAGATAACGACTTAAAACCTTGACTTGCCACACTAAATGTGATCATTTTGTACATTTTAGATTGTATGTTGACCTCTCTGTCTCAAAAGGAAGTGGAGATATTTCAATTTCAATACACGGGGTATGAAAAAGGGGTAAAAATGGGGGTTTCTTATGGAATATTTTGGGCAACTTTTTTTGGTGCAACTTAAAACTATAAACGACGCAGAAACGTTTCTCTAAACACAAAGATGGCCATTGGCCAATTTACCTGCAGAAGAGCCACATTCAGCAGTACAACTTTTTACCCCTTTGCGCTTATTATCGAAAAAGGTTTTTTGGCGATTATCTCGAAAACGGTTCTAGATAACGACTTGAAACCTTGACCCGCCCCAATAAATGTGACCATTGCACACATTTTAGACTGGTCGTTGACCTCTCTATCTCAAAAGGAAGCAGAGATATGGTCTCTTAAAGTTTTACCCAACGTGTTAGAAGAAAAGGGCAAAAAACAAAGTTCCCCAAGGATTTTTTTGGGCATTTTTTTGTATTTTTTGTTTTCTATGTTTTATGTTTTTTTATGATTTCCATGTTTTTTGTATTTTTTATGTTTTTTTTGTTTTTCAAAAAAACAACACTTACAAAAATACAAAACAAAAAATAAGTCGACCACCCCCCTCCCACCGTAATGATACCAAGAATTAACGCTAGAATTTTGGTCAGGAATTTGGTTAATTGGCGTAGTCAACAACTTAAGATATATCAGCAATATGTTCAATATCTAAAAACCTGTTTTATCAGAGAAAATGTATTGAATTTGTCCCAGTTCCTCATTCAGATCGGATGTGTTTGCTTTGGCTGGCGTGTCACTTTCCTGAAAGGGAATAAATTCACTGAAATTTTTAAAATCCGATCGTTAAGCGACAATTCGCAGCCTCAGGTTGCCATTCTTCATGAATCATAAAGCGAATGAATGTAACATCTTTCGGGATATACAAAGAGGCGCAAATGAAAATGAATCAGTGATACTGATTGATTGAATATCAGGGGCAGTTCGAACTTAATTTTGTGCGTCATTTGTGTGCGCAGTGCGCGGCTTAAGTTTGCGCGGCGTATAGACATACTGACATATAAATGACATGTCTGTACGCCGCGCAAACCTAAGCTACGCAAACTGCAGTTCAAACTGTCACCGTTTAGTAAAAAGGGACTAGAACTCACAGCGTGGTACATGTCAAGGTCCCACTTTACGTAGTAACTTGAGATAAACTTGACTGCTTCCACAGTGACGTAGAGCGAGATGGGGATGACGTAGTTGAACAGCACAATGAAGGAGAAGAAATCGTTGAGAAAACCACCTATCTGAAATATGAGAGATCGTTAGAATGGGGAGAAATTCGCCTGAGAATTGAGAGAAATATGCAGAATTGGGGCAAGAATTGAGAGAAAATGCGTGTATGCAGATGGCTAGATTATCGGAGGGCTGGCGATATGAAAGACGTGAGAATTTACTATTTGCGCGTCAACTTTCGATAAAAAGTCGATCGAAAGTACAGCAAAGTTCCGCGTCTCTATCAATTCTTCCGCCAATCTACTTATCTAGCCATGAAACTCACACTGTGACTGAAAGTGACTTTGGTTCTGTACAGAGCATTCTTATCACATTCCACTTCCCAGAAGAATTCTATAATCGTAAGGAGGGTTGCCAGGGCGACTACCACGAAACAGAAGAAAAGAATGTACATGTTCATTTTCCTGGTGGTGGAGAAGAATAAATTATATCAAATTAGTTAACAAATTCATTAACAAATGTGCAAATATTGTAGTTTGTACTATTCTATCGCAATAATTGGACTGATTCCGGTCCGACTACGTCTGAAGTGGTGTCTGACTGTTAAGCCCATTCACATGACTCACAAATCATATTTTGGAATCATAGAAGGAATCGTGGAATGAGATTTGAGTTGATTTGTTATTTATTACTTCACATTACGAACCATTCGATTGAAGGTAATTTGTACTGTGCTTGCGCCTGATTTAGCGCCATCTTAGTGTCCTTTCCCGTATACACTGGTACCCCTGAGAAATAGAAATTTAAGAAAACGAGAAAAAATTTCAATTATGGAGACCTTCTGATAACATGAAATGTCTTATTTCATTTATAAAGGAGTATGTTAAACAGTACAGTGCAAATCTCGTTGAAACACTAACCGTATACAAACTTCGTGTTTTTGAGAGTTGCGCCTCTGAGCAACAGATTGGTTGACCCCAGCGATCTGAAGTAGAGCAAGGTAAGTTCAACAACAACCAAAACATAATTGGCGCTTCCTAAGACCGCATAGGTGTGTGTACGCGCCGCGCGACGATAACAGGGGTATACGTGTCTAGCAAAATTGGCGCCCTTTTCACCTTTTGTATCGATTACATCTTCATCATTGGAAGCGCATTAAGGAGTCGTGTCGAACTCCTACGTCTGCGGTTCTTTCGTGCGCGGCGCACTGGCCGTTAATATCAGGCAGTGAGCCGCGCACGACTGGCTGTTAGAAAATCAGGCTTGCGCAACATTCTACATTTGACGGACCTGTGCATAAACCTCACAAACCGCCAGAAAATTTTAAACAGAAATAGGACGAGTAGAGTGGTTACGAACTTTTTCAACTGTAACAATTAAAACGCCGTGTTCTTGACGTAACAATATTCGTAACCACTCTAGTCGTCCAGTTCTGATTAAATTGACGAAGAAATCCCTATTCTACACACCACGTCAGGACATGGGTGGCAAGATGAAGCGACTGTGGATCAGACTGAAGCGGGTCGTATCACGAAACAAGGAAACGTGGAGTAGTGATGATACGGAGTCATCGGATAGTTACATGGACATAAAATCGCTGATTAATGTGAGCTATGATGATAGGTACACTCTCTTTTAAGATATGATGATAAGGGCACTTTTTTGAGAGGCATTTATTCGGAAAAGAGAGAATATAATTCCAATAGGTTTCAATTTGGCGGGCTCTGTTTTTCAGTTACCTTGACCCCTGCTTCCCCATTGCAGATAATCCAAAACCTTAAAAACCATGGATTTTACGCGTGATGAAATAATTGATATTTTTGCCATTTCAGGGACTTAGAGTGAGTATAGAAGATTTAGTTTCATCTGATAAACACACCACGGAATCGAGCAGCAGCTCAGATGACAGCATTAGAAGAATCACGTGATTCTGCCAGATCATGTGACTCTACCTGCGGGTCACATGACACGCTAGCCTTATCACATGAATCAAGTGGCGAGTCAGTAACGTCATCAAAGAAGGGAGTTAACTGTTTCAAACAGGTAATGTTTCAACATAATGTTTCTACTGTGTCTAATGTTTCGCCATCATAATTATGAAACTTCTGTTAAGGCAGGCCATCGTTTCGGGTACCTTGTTTTAATGGCTATAATTGCCAAGTTAAACCATGGAAGATCTAATTGAATACCTTTCAGTGGTATACAGATGAAAAGCTGCAAGAATCTTCGAAAAGATTGCAAAAATGGAGCAAAATATCGTTTGAATGAAGCAATTGAAAGACTGTGAACTATCAATTATCTAAGTTTGAATAATTGCCTTCAATTGGAAATTCAAAGCGTGGGAATTTTAGCATGCGGGGCTATTGCTAGTTTCCAATGCGCACAATAGCTAGCTGCACGCGCAATCACAAATCGGCGACCGCGCGCGCCGTTGACGCTCAAATTATACGAGAAATTGCAAAATTGCCTCTCGAACTGCCTCAAAAGGCATGATGATGGTCGCATTAGCCTTCCTTGCTTCACCGTGTGTTGGAGGCATAATGATGGCTGTGTACTGTTTAGTGAGAGGAGAGAGCTAGCGAAGGATGTGCTCAGGCAGTGGATTGTATTGTGAGCCACGCCCATATCAAGATCAGAGTTATAATCAGGATTAGAGTTTTAATCAAGATTATTGACATAATTAATATCAGGATTAAAGTTGTAACCAAGATTATAGCTATAATCATTATTATAGTAATGACTCTATTCATGAGGTTGAGATATGATCGTATGATTTTGTTTCTGCGATATTGTGTACTTTGAACTTTTTAAAAAGTACCTTTTTTTGAAGGAAAGAAGTGGTTGTTTAACCCAAGTATATCTGATTTCAAAGCTCCTTAAAATTGAATGAATTTTTCCATATTTGTGATAATAGATATGAATTCAACATCAATTAATTAACAAATAATTAAAGTGTCTTACTTCATAGCGGAGATGTTGTCCAGGCTGGTATCAGTAGCAAACACTATCCTTCCTTGAAATCTGTATAAAAGTATAATGTCACGTGATATAAAATGCTGTATTTTGATTGGCTGTAATATACAAAACTGCTTTTTGATTGGACTACAATCAAATATTCTACATTACCTCTAACTTTACCAAGAGCTTTATTCAGGAGCTCAAGTGAGCATTTAGTGTAAAGAATACACATTTAGTGTAAAGAATACACATTTAGTGTAAAGAATACACATTTAGTGTAAAGAATACACATTTAGTGTAAAGAGTACACATTTAGTGTAAAGAATACACATTTATTTTACATTCTTGTACATTATGTATGTTAGTGTACAGTAAAACACCCATATGCATGTACAGTACATCTTAATACTAAAGAACATACTAACACAGCCACATACAATGGATACGACACACTACATGTCAAATAAAATATGTGAAACACATGAAATATTGTCAATATTCTTTAAACCTGAAATATCATGCATCGCATCATAATGACTTGTAATAACGTATAATAAGTCAATTCCATATGTCTTATTCATATTCTGAACATCGTAATTCCATGTCAATTTCCGTTTTTACTTTTTTAAATTTCCGGAGAAAACGGTAAATGATCTGTCAGCTCAACAGCTCGCGCTAGGGCTTTCAGTACAATGAGCGATCAACTAACAAAAATTATCGCACGAGGCGTTAGCCGAGTTTGACAAGTTTCAATAACACACGATCCATGAGTTATTTAATCGCTCTTTATACAAAACCATTATAATGCAACAATGGAAAGAGCCGATTAAAGGTAACATTTTAAACGCTGTGGCTTGAATTGAATGTATATAGCTTGGGTCAAGGGAGAGTCATTTACTTGAGTATCCTGAGCAATGCACAGCATGATCTTTTCTTATTCCTCTTTAAAATTACTGACATGGATTGATCAGATTGCAGCAATTCTGTACAGTGGTTTGTAGATTGAAACTGCCTCCCCTTTTCGGACAGAGATTCAGGGGCGTAGCCAGGGGGAAGGCGACACAAGAGGCTGCCTCCCCTTTTTGGACAGAAAATTTGTTAAGATGAGAACTTTGAGCCAAGCGAAAGAAAAAATCAACTGGTTCAAATGTAACTCGCCGCCACCTTTTCGAAATTCTGGCTACGCCCCTGCAGAGATTGTGAAACTTTTTAATGGTTAGACCTTGGAGCCAAGCAACATGAGACATTCATCAGGTTTTCAATGTAACTCGCTGACCCCTTTCTAACAACCTGGCCACGCCCCAGCTTATATTTTACTACCCTGGATATACTCCGTACAGAAAGTGTATGGATGAGTATTGAGTAGTTCTCACTAAGTACACAATTAAAATGACAATATTAGGACTGTTTTAAATCGTCAGTACACACAGTTTTCCGCAATACAATATTAAGTCTTGAGTCTTTTGTTGAAGCTCTCACTTTAACTATGACATAGATCGCTCTATTTTTTGGATGTATAAAATGCATGCTATGCAGGTGGAATTTTCTGCTATGTAACAAAAAGACACAGACATGAGTTGATCGATTCACTGTAACTTTGAACTGTGTTTTGTTAAAATATAGCTAGACAGATCATTGATTTCATGCATATTGTGCGTATATAATAAGACTCCTCAACGCAGCCCTTTTACTATATTGAAAATAGAATGCAAAATTGCAGTAACTCAGTTACACGTATAAACAAACACACAGACAGACACAGACATAGGTACAGACAAGGTAATCAGGCCCAAATAGACGGGGAATCTGTAATTAATACCAAAACTCAATTAAATAAAACTTTTAGTTGTCTAATTGGGTAGGGTACCAAAATAGCTGTCCTCTACCGCGGTAAAAACCCAAAAACTGTCTCCACCGCCCTTTTCGGCACTGAAGTCGGAAAAACAGGACAGAACAATTCCAGATTGTTCTTTGGCATCATAGATTTTTCCTGAAATATATCTTTTTTAAAGCACTGACCTGTATAAATCCACATTAGGAGGTTCGCACTCAATACTGGCGTCCAGTCCGTACAACTCCTGAACTGTTACTAGGTTCTTAGTCTCGTCAGGACACGTCAATATCTGTAGGAGAAAAGAGGTTAGAAAGCGGAGAAAATGTGGTGAAAGAGTGATGAAAAAGAGGTTAAAAATAGGAGACAGGGGATTCAAAAGAGACGAAACAAGTGTTATGATATCCGATTGCTAGGGCTGGTTGGATAATAATATCTTAAAATTGATCGTTCAAAATCCAAAATGTATCGCTAAAACGATCACGTCAGATGGAAACAATTTCTTTTGCAGCTTTGGCTTGGTGCAGGTCTAATGCACACCAATTACGTGATGAACTGAGGTTTATTACTCATTTTATGACATCTATAACCTCACTTCTTAAACTCTTAAACTCTCCCCTACTTTCCTTACACATTAACATTTTGAAATTAAATGGAAGTGAGAAGAGCAAAATTTGAAATAAGATTAAAGGAATTTCCACATTCCTATCACGATTGAGGTGGATCTTCAAGAAAATGAAACCTAAATTCCTGATGTTTCAAAGAAGAAATTAATAAAGAATATTTCTTCAGGTGTGTGTGTGAAGGAATGGCATGGTGTAGGGTTAGAATACACATTCCTCTTGACAATGAACAGTAAATATGAATCTTCTTCGCACCTTCGTTCCAACGATTCATAATAACCGAGATAACGTTTCAATTACACACACACGTTCAATGCCAAGATATTTCCATAGAAACAGACATTTGAGGATGATGACAATTATATATGTTTTAAGGTGGTGAAGTGATAACATTGGCCCGCCTACTTTTGTAACGAACCAATCAAATGCCTACTTTTGAGGCGCGCCAATCAGATGCCTCCTTTTTGTAACGAACGAATCAAATTCACCAGCGTGTACCCTGTGCCATTTTATAAAGCGTGATGCGCGTTAAATTCAAAATTTGTGCCATCAAAGATTTAACATTGACTTTCCCCAATGACGTCACAATCACGTATTTTGGTGTCTGTTTCCTGGCATATTCCAGCATTAAAATTATCAGTATCAGTGGGAATAATTTAGACACTGATCATCTTCACTGCCCTACACTCTCTTGGCAGTAAATTAGAAGGATCAGGAAGACACCGTAGCACTGACAAAAGGACCCGATCACCCCATTACCAGGGTTAAATATCATCAAAATTATCTTAATGGTGGAAAGGCAACAGAGCTGATAACAGACTGAAGTGGCCTTGATAGGGCTGGTGGCATCACAGGCTTTCACACGGTGGGTGACAATTCTTGCAGTGCCCTGACTCCTAACCATTGATGGTTCTAAATATGCGCCGCCAGAAATGGCGAGGAAGTATTGGGAGTAGGGTGCGGTGTGTAGGTCGTGACAACACTTAACACACTTTTGATATTTATTATTTATTCCTATATTCACGTTGAAATTCCCACGTAAAATGTTCATAATCTTTAAAAAATGAACAATGTACAATGTACATACTACATAGACTACGGTAGTAAATTTGTTGAGGGCACTTTTCATTCACAGCCCCATAGTTCGTATCGATCCAATTCGGAAGTTCTTAATCCGGCCATTTCCTCAAAACCTCGCCCTACCTTGCGCCGGATGGGACTTACTGAACATCCCCGGGCGTCAAGTCCCTAACTTCGAGTGTGTTTTTGTTTTTCTGATTTTGAGTGCTAATTTTCAGTGTTTGGTGACGTGACATTGGCAATTAGGCCACGATGTGTGGCTTCCTGACTAATGCTAGCTTTTTGACAAATAATACCATGTACTCAACATAACTCGATGTGGTTGTTTGTGAAAATAGCACATGTACTCTAGACATTGTACACATATTTACTTTAAATCCCCATGTTTACTTGCGCAGTAAATGAGTAAATGCTTTGAACAGGCGCCAAGAATTTGGTGGTATGTTCATTGTTCGATACAATGGAACTTAGCAATATGGGGAATCCAGTAGGCTTAAATTTTAGTAAATGACATTTTGAATGTAACACTTTAGAGAACAAAAGGAGGTTAAACAAAGCGATAGGGAATAAAAGTGGACCAAATAAAGCGATATTCATATTTGAGCGTATTTAAGTTCTATGTGGAGCCAAAATACAGGACACATTTGTGAGGATGACTGATAATAAGTCCAACTAGTCAATTAACACAATTAAAGAATAAGACTCAGTCGATATCAAATATGATTTGTTCATGATAAGCAACTCCATATTTTACCAAAACCACAAGATTTCGACTGTGATTATTCCTGCGAATGAATATAAGGCTCACCGGAGTGTATGCACTAATCAGTGAAATTAACAATGAGGAGAAGGGAAAATTGTTGATAACTGCACGATTAATAGTTAGAACATTAGCTTCGGTCGATACACACTATTGAACCATAAGCCAAACGCTTAGATTGACGAAAACTGGACAAGAATTTTTCGACGTGTACTTCGAGAGATTGGTTAACATGAAACACCCAGTAAATTTACCTTCAAGTTGGTTTCTCCGTCCAAGTTAGCTGTGGTAATAAAACAGTTTCCCTCATCATCACTCGAAGAAAGCAGGATCATGTCGCAGGGAAATTCTTCTTCACACTCGATTTTAACAACGTCACCGACCTAACGGAAGGGTTTGTTTGTTTGTAAACCCATGGTGAGAGGTTACGTAACCCATTCATCATTCTCAAACATGATAATGAAGCCATCAATAAATCATCGTTTCTAAACGTGAAAATTTCAAGTAATTCTCAACTTTAGGTGCTTTAGGGGCACATCGGAAGAAGGGGGAGGCGGCATAAGATGCCAAATTGTTACACAAAAACATTATCTTATTCTCTATGAGCAGTTAATGAACACCCGATGATAAATCAGTCTAAAACTAAATGCTCACCTTGATATTTCTGCTGGCTGTCTGCTGCAATGTTCCGTTTCTTATAACACTAACTCTTCTCTGATTCACTTCGTTATCTGCCCTGTGTCGCTGGTAATCCTCGTAACCCTACAAAACCAAGTGATTAGGCATCAAGTGATTAGACACCAAGTGATTAGACACCAAGTGATTAGACACCAAGTGATTAGGCACCAAGAAACAAAAATCATTATAGCCACCATATACATACGTAATTATAATGCTGTTATGTCTGTATCACATACGTACATAATATGCTCAAATGCTGCTCATATTATGTGTAAATTTCTGAATATCATTCTCAGATGTTACAAAACCTCTGCAATATCAACCAAACGGTTTATTAATACCATCACAATATTCTGTAACCTGTTTGCAAAGAGAAATCGTTACAACGATTATCAGGGGCATCATTGTTGTTCCAGGACCAATAGGTGTCTCAATGCAGAGCTGAAATTTATTAACAATGACAACTATAATTTCAAATCTAATAATATTTCGCCATTTTCATTCATTACACACTGAAATGGATGGCAAGACAAGGATTTCACACCAGAGCTTATATTAAATGAATAGCAGTGATGCTAAAGACCATGAATAACAAAATCAATGAATAGGATGTGAAGAAAGAATTACAACTACTGGCTACTCAGTATAACTTTTGACTTACCATAATAACCACAACACAGAGGAAATAGAAGTTAGCAATTCTTTTGAACTGTTCATAAAGGTTCTTTGGAATGAAGTTGAGGAGTGTATACTGAAATTTATATAATTATTTACACTGAATAAATACTGAAAAGGAAAATTGAAAGAATAATCAATGTTTCCAAAGATGCATTGTGTAGAATTGCTTGGGGTGATTCATCTTCAGTAGTCAACAGTTGAACAATTTATCCCAGTAAAGCCTAATTACGAGAATATTAATATGAGTTAAAAACAGCATTATAACTCCTTCATTTCTACAAATAATTTCTTACCTTGCTTGTCTTAATAGCATTGTCAGCAAATGTTTGTAGCTTCACCCCTTCTGGATATCGGTTGAAAACGTAAACCTAGAAAAAAATCTGATAATTACAGACATAAAAATCCCTGAAAAGACTGGAGGCTTAACAATATAACCCAATAATATAATTTTATACAAAATTAGACACAATTTACGAAGAAACAATGAATTCACATTACCTGTCTAATAGAGTCAGTCTTTTCTTCTTGTTGGAAGAGCGATCTAAGCCCTCCAAGGTTGAACATAATTTCTCCATTACATGATCATACTATTAGTTCATATCTATTACACTGCATAGTGACAGCCATGATCTATTGACTACAAATAAAATGGAAACACTTTCACCTAATATGTATTTATCTTAAAGATTGACAGTTTATTCCAGGGCTGAAATTTGGAGTTTTTTAATTTAAAGATTGGAATATTACTGTAAGTCAAACCAAGTGCAAAAATATGACAGAATGCACAGAACATTTTGACTACATGAAAAACTGCTACTTTAGCATAACAAACAGCAAATTGCAGGCCAAAACCTCTCCATATTGGGAAAACAAAAGTTGGACAAATCAGTCATCTATTTTACATTGATCAATGTTTTTTCTATCATACTACTATGCTAATGGGCACAAGTTTTGGTTGGGTGCTGCTATGTAACAAGCTGTAAGACAAAAACACTAAACTCCCACTCAAAAACACAATCATTTGAGCCCCAGTTAAATTAATTAATTAATGGGGTTGGCAAGTAGGGGGAGCCCATGTATCCGTTTTGGTGACAAGGGCTCCCCCTATTCTAGGTATCACAAATTACAGAGTTCACCAAGTCCACCCAAGCTTCCCTACACATGGGATAACTATCCTATGAAAGCTCCCCTATACACTGCTCCCTACCAACTCACCTTTAACCCGATTGTCTCCACCGACCTCATACACTAGGATCCCCAGACTCGGTCCGGGGCCTCATACACGGGCTCACCCATACCAGACTCACCCTTAACTTGGGCTTCGCCATACCAGGCTCCCTTGGGATAACCTTGGGATGTTGATAAAGGCTCACCCGTACCAGGCTCACCCTTACCTTGGGCTTCGCCATACCAGGCTCACCCGATCCTCGGGCTTCACGGATGTTCTGGGATAACCTGATACAGGCTCACCCGTACCAGACTCACCCTTATCTTGGGCTTCGCCATACCAGGCTCCTCCGAACCTCGGGCTTCACTGATGTTCTGGGCTCACCCTCAAACTTGCCTTAGCATCACCCATACCAGGCTCACTCTTACATTGGGCTTCACCGTACCTGGCTCCACACCTTATCCTGGGCTACACTGATGTTCTGGGCCCTTTCGAAACATGCAGGATCCCCATATAGGCTCAGGCTCCTATACCTTGGGCTTTACTACCCACGTAACTTTCTCACCAACCCTGGATCATCCCCCCTAGGCTCCCCTATACCAACTTGGGCTCACCCTGAAACATGGGCCCCATACTGGGCTCCCCCACTTGTTTGGGCTCACCAATACCTATGACATCCGCCCCCCATTTGCTTGGGCCCCCACTCCCATTATTTGGGCCTCCTACCAACTCAAGGCTCCCCCACACCAACTTGGGCCCCATACCAATCCTGGGATCCCATACATCAATTTGGGGCCCCCATACCAACTCTAGGCCCCACACCAACTTGGGCTCCCATATTAACCAGCCCTCATTAATTTGGGCTCCCCCATACCCCAACCTCAGGGCCCCCATACTAACTCAGGCTCCCCCATTAACTGGGCCCTCATTAACTCGGGCCCCATACCAACGGGCCCCCCCCTGGGCCCCCACACTAAGCCCCGGCCCCCCATACCAACCTGGGCCCCCAGCTGTTCGGGCCCCCACTGGGCCCCTCCATACACCCAGCCCCCCCTGGGCCCCCACTCGGGCCCCCAAACCCAACGGGGCCCCCTTTTCCTTCCCCCCTTTAAAACTCCCCTTGTCAGCCTTCATATTTTTCCCCCGGTTTTCTAACACCCCCCTCACCCTTCCCTTCCCCAGTTTCTGGGCTCCCCCCCAAAAGGGCCTGTTCCCCTACTAACATGCCTTCCCTTTTAGTTTCATTGCTTTGTCAATTTTTCATAAACTCCCCCTGGGTCAACTTGGGCCCCTTTAGCCTCTTCCTTTTCTTTCCCAACCTGGGCCCCCGGGGCCCCTCCCCAAATTGGGCCTCGGGCCCGGCCCCCCCATTTTTGGGCTCCCCCGGTTGGGCCCCCCAACTGGCCCCGGGCCCCCATTGCCTGGCCCCAAAAACCTTGGCCCCCCAAACCCGGGCCCTGGGCCCCCCCCTTTTGGGCCCCTCACGGGGGCTCCCAACGGGCCCACCCCCAATGGGTTCCCCCAACCTGGCCCCCGGTTTGTTGGGCCACTTGGGTAGCCTGCCTGCCCCCACTGCTGGGCCCCCTGTGCCAGCCGGCCCCTTATTAACATGGGCTCCCCGTGCTTTCGGGCTTCCCCATACCAACTTGGGCTCCCCGTGCTGTCTGGGCCCCCATACCAACTTGGCCCCCCGTGCTGTTCGCCCCCCATACCAACTTGGGCTCCTGTGCTGTCTGGGCCCTATACCAACCCTGGGCTCCCCTGAAACCTGTTCGGCCCCATACCAACTTGGGCCCTGCGCTGTTCGGGCTCCCCCATACCAAAATTTGGGCCCTGTGCTGTTTGGGCTCCCCCATACTAACATGGGCTCCCCCGTGCTGCTCGGGCTCCCCCATACCACTTGGGCTCCCCGTTCTGTTCGGGCTCCCCCATACCAACTTGGGATGAGATAAACATTCAAATAATAGTTTGGTGCAGGCCCGCAGACAGAGGGGGGCTTAGGGGCTGCAGCCCCTCGGAAGAAAAGTTACCATTTCAAAAAATAGTTAGAATAAAGTTTTTGACTGATAATCATAATTATATACTTTGGCTTGGTAAAATAGTGGCAGTTTACTAGTTAGTTTAATCTTATTCTGACTGTTATAGTTCATTTATATTTGATTGTGTACTTTTTCGATGCTCTAATTTTGACAAATATCGTCCTGTACATTTCCTGTACATTTCTTTATTGTAAAAATCATCCTGCAGCATCCTTATTTCCCCTAAATTTTTCGGGGCCTGCCCTAACCCCGGCAGGGGCCTGTACCCCTCCCGGAAAAAAAATCCTGGCTTCGGGCCTGTTTGGGTCGGACTCAAATTGATGCTTTTGAAGACAAAAATCGTTCCAAACTAGGTGAATGAAAAAATAGAAAAAGGGTACGCCTAAATTAACGTATAATTACCATCAGGACAAATGTCATGCACCGAGAAGCCCTTATCGGCCAGAATTAGATCCCCTGGAACCACCTGGTCCAAGACTTTGCTGGATAACACAAGTTCTTCTCTATCAGACAGTGAACCCGGAAAGGCCTCTGATACGTAGGATATTGCCCCGCATGGAGCAGTCCCAATTAGAGCTTTCAGGGTATTGCGAGCTGGAAAATTTGAATAACAAGGGCTCGCCCTCGTGCCCCTTTCCTAATCTACTGGTTTGTTGGGGTGTCAGAGGCGGGCTTTTCCTAAGCACGAAGTGACGCTTACAAAGATTTTATCAATTATCCAAAGTTCTCTTAATAGTCAATAATCATGTTATTCAAATTTCCTAATACTGTTTAGAATTAATTCATTGGGATTCCTGATTCTAATTTTTTAATTTAATTGAATCCATTGATTTAGTACTATTCATAATGTTTCTCATTTAAAACTGTGTGGAGAGCCGACGTACGTAGATGGAGAGCCTGAGTCAAATAGAGAGCCCTTATACTGAAAGGAAGGGGGATCCCAAAGTCCAAAATAGGCATTGGGAGTATAAATAGTGCATGGATGCCCAAGATTGAACGCGGCAGCACTAACAGTGTGTTGGAGTCTGAGTTGGTATGGGGGAGCTCGAACATTACGGGGGAGCCCGACTTGGTATGGGGGAGCCAGAGTTGGTATGGGGGAGCCCGAACAGCACGGGGAGCCCAAGTTGGTATGGGGGGAGCCCGAACATGGGGGAGCCCGAACAGCACGGGGGAGCCCATGTTAGTATAGGGTAGCCCGAACAGCACGGAGGAGCCCAAGTCTGTATGGGGAGCCCGAACAGCATGGGGGAGCCCAAGTTGGTATAAGGAGCCTGAACAACAGCACGAGGGAGCCCAAGTTGGTATGGGGAGCCCAAACATTACGGGGGAGCCCAAGTTTGTATGTGGAGGAGCCGGGGAGCGATATGGGGGAGCCCGAACAGCACGGGGGAGCCCATGTTAGTATAGGGGAGCCCGAACAGTACAGGGGAGCCCATGTTAGTATAGGGGAGCCCGAACAGTACAGGGGAGCCCGAACAGTACAGGGGAGCCCAAATTGGTATGGGGGAGCCCGAACTGCACGGGAAACCCAAATTGGTATGGGGGAGCCCCAAACTGCACGGGGGAGCCCAAGTTGGTATGGGGGAGCCCGAACAGCACGGGGGAGCCCAAGTTGGTATGGGGGTCGGGGGAGCCTTTGAAAACAGAACGGGGAGTCCAAGCAGTATGGGGAGCCTGATTAGAACGGGGAGCCTGTTAGAGCCTGTACTAAACGGGGAGCCCAAGTTAGTATGGGGGAGCCCGAACAGCACGGTGGAGCCCAAGTTGGTATGGGGGAGCCCGATTAGAACGGGGGAGCCCAAGTTGGTATGGGGGAGCCCGAAAAGAACGGGGGAGCCCAAGTTGGTATGGGGGAGCCCGAAAAGCACGGGGGAGCCCAAGTTGTATGGGGAGCCTGAACAGCATGGGGCCCAAGTTGCATGGGGGAGCCTGCTGGTATGGGGGAGCCCGAACAGCACGGAGGAGCCCAAGTTGGTGTGGGGGAGCCTGCACGGGGGGAGCCCAGGGTTAGTACGGGGAGCCCGGAACAGCACGGGGAGCCCAAGTTGGTATGGGGGAGCCCGATTAGAGGCGGGGAGCCCAAGTTGGTATGGGGAGCCCGAACAGAACGGGGAGCCCAAGTTGGTATGGGGGAGCCCGAAAGCACGGGGAGCCTGTTGGTATGGGGGAGCCTGAACAGCACGGGGAGCCCAAGTTATTATGGGTAGCCCAAGTTGGTATGGGGGAGCCCGAACAGCACGGAGGAGCCCAAGTTGGTATGGGGAGCCCGAACAGAACGGGGGAGCCCAAGTTGGTATGGGGAGCCCAAACAGCACGGGGGAGCCCTGGTTGGTATGGGGGAGCCCGAAAAGCATGGGGGAGCCCATAGTATGGGGAACCCGAACAGCACGGGGGAGCCTGTTGGTATGGGGAGCCCGAATGCACGGGGAGCCCAAGTTGGTATGGGGGAGCCCGAACAGCACGGGGGGAGCCCAAGTTGTATGGGGGGAGCCCGATTAGAACGGGGGAGCCCAAGTTGGTACGGGGGAGCCCGTACTGCACGGGGGAGCCCGAGTTAATATGGGGGAGCCTGAGTTAGTATGGGGGAGCCCGAGGTAGTATGGGGGAGCCCGAGTTAGTCTGGGGGAGCCCAAATTGGTATATGGGAGCTCTGCTGGTGGGGAGCCCGAAGTATGAGGGAGCCCGAGTTGGGGTGATCCCAGGGTGTGGAGCCATGGGGAGATTTGTCATAGGGGAGCCCTGAGTTGGTAGGGGGGCAACAAGTGGGGGAGCCTCCAAGCTATGGCGAAGCCCAGGATAAGGTGTGAGCCAAGTACGGTGAAGCCCAAGGTAGGGTGAGCCTCGTATGGGCGATCCCATGTTTCAGGGTGAGCCCAAGTTGTGGTGGAGCCTAGGATTAGGTGTGGGAGCCGCGGTGAAGCCCAAGGTAAGGGGTGAGCCTGTATGGGTGATCCCATGTTTCAGGGATAGCCCAGAACATCAGTGTAGCCCAGGATAAGGTGGAGCCAGGTGGCACGGTGAAGCCCAATGTAAGGGGTGAGCCTGGTATGGGTGATGCCATGTTTGAGGGTGAGCCCAGAACATCAGTGAAGCCCGAGGTTCGGTGGAGCCTGGTATGGTGAAGCCCAAGATAAGGTGAGTCTGGTACGGGTGAGTCCCTGTATCAAGTTATCCCAGAACATCCGTGTGAAGCCCGAGGATCGGGTGAGCCTGGTGGCGAAGCCCAAGGTAAGGGTGAGCCCACGGGTGAGAGCCCCTGTATCGGGGTTATCCCAAGGCATTGGTGAAGCCCGAGGTCCGGTGAGCCTGGTGGTGAAGCCCGGCAATAGGGTGAGTCTGGCGGGCGAGACCGTGTATAGAGGTGAGCCCCGGACAATCGGGGGAGCCCCTAGATTAAGGGGAGCAGTGTACAGGGGAGTCCGTGATTAGAGGTGATCCCAGGTTTAGGGAAGCCTCCGTACGGTGAACTCTGTAATTTGTGATCCCGGGAATAAGGGGAGCATTAATGCCTCCCCCTATTCCCGGGCTACCATACTTGCCAACCCCATTAATTACTTCTAAATATACATACAATGTATCACTTGCCCCAGTTGCCTCTGTCACTTTTGTCCCAATTGTCCCAATGTCCCATTTGTCCCAAATGTCCCATTTGTCCCAGTCCATATTCACTTTTTTGAGTCCCATTTGTTCCATTTTCTCTGTCCCATTTGTCCCAATTGTCCCATTTGTCCCAATTGTCCCGGTCCGAATTCACTTTTTTGAGTCCCATTTGTTCCATTTTCTCTGTCCCATTTGTCCCAATTGTCCCATTTGTCCCTGTCCCAATCCACTTTTTCTTGAGTTTGGGACAATTGGGACAGTGACACCCCCCCTCCATTCTCTTACATTGTCTGCTGATGTGAGAACCTTATCACAGTTGAGAAGGGGACCATGCATCTGCAAGGTAACCACTGATGATCCACTGTTAAGTCTCTCCCTTCTTACCTCTTATCATTGGATAAGAAAAATCAATATTTACTCGGCATCTATTTATGTTTGTCAATTGTCATATACCAATACACTTTTATAGATAAGACTTTAGATTGAATGTCAATCATTGAATTTCTTACAATGCAAACATCATATCAAAGTGACAGCACACCTATCCTGCCATCCAGTACAGCACAATAATAACAGTATTTAACAATTTCAAAGCATCAAGCTGGTGCACCATTTTGATTCCCATCAGACTCAGAAACCCACACAAAGTATTCTGAGATCGAGAGTCACATCCACATGTTTGATCAAAGCCTCCAACCGAGTTCATAATGAATTAAACCCATCCGGCCAAACTGTGAGTCTGCCTCTCAACAATCTGAAATCTCAATGCTCATACAGTAATGTACAGGTATTATGAGTGAAAATAAGCAGTTCTTTGTGATTTAAATATATTTAGCGAAATTTTTTAAATATTCAATACTAAATATGAATAGCATGTGGTAAGTTTCGCGCAAGCGATGGGTGTACAATGTACATGTAATTTTTTATATATTGAAATCCATCTACTTGTTGCGCATTTGGGATGGAAAAATCCACTTACTTTTCATTTTAATTGTCGTACGATGTATGACCCGCTGACGTTGACGCCAGCCGCGATTCGCGAAGCGGCTGGCGTCAGCTGCAGCGCGGCGATGATTCTCAAGAAGGTTTGTCAACGCCAGATAACATTTTAACATTGACACTTATCAACACTATAGCTCATTTTTTTTCTTATAGCGCAGAGTTGCCCTAACCAGGGCCCTGGTTACGCGCACGGAGTGCGCGGCGCGGCAAGCGCTAAACCACCCCTGGTTAGGGGAGAGCGCAGAGGTGTGCATACGCGCGCGCACAATTCCCTGTTCATGTTCTGAGGAAGCGCGCCGCGCAACGCGACGCAAACAGGGATGTTTCCCTATGTGTTTAGCAATAGCTTGCCAAACACGTATATCCTTTTTTGCGTTGCGCGGCGCGCTTCTTCGTAAGTCGTAGGGAATGGGAAGCGCGCGGCGCGTACACACACCTATGCGGGCTTAGTTGATGGATTTCTCCCATCCCTGCGCGCAACACTCGGAGGTTTGGAGGGTCGTGTTGCAGACTAGGGATGGGCAAAACTCGACACGATGCTGCTCGCGACGGCGCGGCTCGCGCTATACTAACAGCGTGTGTACTTTACCTTTCCTGTTAGTATAGCGCGAGCCGCGCTATACTATGTTCTAGACAATTTGAGTGAGAGATTAAAATTAAATATACGACCTTTTCAAACAGATTAAAAAACTAAAAATGAAATAATCAATTCACATAGCTCAGAACGGGTAACGACACGAACTTGAAATGCTTTTAGGCCTCTGTTAAAGTGATAAAGACAAAATTACAAGTTACCTTATTGGCCTTTATTTAAGTATTTAGCCAGCCTTTTTTAACCGGCCCTATCGATAAAAATCGGATCATTTTTAACCGGCCCCTTGGACAAAAATTCATCAAGCAGTTGACAAAGAAATTTTTGTTCAAAAATAGCCAAAAAACCAACTTATACTAAGTAAAGAAGTAAATTGCATCAAAAACCCAAATCCTGGTCTAATATCATGATTTAGGCCATTATCTGTGTTAAATAATGACGGTCAAATGAATTTAACAGTACAGAAGCCAAGTAATAAAAGTTTCTTCTGACCTAAATCAACTGGCCTTTAATTATTTAATTTAATCGGCCCCAATTCCACCGGCTTTTTTAACCAAAACGTACCAGCCTGTTAAATAAGGGCCAATAAGGTAACTTTAAGTGCAACATGAACATGAAATTGAAAAGATCCGTAATTCCAATCCAAAGTATCGAAATCAATGTACCTTTCAGATAAATTAATCTAAACAAACCGTTGAGATTATTCAAACTCCAAAGGATATAACTAAAATAAGCTGAAAAATGACATGCCATCTGGAAGGAGATGGAACTGAATCTCAGAGATACAGAAATTGGAATTTTTTGATTGAGCCGAAAATTGTCTCGGAATTATCCAATTCCATTAACTGCACTGCAGCACTTAATTTTCAGAAGTTAGAATATCGGTGTTGTTCTGATCGATGCCACGGTCCTTTTATGAGTCAGCAATTAGAGCATTAGCAATAAGTAAGAAGTTCAGATTAGCAGATTAGGAGATTTTTGCAACTTAACAACAGCTGTCAGCGTCTTCGGGTAAGGTTACTGCATATCCCTTGAGCAGCGTTATAGAGACTGGCCTTCCTCGTCCCAGCACTAGCAGTCTAGGATTGTCTGTCGGATATCAATCTGAATCAGCTCCAGCTCATCATAACAAACTTCCCCAAGAAACGCAGCATTTGTGTCACTGTCACAAACTTGGACGTGCCTGAGGAATAAGATATAATTAGAAACATGAACTAGAAACATATATTATACATGAAGAGCTCAAGAGGTGTATACATGTACCTGCAGAGAGTGTATATTATTATTTTGTACACATAAACACACACGGCTACACGGCAATGGCATCAACATGTTTTAGTTAACACACCTCGAATCAAACAGTTTATCAGCAATTTGAGTAGCTGAAGATTGGTACTGCATAACTGGCACACCGCACCCTAATTAGCTATTTCACCAGCGTCGTCTCATCAGTTCTCACAGTATACACAAAACAAATAGTAGGTAATAGTATATACACCATAATACACACTTACACATAAAGCTACACATGCGCTGCACAGCTAAATTAAATGCTGACATTACAGCTAAATGCTGACATTACATACTCTCTATTACTTTTTTGTCCCAAATTTGCTAGTAATTAGGTGTTGTTGCAGTTCTGTCCCATTTCAATGATCTTGAAAGGCAAAACAGAGGGGCGCAAGTCGAGCTCTAGGGAATCGGTGCCTCGACAATAACATTGGGTGGCAGCTACTCTGCTCTGGTTTGTGCTATGCTCTGAACATTCTCATGACGAGTTTTGACTTTTTGACCCAACGACTGGCTTTCATACAGGTTTTAGACGGGTTTCTGACAGGTCTTATGTAAGCTTTTAAGATATTATTTAAGAACGAAATGAGTTGGGTCATCATTTCTGCGGTGAGTTTGAGCGGCTTACAAGTATTATAAGATTATACCGGGTGGGCCAAAAAGAACGTTACAAAAGTAACGCGCTGTAACATTGGCTGTGCTTGGAGTTTCTTAGTGAAACTTTGGGATGTCATAGGTATGTACGATACAATTTTGCACCAAAAATTTGAAATGTCTACCTCAAAAAATGCCCGAGTTATTAATGAAAAACCGGTTTATTTGCCATATCTCAGCTTCTGAGACTCAAAAATGTTAGCTACTCCAGGATCATATTGCCCACATATTGCCCGTAATATCCTGAAAGTTTCATTAAGATTGCTCAAAAACCTCGGAGATATGCGCCTTTTGTATCGCAAAAGTGTACATAAAGCACAATTAAAGGGTACATTATGCAAGCTTTCATAGTTTTACATGTCCAAATATGGAGATAAGCACGGTGTTAATTGTTTACATTTCATCTGCAGAGTGTGTAAAAGCTTGCGTATACACGCTTTTTTGCGATACAAAAAGGTGCATATCTCCGAGGTTTTTTGAGCTATCTTGATGAAACTTTCAGGATATTACGGGCAATATGTGGGCAATATGATCCTGGAGTAGCTAACATTTTTGAGTCTCAGAAGCTGAGATATGGCAAATAAACCGATTTTTCGTTGATAACTCGGGCATTTTTTGAGGTAGACATTTCAAATTTTTGGTGCAAAATTGTATCGTACATACCTATGACATCCCAAAGTTTCATTAAGAAACTCCAAACACAGCCAAAGCAACAGCGCGTTACTTTTGTAACGTTCTTTTTGGCCCACCCGGTACATATTACGTATCGACTATCGGTACAGCAGTCGAACGGTTTACACAAGACACTGTACACACCCTGTACACAACAAGCACACATTACCTTATATGGTAATAAGCAAAATGCTCGTTTACACAATACAAAAAAGCGTATAACTCCGCTGTTTTTTGAGCAATATTGATCAAACTTTCAGAATATTACGGACAACATGTGAATAATATGCAGTGTGGAGAAGTTAACATTTTTGAACTTCAGAAACTTCAGTATCAACTCTGTCATTTTTTAGCTGCAAATTTCAACTTTTAGGTGCGAAACTGTATGACTTAGTACTGAATGAAACAGTGCTGAATCATAGAGTACTGTATTAGACAGTAAAATCACACACCAATTTACAAAGATTTATTTTTTCTCAGCCTGAAATAGACGGGGGGTTGGGCAGCAATTACTGTCTCCCTGAGCATGTATTTCAAAAATGTCGGGCGGGGGTGAATTTGAATCGAATGGTTCGAAATAAGAAAGCTCAAATTTTGCTGATAAAAGTCTGGTGTGTGGGTGGGTGGTTGGGATTCTTGACCAGATAGGGCGATGTCGACATCCCACTTACTGCTGAACCCCCCCCCCTCCCCGTATCAAGTGCTATGACTATATGAGTACTGAAAACCTAAAATATTGAAAGCTTACATGTTAGCGAAGCCTTTTCTTCATCTTGAGAAGCCGTGTTTTTGGTGGCAGCCTGCGGAGGTAGCCTCATGTGTCGCATAACATCGCAATCCCGTCACCGAAAAGAAGTTGAAATTACTTTTCAGTCGCTGCTCTGAAGAAAGGGAACATTACACTCAAATATTCTATCTACACTGTTACACGGATAGCGAGATATATGAAACACGCTCGAGAAGTCTCTAAATTTATTGAGCCTATTGAAATAAAAATCGGTACCTCAAGCAAACATATAAATTTGTTGCTTGAAAATCTGAAGTTATAATTTTTGCCTTAACCGGCATTGAATGTCTCATTTACCTTATAACTGAACGATGCTATTAATCCCATGATGTCCATATGATCTTGATGCTCGTATAACTGTAGTCGGTAATCTCGTTTGAGAGTTGCAACTTCACGAAGCACTTTAGCGAAGATCAAAGTAGACTCGAAGAGCACTGAAAAGGTTAACCTGTCATAGCTAGATTAAAGTTGCCACAATAAGTATTGGTTGATTACTTAGTCGCTCCTGATTTCAAGTCCAAGACTATGTCATTTAGGGGCTCCGACTCTTTCCCCCGCTGGGGTTGAACCCCAGACCCCTTGATGCCACCGGCCTGATGGCTGCAAGTCTGTCTTTCGTGTTAGGTCAGGAAAAACCCGTCCCTCACATCACGCCATCACACCCCCCCCCCTTTCACTATTCAACTCAATTTCAAATTACATTATGAAACGCGTCTACGTCCATTTACCAAAACAAAACTTATTGCGCCGACTTTAATGCTTCTCACAGAGGATAAACTGTCAGTGATTTTCACTCTCACTTTCGCAGGCAAAACTCGCAGTAACAGATTACAGATAAATCTGTACAGCACACATACATTTGGAACTCGGTATGCAATTTAAAATGCAAAATTCCTTGTGTTGAAAATAGGAATGGTTATATTTTCTTGAATTTACCTTCCGAAGATGCCATACGAGGGTTGGGGCGGTGAAGTTGGGAGGGAGGAAGTTCCAGTAGGGAAGGATGGAGTAATGAGGCCAGAACTTGGGATACGAAACAGCAAAAGAGCTGAATACAGTAACGGGTAACCTTAGGGACTTTCCAGTTTCCATGCCTGGTTGAATCACATCTCAATAAAGAGGAGAAAGAAGAGAATACCAAACATGGGTATGTCCTCAGTTCTGGCTTCATGTAGTACTCGTTAGGGTTCAGTATCAACACAGCATGGGTTTCGCACCAGGACTTAGGCACGTCTGCAATATTCCCTGCTCCATTTTCAGATAATGTTCAGGAGGGTTATGTAGAACACTTATTCCATACTCGCTTCATGTCTTATTTTGGTGGCACAATTTAGGCGCCCAGTAGCCCTACGCGTCTCAAATTGTGTTCCAGAGGTCACAGTGACGTCCTTGCAGCCTGCAAAGGACAGACACAAATCGTGACGTTGGAACTGTGTGTTATCTCAGGTGGGATCTCGTATTGCTCATCCCTTTTATCACTGAGGAATTCTTCATCCTGGAACTGAGCATGCAACCACCATTGGCATGGTGTCTGAGGGGTTTTCGTCTTTATAGTCTTAGGAGTCCCAGCAGTAACAAATGATTCTTTTAGTTTTCTTCGTTCTTCCGCTAGTTCTTACATTTTCCTTTCTTGACTCCCTGCTGATTTTGATCCATTTCAATTTGACAATTGCGACAAGTATGCTGTCATGCCTCCTGTCATATTCGCTCTGTTGTAGTGCTAAAAAATGTGGACTTGAGGGGCAATATTTCCAGCCACGGAGATGGTATTTAGCTCCAGCAGTCTTCTTCGGTTTATTGCATGAATCCTATTGGAATACAGGGGTAAATAAGAATCAGATAACTTTTCATCATGATAATATTATGGCAAGGTGAGCGTCACTGTCCTAATCAACATTTTTTGGAGTTTGGGACCGGTTTTTGAGTTTTTGGGACAACTGGGGCATTTGGGACAAATTAAGGTCTTAACCTCAAAATCTATTGAAGGAAAATGAACGTGGCAGTTTCAACACAGCAACTGCCGCTTATTCACATTTTAACTATCGCTTTAGCCTTTAAATCAGACATTGCAGCAGATGATGCGTAGAAACTGCCATGTTTTTTGTTATATCATAGGTTGCGAGGTAAGGAACGCTAAACTGTCGTTCACAAACACAACCAAATCCTTTTTCAGATTTAATACTATACATGGCACTCTTTGTACATATACCTTTCTTGTTCAACGTGATATACCTTGCATGTAGAGTGTACTACACTATTATCTACATGATACCTAGCAAATTACATGCCAATGCTTGGTTTCATTTGTAATTCACCCTGCCTGTAGTCACACATACAAACTCGGTGATCTGAAAATGAGACTAAGACTAAGACTAAGAGCGGGGCTTGAACCCAAAACCTCCTGATTGCCCCCAAAATGATGGCAACATGGAGTATATGTGATGTGAAATACAACATACTTCTAATTTTAAGCTCAAAGGAAGACAGATTGGATTTTAAAAAAGGGAATAAATGTGTCAGGTGACGTGCAGAATGGTGAAAATCAGTCAAGTAAAACGCGAAACAAGAAGTGTCAAGTTGAACATTATCTTGGAAAAATTGGAAAGTGTTGATAACATGAAATCAGATACTTCCACTTGATGCTTGAATCCAAGGATTGACTTATTATTAGAGCTATTGTCAACAAACAGAAGTTATCGGGGAAATGGGGGATTGGGATACCTCAAGCTCACTATGACAAATCAGTAATCACTGTAAATAAACTTGAAAAAACGATATCACGGACGGCTTGAATCAGAGAAACAGATGATTATTAACTGATTGAAAAATAACATAAGAAAACTCAACTTGGCTGCAGCTATTCAGTCCACAAATCAGAGTCTTACATATTATGTAAAAAATAAAAGGTATATGCTGCATAACCAGTTACCACGCGACAAGAAGATACTTTTTCCCGGCGCACAGCGTGGTGAATATCAATTCGGCCGGTGAACAAAGTTGGCGCTAAATTCAAACATATTCATTCTATTGATTGACTGCAAACCCACCAGGGGCATCACAAAGGGCTTCTAAAATGAAAAAATATGGATAAAACACATTCAGGTGCTTTCACAGGACACAGCACACCAATTAATCTATATCAAACGTGGCTGAAAGCGTTTCAGACAGTTTATAGAATCAAAATGATCGTGAGGACCAACAAGTCGTGTTCATTCGCACTGAGAAACTAAATTGCACGCAAAACACTGAACAAACCACATCTAAAATCAATACATAGTAGCGGACGGGTTCCCTTCAAATATCACAATCACTCACAAGTCGATTCGATACTTCATTCACCGATGCATCATAATTTAACATTAAAAATGTAGCATTTAAGCAAAATAGTATGTAGGCACTAGCAGCAACACAGCATTCCTGTTCCATACAATCAAAATGTACACTCCATGAACACTGAACGACAAACCAAGCAATAAGGACAAAATGAAATTGAAGAACTATATAATACTGTAACCTCACTTATGATGTACACTTACAGTTTACACTGTAATCTACATACATTGCCTATTGCAATTACTCTCGAAAGTGTTTAGTATCCGCATTTAATTCTATTGCAGCTGTAGAATGTAGGTACTCACCACTCTGCAGTAGCTAATAAAGTAATAAGCTTGTGGGTCGAAATAAATAAAATAAGCGTACCGGGGTGAAGGTGTTGGGGGCGATTTGAGATTTTCGTGCTTAGGGAGGGGGGGGGGGTTACCAAATAACTGGGTGGACCTAGATTTCTGATGAAACGAAGTTACTCCTTAATTGTTTTTTTTTCATGAAATAATTGAATTTCACTGATTGATGCTAGTCAGTCCATCGCTTTGCCAAGTTTACAAGTTTATATGCAAATTAACAAAAAATGACCAATGATGAATAGATTTTCCACTAAATGTGGTTGAAATTTTCAGAATCACTTAAACGGGAAGGGTACCTGGCCCTGACTTTTCCTTGAAAATTGCTATCGTCTCCCCCCGCTTATTAGCTACTGCAGAGTAATAGGTATTTGCAAATGTTAAAAGTATGATGATTCAAAGGTGTTGGTTATTGTGTTCGTGCGTACATAAAAAGATACAATACATTATACATACAGTAGTACATTTGGGAGTAAGG
Organism: Beroe forskalii; assembly: GCA_011033025.1. Lineage (NCBI taxonomy): Eukaryota > Metazoa > Ctenophora > Nuda > Beroida > Beroidae > Beroe > Beroe forskalii. The sequence goes on along the minus strand of WFMF01000004.1, from coordinate 126,821 downwards.
TAAGCGCTGGGTATATAAAAGTAAATGCACACGGAAAATAAATATATGGCAAATAAGTTGGTCAAATAAATAGGGTGCCTAAGTAACGTAGTACTTAAGTTACAAAAGAAATAAACTAAAACAAAAGCATAAAACTCCAAATATTTATATTAGGTATTTTTGTTTCATTTTCAAGATGAAATGCTGCAAACTAGCAAAATGTAACCACTTTTTCCATGTCACGCAGCTTCACTGAGTTTTTGCTCCATGTAGTTACACATAGGTACATATTACTTAACTATCCTATAACAAACCAGGGTATAACAAACCAGAATTGAAAGATTACAGAGGAAAATGGAAAGGAGGAGGGAGAGCTTATACCTATTATAGGTACCAAAGATCAGAATATACCTATGCCGGTAAATGAATGAAAATGAAAGGGTAAATTGGCAGCACTTATATAATCAACCAGCTTAAACACAATTCACAAAAAACAGCTGAACAGAATGAATTCAAAGTGATGAAAAAATGTCACAAAGCAACAAGTTGAAACTCGAGGTGAGTTTTCATAGGGCGAGTAGAGCGTTTTTCTTTCAATCTTTTCATCATAATCGTTTGATACCTATCATGATTATGACTTTATGAGCTTTATTCATTGAATCATATGCACATAAGTGTATAAACCATCATATCGACCATATAAGAGCGAAGATTTCAATGGTGAATGATAAACCATAATTATATACTGTAATCTATAGAAGTCTAGTTATAGAACCATGATTGCAGAAAAACTCAGGAAAAGACGAAAAGTGGAAATATCAACATAGCGTATTTATTAAATTGATTTACAAAATCTCAAAATAGGGAGCGGTTACCGATGACTCAGTCTCTCTGGACTCAGTCAATCAGTTTTTGAATATATACAGATTTAAAACCCACTGCGTCAAATGAAAACTAAAAATCTTATGAAGTTATGAAAAAGTCTGAAAGTCTGAAATTTATGGTTTATTTATGGTTTAGAAGTAAAAAGCAAAGTCAAAGTAGAGCAAAAGAATCATGTGAAGCAATAACATTTACATGTACCTAAGGCGCCTTTGTGTACCTAGGTACTAAGTTTAATAATGGAGATGAAATTGGAAGTTCTGTTGCTCTATAATAAGCATGAATAAGCAATAAGGCGATTTGCTCTTGGGACAAAGTTTAGTCCTCGTTATAACTTCATCTTACTCACTAGTAGGTAATTCAGTAATTATCTGAATTAGAATTAGAATAAGAATTTTTAGGTCATATTACAAATTATGCCTCTAAGTTGTAAAGATGTTAAATATGCATTGATGCCACATTACCTAAGATGTCATAATGAGCTATAATGAGCCTAAATTGTTTTTGTTGTTTTTCTATTTTTGAAGGTCTGCTCACCGAAGATCATGTGATTTAGAAAAAGACCAAAGCTGACTCCAGAAAAACAAATGGAGAGCATCCTTAGCAAATTAATGAAGCAGCTAACACCGGTCAGATGTCATGAAAGCGATCTGAAGACTTCAAGAGTACAAGCAGTTAAATTTTAGAGATAATTTTTTTCTATATTTTGATAATTGCCGTCTTATTATCCCTTTAAATAAGTGGAAAAGTCAATACGATTGAAAAGAAAATAACATCAATTTGGCAGAAAGCTCAGATACATTCTGATCCGATATAATCGATATAGAAATGCCACATACTTCATACATATGCTACACAATTACACATCGAAACAAAGATCAAATGGATGGGTACCAGTTAAAAATTACTGACTTGGTGACAATCCATTACTCTGTAAAAATATAATAAGAAGGTTCAGTAAAATTCGGAAAAATTCAAATTCAATGCTGCAGAAGCAACAGATACAACAGTAGGAAAAGTTATAACAGCACTCCCAGAGACTGAACACGAGGTGAGCGAAGCTAGCGCTCGATTTTGGAGCGAAGCTGGACGCCGAGCAACTTAGTGAGAATTCACTGAAATGCCCATATCTTTTGATCCATGACTCCTTTTTCAAATATTTTTGCATGAATGTGATGCTGAGAATGAGATCTATCCAATGATGTAACATTTGTAAAAGGTTTTTGAAATAATTTTCACTCATTTCCCAACCGGAGCAAAATATCGCTAAGAACTGCAAAATGAACGCGCGCGCGTCGTTCCGTAGCGCTATACGTTGATCCATGATAATGACGTCGACACGCGCTCAGCCAATCAGATCGTGAAGCAAATTCTGCTTCACAGCGTGTCGAGTTGAGCCCTACCCTCCCCGCGGAAAACGTTGCGTGCGCGGCGGAGGGTAGGGTAACATCCTACAAGGGCTTAGAAAAACAATAGCTATTCTTAAAACTTAATCATCTTCAAACCAACGCAAATTTTCATCTTTTACTTGCTAAACACGTATACCCCTGTTACACGGAATTCCAGTAAACCTTCCAGTGAAAAGCATTGAAATTTTAAAAGGACACAAATCCCTTAGGTGTACCGTGCACGTGAAAGCTAAACAATATTTATATTGTTTAGCCTAATATTCATAGAAAAGTTTCTAGAAGACAGCACATATATACAACAAATTTGACAATATAAGTAACACAATGAGCAGTTAGTGCATATCATTATAAAAATTAAATAATTTCATATGCATCTGTCAGAAATAAACTAATGCCATTGCATAGTCAGTTTTTTTTTAAAATTTTCCCTGAAATGATTTCACGGATCGGGTTGTTGAATAAGAGTCGCATGATTACAATTGATGAGTAATTTATTAATTCTCTTTTGACTCAATGGTACAGATACAAATGTAAACGATGTGGTTCTTTAATGACAATCAATTTCGTCGTTCTACGACCTTGCTCTGTCTCAAATTTGATTGTATAAAGTAGTGTTCGTAGAACGACGAAATTGATTGTCATTAAAGAACCACATCGTTTACATTTGTATCTGTACCATTGAGTCAAAAGAGAATTAATACATTACTCATCAATTTCCCTGAAATGTTAAATGAATTAATGTAAGCTGGCATTGTGAATTGCATCAAGATTGGAGATGCAAAAGGAAGCAGCTCAATCTGCCAATTGACTGATTTTCTTGGAATTGGAAGCATGCATTTGTTTTTTGTAAGTTGTTTCGTTGATTAAATGTACTGATAATATAAGTTGAAGGCCAAAAACAGAAGAAATATCATCATGGCAGGAAATAGCAATCTTTTTGTTTCCATAGGATACTGGAATACTTTAGCCTGAAAAGAATGAATATTTTATGAATAAGGTATGAATGAATATTTTTCAGTATTTTCATTCTTGTTTCACTATAAGTGAAAGGACCTAGTTCTAAATTGTTTCACTTTGCTGGGCCCAGAAGAGAATACTGAAAATTTTTAATTCTATACAGCTCATTAATGATTATCTGATAATTAAGACAAGAATGGTATGGTGAGATAGTTAACAGACATGACTATGTTGCTTAATGCCTGTATACCTATATACTTCAAAATATTCATCTCATTACTTAGGCTTAGCTACATAGGCAAATAATATATCTATATAAGCTTTTATTTAAGGCTGGCAGTTACCCTCATTCTCAAGTCCTTTAAGTAGTATTGGAAGGAATCTAACTCTTCAGAAGTATCTGTTGGGGTGTGGCCAAACACTCTAGTTTCTAGTGCTTGATTGAATAACCGTTTGTGAGATGTAGCTATCTTACATCCCTGAAATGAAATAAGTCTAGCTGATACTTGATTGGGTTTCAAGGATACGAATATTTCAATACATAATCTCCTATTAATATTGACTACAAAGATGACTATTTGTTCTACAAAGAAGATATTAATATTGACTCTTGTATATAATGCAAATGCCATGATACAAACCTGAAACACTGTAGCCATGAACATGATTATCAATACCACATCTCTTACAATGACTACACAGAAAGATATTTCTCCATACCATTTCACTGTTATACAAGTGTCCCTGAAATAGTTATTAATTTACTGGCATTTCTTCAAGTTTTCCAAGAGATCAATCCTTCTCAAAGTATTTATTGAATTATTGATTGCAGGTACATAATGGGAGCAGCAAGTCATCAGCCATATTACCCTGCATTTTACCTCTAATTGAAGCCTATGGTGCTATCAATCAAAAATTAGCACTGTACCACATAGCATAGAAAATCATATACAGTAATATACAGTTCATATACAGTTCATATGTTGGTGCTTTTTGTTTTTATGGGAGGCCATAATGTACAGCAATTTCATGAATTCCTTCTGCAGGATAACTTATTTATCTAAATACCTATTTATTTAATTTATCAATTTATTAAATTATTCATTCATTGCTCAATTTATTCAATATTTTGTTTTAACTTCTGTGTGAAGTTTATCATCCATATTCAAGGAAAGGTTTTTTTTTCTATCCATAAAAGTTCAGTTACTTTGAAATGTTATTTCACTGAAAGTATGTTAGTGCCTACGATAAGAGGCAGGATAATGTTATTGTAATGTTATCTATTCTTTGAGATAATAATAATAATAAATACAGTAATATGCTGTTTAACATGAGAATTATGTGGTATGAAACAGGTTGGAACACCATGATTATCCCATACCTAGGTATTGGAGGTAATCCATCACATTCATCATCATTGAATATATTTGAAACATGTTCTGCATCTTCAATGGTCTCAAGAATGGAGTACAAATCTGAAAATTTGTCATAAGCTAGATAAAGCTGTGTAAAGCACAGGGGACCTTACTTGGAATTGTATTATTATTGATAGTTTTAAGAATTAGTTGTATCTTTTGCAACCTTTACCTATAAAGATTCCATATGCCAGGTAGAATAGGATGAAGGACATTGCAGGTGCAGATTCACTATTCATCTTGTGAACAAATGTGCAGATGTCATGTGCCTCCTGGTAAATAAAGTTTTAGATACAAAATATTCATGAAAATTGACATGAAAATAGTTTATTGATTGTCTGGGATTATAAATTGATAGTAGTATTGTCTTTAGGAGCAACTCTAAGTTGAAATGAAATTAGAAATAGAGTCTAATTTTGGAAAAACTTAATACCTTCATACCTGCATCATTGCTCTTAAAGTGCTTCTCTTTTCTCGCAAGGTAGTTTTCAGCTCATGAATGAGAAAATCTATTAATCTGGCCTGAAATCAACTTCAGTCTGATATGAATAAGCTAATTCAATTTTTATTGTCTACAGCAAACAATAAATAATATACGTGTTAGTCTATGTGAGAATAAAAAGGAATGGCTCGAGAAAGGAACAGCTTCCAGAGCCTATGGATGAACATGTGACAAATGCTCCCTTTGAGTTAGGAAGTACCATGAACATTAAAAAGTGAGTGACCATGTGGCATAATGATACTTATTACCTGTATATTGAAATTGAGAAGGATGGGAGTTAAAAATATGAAGATTGCAAATGAAGGTATGGCCACCAACAGTCCTTGATAGTAATGCACATAATCGTCCTCCAGCTGCCCATGAAATAGTTCCAGTTAAATTAAGAAATGTTAATAACATCACTTGCATATTTTGTATCTTAATATTACCTACTTTATTTGAATGTATATAACACAGACAAAACCGCAAGGGGTCGTCATAGCAACCCCCTCACAGAGTCACAGGGGCGCCGCTTTTTAATTGTTTGAGGTTATTACGATCTAAACATACGTTATTAGGTGTTCGAAATAGAAATCATTCGTTAAAATCGTTGAAATAGTAATTTCCTAATTTCTACAAAACGTCCGCGTGAACTCACGTGCAAAATTCATTATATGGACCTGGAATCATGTTTCTCTATTGCATTGTGACTTGTTTCAATCAAATCAAGTCGAAAATTCGGTCTTAAGACTCAAATTTCAAATTTGCCTAATTTCTACAAACGTCCACGTGAACTCACGTGCACTTTCATTTCCATGGGCCATTTCTTGTTCTATTCGAGTACCAAGTAAATCAAAATGTTGATTCAGTCACTATCGTAGCACAACAGCCCTGCACTTTTGGAATTCGGCCTGAAATTGGACTTTGCCAAATTTTCGACTTTTGCGCGGCTCAAATTTACGTTTTGAAGGGCCACCACACCTTTCCCTTAAATCGGGAAGACTTGAAACTTTTTACCCTTGATATTTGCCTGAGAAAGAACATTGATACGCCTGAAAAGATAGTAGAGCAATGTTCGTGATCCGAGATATAGATGCTCAAAGTCACCATATTTTGGCCTAGTAAGGATCCTCGATTTTTGGAGGCCCCCACGACCTCATTTTTTCACCAATCAACATGAAACTTCTTTTGTGGCCAAATCTCGAGGTCTAGATGCTACATAATTCGGGAAATCATGACGCGGTAGAAAGCTTTTCAGATACAGTGCTTCAAAGTTGTCCAAAATGACGTTTTTTCGCTAAAATCGTGATTTTATCGATTTTGATAACGTCATAACAGCAAAAAATCGATGCGCGAAACTTCCTACATAGCCTATTACATTCTCCCATCTTAGTTGAAAAAAACCCGCCCTCGATCAAGGCTCTACCATTTGTGGTTCTCGAGATCTCAGCGATTCAAATTTGGTCCTAAATTATCAGCTATATATAAGTATAGGCTCTCCAAAACCGAGACGGTTGTCGTAGTAACCCCCTGCTGATTTGGTGACGTCAGTCCATTTCTTTCGGTTGGAACCAACGTAACTAAACCTCACGCATTCCGAAACAACGTTATTCTAACTTGGAATTACTAGAATTGACCAATTTCCTAATTTCAAATCGTCCACGTGAACTCACGTGCTGAAATGTAGCACTTAGATCTAATTTCGTGCATTAGTCGTATTTGAACTTATTTCAACGTAATCAAGTCGAAAATCGCGTGTAAATATCATTTCTTGAAATCCCTAATTTCTACAAAACGTCCACGTGAACTCACGTGACTACTATTTAATCGTATATTTCCCACATTTAGTAACTGCGAGACATGAAGAAACCATTATTAGTTCGTCATCGTAACACAGAATAAGGCTAAAGTACAATTTTTCATCATTAACGTAATTTCAACCATTTTGCGGCTCAATTTTTAGGCTTCGCATGACAACATATTTCGACCGATCACCTTGAAACTCGTTTTATAGCTAGAAATCTCGAGGTCTAAAAGCAAAATATCGAAGTAAAACATATTCGATGAAAACTCTCTCAGTTAGAGATGTTCAAAGTAGCGCAAAATAGCATTTTATCGCAAAATACGCTATTTTAGTGGTTTTACGCGATTTTGATGACGTCATCACAGCACCCAAATAGGCTCAAACCATCTTCCCATATAGCCTATAAGAAATTCCGCCTTAGTAAAACATACTTTTGGCCGATCTCATCTCAAGATAAGTCGTAGTTCTTGACATCTCACTCATTAAAGTTTTGCCCTAAAATTTCGACATCGATTTTTCACCGCACCTTAGAAAAATCGCGTATATCTCGATGAAAAAATCGAGATAGCCCAATGATCAGCATGATTTTCTGAAAGCTCTTTAAATTTCCAACCAACGATTTCTCAAAATTTTGAGCTATCTCCATTCCTTCTTGGTGAAAATGCGCTCGAAAACGACCTATTTTCGCTAAAAAGCAGTAAAATTTCGCTGTTGATGACGTCATAATGACGTCATAATGACGTCACCAGAACTTCTTTTATAGCCTAATGCAATTCCCCATCTTAGATCTACAAAACGTGACCTCGATCATGTCTCTACCATTTGTAGAACTTGAGATCTCATCGATTTAAATTGGGTCACAAATTATCTTATTATTATTATTATATTATATATCAACTCCTGTGACACTGAATTCTCTCATATAGCCCTGGCCAGTTACGTTACCGTAGCGCGATTTGGGTGACATGCGTATCTATAAGAACGGTTGTTCTATACCTAAAATTTTACGACGAATCGTTCTAGATAGGTCCCAACTCTCTATTTCTTTTATTTTTCTGATATGCAGGGGGTTACCGTCTCTGGCTGTGCGGAATAAGTATTATATAAGCATATAAATATTCCATCTATTTCTTTTTAATTTTGTGTCCCCAAAAAGGTTTGAGGAGGGTATCGAGATTTTTTGGGATACACTGAGAGGGTCGACCCCCTAAATTTGACGGGGAAAGTTTAAAATGGTTTCAAAGTTTTGGTTCCTTCACCTTTTTAAAAGTTTTTTTTTTTTTTTTTTTTTTTTTTTTTAGGGGGGTTTCCGTCCTTCCGGGGACGGGAAATACTACTGAGCCATGATTTTGATGATGGTTGAAAAAAAAGCCAAGGGGAATTTTTACTATATTTTTTCCAATAATGGGGAAAAATGTAATTTTTTAAAAAAAAATCAGATAAATGAAAATTCAGGGGGCATTTCCCCCACACAGACTCTTTAAAAAGTAAGGGGTTGGTAACTGTCAGTGCAAAAAGGGGGAAAGGGAAAAAGCATTCTTTGCATACACAAAATATAAGTTTTTAAATTTAATTAATTTGGGAATGGGACTCTGAAAATGGCTCACTTTTGCATCATGGATTTCGGTTTTACTCCATAATATTAAATTTCCCAAAAATAATTTTTAAAAAGGAAATTTTTGATTTATCTTGCCCCGGTCCGCTTTTAAATGAATTTTTTTGATTATTTTTTTTCCCGTTAAAAAAATTTTTCTAAAAACAAAAATAAAAAGTGACCCCTTTATTATACCTGGTTTTTTAAAAGGTAATCTTACAACCCATGATGTAGCTTGGTATGAAAAAAGAAACTGGGAGCTATATTTCCTTCCAGTCCTCAAAGGCAGATGCTCTTCTACCCATTGACTCCTTAGGAGGTGTATTTATGTGGGATAAAATTTCGGTGTTTCAAATTTTGGTAAGTTGAAATTATGGGGATTTTCTAGAGTCATTACTCTTGTTATGATAATGACGTCATTTTGAACTGTCATGATGTGTCATAACCTCCATAAATAAACCTCCTCAGATACCAAAACTCACTTAATGTCATTGCAACTTATATCAAACTCCATATCTATATAAATTTTGAAATATTAAACTGATTTACCTTCTGAACCAGTGCTTCAACCTGTTCACTATGCTTTATTCTGAATACCCAGAAAGAGTACACAATAGCCACAAAGTGAATCAGACTGGGAAGGGTACTTTCCAGCGAGGATCGGCACATCCCTGAGAACAGAATACATATCAAGATGCATTGATGGTTCTCAAACTACATGATCATGGAGGGGAACTGGGAAGGGAGGGGATTTTAAAATGAGTGCACACTGCATTCTTTTCTTTGGTCGTTATTACAATATGGTCTTTATTACAATATGGTGTCTTTATTACAATATGGAGGGATACGAAATCGGCCAAAAGTTGATTTTGTAGGTGATACCGATGTGAATCATCCATGAAAGTGGGGTAATGTGTAGCATGTTCACACAATACACAATACACATTGTGTATTGTGTAAACATGCTACTGGCTCTTTACTTGCTTCCTTTCGACGGAAACAATCTGCTGACATTTTCCTTCCAAAATCAGGTGTTATACTGTTATAAAGTCAATCAGTCAGTACCTTCTATGTAGTTGTAGGATAAGGTTCTGTTGGTACACACTGGATCAATCCGGTGTTTCTCCATCTGCTCTTTACTTTCCTAGAGAAGTAGAAACCGTGGAAAGGATGTATTAGGGTCATCTTCAATGGCTAAACACCTACTTAAATTGGTCACATATATTACCAATTTCCACCACAGTATTGAAGATAAGTATTGTTAAATATTGGAATCATAACCAAAAATCACTAATTTAAAATTTCCTTGCAAACGATTATGTTGATGACGTATCCCGAGAGAATAATTAAGAAGACAAACAATGTCCACATCCAACTCAGAACTTGGTGACATGTGTTGTCCTGGCAACCGAAGTTCCGCATTCCAAGCTGAGAAGAGAACATAATTATAGAAATTCTGAAAGCTGTACAAACCTATTAAAATAATCACCGGAGTACCCTTAGATCTTTGAATGGACTCTTTTACTACATAAAGTCGTAGATAAATCAGACCGTACACGAAAATTGGTTGTACGACGATACCATCTTCAGGTAATACCTACATAAAAGGTTCATGATATTGACGTCACCAAACATGCCTGATGCTAATTAATCATACAATTGTACAGTTGATAAGATTCCTAATTCCTATCTTACTGCTTTGAGAATGTTGGAGTAAGGTTTCAGAACTTTTCTCTCTAAGCTGGGGGAGCCATTGAGATGTTGGGAGATTTCAAGGTCCAAACTCTCTTCGTTTGGTGCCTGGAGGATAAGATTTTACGACTCACTTTGAGACGGTCTGAGACTTGAAAGTGGAATGATTTTATCTCATACTATACGAGGCATTTGTCATTTTATCTCGATCAAAATCATATTTTTAGGAAAAGATTAGTGCTTATTAAATACAATCACATCTTTTCCGATTCAAATACTTCTGATAATATTATGATGCAAAGATACATTTCATAGGGTGTAGCTCACGAATAACAGTAGGTAATGATGTACCGGGTGTTCACGGCAGTTGTTCCTAACTTTGAGCGATGATTGTGGGAGAACCAAAGCAGATAGGCTTACCAAACTTTGAAAAATGGTTCAAAATGGCTATAAAATAGTGACTAGCTATCCCAGCTGATTATTTTGATGATTTTTTTTTCAATATTGCCATACTGGACGTAAGAAGTTCGACATGTTCCCGGTCACCTAGGGCCTTGAAATTTTTGTTGGATAAACTCTGACATCTAATTAACACTGTGTAAAAATTTCAGAAAGATCCAATAAGTCGTTTTGATTTTATGACCAATTATGTAAACAGCATAAACACGCCGTACGCGTACTGCAGCACAAGTCACAACAAAACATAAACAACAAGGCCCTAGGTGAACGGGGACAAAATTATCAAAAAAATTCAGCTGGGATAGCTAGTCACTATTTTATAGCCATATTGAACCATCTTTCAAAGTTTGGTAAGCATATCTGCTTTGGTTCTCCCACAATCGTCGCTCAAAGTTAGGAACAACTGCCGTGAACACCCGGTAGTAATTATGTAATTATTTCAAGAACAAAATATGCTCACTTCTGTGGAAACCACGCTTCGCATCATGGCTTGTCGTTTGATCGACAACCACTTGGATAAGCTTGACAAACTCGAAGTCCGGAAGTTGTGGAAGAAGTTGTTCTCGAAACTGTTTGTCTTGTCTCCTTTTACCACGTACTGCTTTTCTCCTGCAACAAATATTTCTATCTTCAGAGAAACTCAACCTTAGACTGTCATCAAGGTTGTGAGGGTTAACAAACAGCATGACATCACCTATCTCATGGAATATTTGCTTTTTTCATGAAAACCTTACGAGAAATTTGGGGATTTTTCAAAAAGTCCCTATATTTTCGTTCCTCATGTTATCACAAAATGACGTCATCATGTTAACACTTCAACATGTAAACACTTCAACATGTGTAATATTCAAAAAAATATTCCCAAATTTCGAACCCCCAAAATTTCGACCCCCAGAATTATTGTCTCGTAAGGTTTATCGCTATTCAGAATCATGACAAGAGTCTCAGGACCCCCCCCCCCCTTTAAGTACCTGGTTGTGAAGGAATAGTTAAAAACAAGGTACCTGGTTGTGAAGGAAGAGTTAAAACAATGTACCTGGTTGTGAAGGAAGAGTTAAAAACAATGTACCTGGTTGTGAAGGAAGAGTTAAAAACAATGTACCTGGTTGTGAAGGAAGAGTTAAAAACAATTTACCTGGTTGTGAAGGAGGAGTTAAAACAAGGTACCTGGTTGTGAAGGAAGAGTAAAAACAAGGTACCTGGTTGTGAAGGAAGAGTTAAAAACAAGGTTCCTGGTTGTGAAGGAAGAGTTAAAAACAAGGTACCTGGTTGTGAAGGAAGAGTTAAAAACAAGGTACCTGGTTGTGAAGGAAGAGTTAAAAACAAGGTACCTGGTTGTGAAGGAAGAGTAAAAACAAGGTACCTGGTTGTGAAGGAAGAGTTAAAACAAGGTACCTGGTTGTGAAGGAAGAGTTAAAAACAAGGTACCTGGTTGTGAAGGAAGAGTTAAAAACAAGGTACCTGGTTGTGAAGGAAGAGTTAAAAACAAGGTACCTGGTTGTGAAGGAAGAGTTAAAAACAAGGCACCTGGTTGTGAAGGAAGAGTTAAAACAAGGTACCTGGTTGTGAAGGAAGAGTTAAAAACAAGGTACCTGGTTGTGAAGGAAGAGTTAAAAACAAGGTACCTGGTTGTGAAGGAAGAGTTAAAAACAAGGTACCTGGTTGTGAAGGAATATTTAAAAACAAGGTACCTGGTTTTGAAGGAAGAGTTAAAAACAAGGTACCTGGTTGTGAAGGAAGAGTTAAAAACAAGGTACCTGGTTTTGAAGGAAGAGTTAAAAACAAGGTACCTGGTTCCGAAGGAAGAGTTAAAAACAAGGTACCTGGTTGTGAAGGAAGAGTTAAAAACAATGTACCTGGTTGTGAAGAAAGAGTTAAAAACAAGGTACCTGGTTGTGAAGGAAGAGTTAAAAACAAGGTACCTGGTTGTGAAGGAAGATTTAAAAACAAGGTACCTGGTTGTGAAGGAAGATTTAAAAACAAGGTACCTGGTTGTGAAGGAAGAGTTAAAAACAAGGTACCTGGTTGTGAAGGAAGAGTTAAAAACAAGGTACCTGGTTGTGAAGGAAGAGTTAAAAACAAGGTACCTGGTTGTGAAGGAAGAGTTAAAAACAAGGTACCTGGTTGTGAAGGAAGAGTTAAAAACAAGGTACCTGGTTGCCCCACAAACACGATGTCCTCAGTATCTGAGAGGGGTGACTGGTTGTACTGAGCGATGTAAGAGCTTTTATCACTGCTGATTACACTGTGTGGAGATAGGTCCTCTCCATAGCTCATTACTGCTCATTAAGTAATTAGCTAATTAGGTAATTACTCTTTTAATTAATTAGCATATTAAGTATTTAGCTTATTAAATGACAAGCTTTTTCTGTTGTGAAATTCCATATTCCAGCAGAATGCGAGTTTCATCCGTTGTGGAATATAGCATTAGTGAATAGTTACAGACAAAATCGAGGTGAAAAAAGCAACGTGTTTGTCGTGAGAAATATCAAATACCTGGAACCGAAACGTACTCCAAATCTTGAAAAATTCAATCGAATTAAAAGAAAAATATCCTTGCACGGATGAATAAAGAAATCAAAAAAAATGCTCGACTGCCAAAAACCACATTTTAAAATGTAAAACGGAACACGAGATGCTTCATTGGACGAACTGAAGTTAACATTCTCTAATTTACAATATGAATATATCTATTGAATTATGAAGAACAGATGTAAGTTGACACTGGTTTATCACGAGTTGAAATGCTGGTGCTGCTTATCTTTACGTTTTTAGTGAAACATATGTGTGTTCCCCGGAAAGAAATCGAAGTTCCAAGCTCTGAAAAATCACATTGCGCAAACCTGAAATTTGAGTCGATGTAAGCGTGGTTTTGCTGTAATTTTGCTTTTTTGCAGTCATTACACCCCATACAGTATGCCATAACTGCTTCCACTGAACTCCTCAAGAAATCAGCTTAATGAGTATGACGTATTTCTGACCAATAAGAGACAAAAAGAGTTATGCAGAAAGAACATTTTCAAGCATTAGGCTGCTAGATTCTAGAATACAGTACCTACTACCTAAATCCATGAAATCCAATCAGTGACCAGATGTCTCAGCTCCCCAAGGCAGAGCGTAACCAGTTTTTTGGAAAGGGGTTGTATTAGCGAGTCACATTTAAAACCTTTTGAAATGTCTTATTTTGCGTGGCTCCAAGCTCTAATCTATACAACATTTTCACAATATCTGTCCGAGAGGGGGTTCAGTTGCCTGTGTCCCCTTTGCTACCCCCCTGACCACGGGCTATGTTATCCACGACAAATGGGGAGTTTCGAAGGGAACAAGTCCCATACCTCCCCCAGTAACCATTCCCACAGAAACCATTCTTCCGTTATTTTTCTCACTCTCACTCTAATCTAGGCATTAGGCATGAGATATGGCTGTTTTCTCCTGCTTTTCACTCTGATTCTCCATGGTCTTGCGGAGGACACAGAAAAAGACACCAATAAGGACACCCCCGAGCAGTTACATGTGGGGAAACCAGGAGCTGTTAACAAGAACATCATCAACGAGCTAAAGAGTGAGTTTTATAGTTATGTAAATTAGCATAGGGCATTCAGCAGAGTTAACTATGACACTAAGTAATGGAAGGCTTTAGTTTATTGAATCAAGCATTGGCTTGACAGGCACTGTATTCTTGAAAAATGACAGCTGCAATTAATCAAAATATTATGACTTATGTTAGTATGTATCTGACCGATACTTGATTAATGATGAAAAAATAAATTTTCTTTTTGTACTGAATTTTGTTTTTACTGATGTTTTTATCGTAATAATTTAGATTATGATGATAACTTTGCAGAGGATGACACATTCGATGAGGTATCAGCGAGTGAGGATGGCGCCTTCCAAGTTTGGAACAAGAACACATGTTCTGATGTTGTTCACCTTTTTACTGTAACTCGGAAGGCGATTCAGAGTATAAGAGGTAATTAGAAAAACAAATCATTTTTATCTTCAATCATGCCTGGAATTTTAGAAGTGAACGATACTACTCTAGCCATGAAAGAAATAAACCTTGTGCGAAAAAGCTATTTATGTTGGGAGTTACCAAATATAGAATGCTTGACGGTATTACGGACTACGGTGGCGTGTCGAACTCCTACATGCGCGGCTTTTCCGTGCGCGGCGTAATCGTGTGCGGCTCATTGGCTGTTAATGACAGGCAGTGAGCCGCGCACCATTACACCGCACATGGAAAAGCCGCGCACATAGAAGTTCTACACGTCCCTGATATAATCGCCAGGTGAAGTGAGAGCTAAGACGGCGTCCGAAGACCCCATTGTCCAACTGAAAGTACGAGCACTGCAGACACTAGCTGATGATTTGGTGGATGCGGAACGCTGGATCTTCTCTGCGCTGCACACGTTGAAGGAAACCGTGCGGAGCTCAGCTGCCAACTCGCTCGACAAGGTGTGGAAGAATTGAACTCAATCTAGATCCACGATTCTACTAAAGTTCTCGTATTGAAAATTGGCAAATTGCTCGACGCTCGTTTCAAGAATCTGATGTGATCACTGATCAGCTTTTTGTACGATACCAAATAAACCTATCAGGCGATCAAATCAGACGTTGGCAAGATCAGATTTAACCGTTTGATTGGCTGAGCAATGTGCAAATTTCCGACACTAAGCTCTTCTTTGTGTCAATTGTCAGCTTTAGAGTTTTAAGAGTAAAGGGTCTGCTTAATACGTGGGCCGTTCATGGATTTTGGACCCAGTAAATCGTTATTCGAGTATTTGTACCCAGGACCCATGGCATCGTTATTTGAGTATTTTGACCCACTTCAGATCGTTGAGAACGCCAAAGCAAGGCTGGAAGAACTGCAGTACGCCACGCTACAGGAAGAACAGAAGTTCGATAAACTGGTGGTTATCCTCGGACAAATCCGAGATATTCACGATCATTCAGGGGAACACAACATGTTTTACGATATCATCAAGGGTGAGTGGTTCTTCACCACTGAGCTGACAACGATTTGTTGTTGACACCAATCTACTCTGACAACAGTTCGTCCGGTTTACTCTGAAATAAGTTTAATTTGAAAGTTACTCCACTCTGACACCACTTCACTCTGACACATTGACACCATTGCACTCTGACACTACTTTACTCTGACACCATTGCGCTCTGACACAACTTCATCCTGACACCACTCCACTCTGACACCACTTCACCCTGACCCCACCCCACTCTGACACCACTGTACTCGGACACCATTGCTCTCTGACACCATTTCACTCAGACACCATTGCTCTCTGACACCTCTCCACTCTGACACCACTGGTCTCTGACACCATTTCACTCTGACACCATTTCACTCTGACACCATTGCTCTCTGACACCACTCCTCTCTGACACCACTCCTCTCTGACACCACTTCTATCTGACACCACTTGTCTCTTCGTTTACTCATCAAATGTTTCAGATGTTTTGACTGATGTAGAATCAGCAGCTAATGTTCTAGAAGATACACTGCGTGAGAAAATTGTCCCGTTTCAAACTGATGACATTGAGACCGTCAAGAAACTGCCTAAAAACGGTAAGCATGCAAAAAGTACACTTCGTTCATACCATTTTGACCGTCATTTTCATTTTTCAACCGCGGACCGCCTAGAATTCAGTGTTCAGTCAAGATTCCATATCTTATTACACCAGTTGTCAATAATGATACCGCTGTATTTGCATGATATTGAGAGGTCCATGCCTTATGTGATGGAAGATGATGAATGGTTCATCGAAACGGCTGTTACATGCTAAAGTGACTTTTCTCCATGGTGCCACAGTAGCCAGATTTCAGTATGGAACGCGCGAGATTTCATGTCTTTTTTGCGGGTGAGTCAGCGCGAAGAATCAAATTAACGGCCGCGCGCATAGCGCGCGTTCGTAATTAGCGCGGGATTGAGAATTTTCCCAGAAAATTCCCCGCAAATTGGATTTGTGATCGTTCCAGAATGCTCCATTCCTAGGAAGCAGTATCACTTTGCCCCTCCGAGTTTGGTTGTTTTTTGTTTCGGCTGACGATAACCCTGAGATATGGACGGATCGGACTACAGCACTCATGTACTGTAGTTCGTAGACTGAAATAAGTTGATAAAAGAGTCAAACAGCTGTAAGTATATTCGCGAAGACGTGTTAATTTTTGGCGACTTTGGTCGTTCGGGGGCGGCGGGCCACGCCCTTTTTGTCAGAAGATTGCGTTAAATGACTCAAAACCGGATGGAAAATGTTTTTGAAGTCCTTAGAGGTGTCCATACCAATTTTTGGCGGGCCAGGTTGCTCAGAAGTGCTGCAATAGACATTTCTAAAGTAGTCAAGAGATTGAAGTTTAATCAATATTACTGATACCAGAGAATTGTATTCAGAAGCTTTTGAAAATGCAAAGGATGAGAACCATATGAGAACGGTGTTTTTGAGGGATTCTCATTCTTTACTCTTTCGTAAACTACAACAGAAAGGTTCTATTGTGACCTTCTGAGCGACCAAGCGGACCGAAAACTTGTATGAAACTCCAATTTTGCCTCCATCCCTCAAGTCCAAAGTACCTACCAAAGCCCTACCAAAGCATG
The DNA here is from genome assembly GCA_011033025.1 of Beroe forskalii. Classification (NCBI taxonomy): domain Eukaryota; kingdom Metazoa; phylum Ctenophora; class Nuda; order Beroida; family Beroidae; genus Beroe; species Beroe forskalii. The sequence goes on along the minus strand of WFMF01000004.1, from coordinate 109,538 downwards.
AGCAGGTTTAAACACGCATCATGTTATGTCATAACTAAGAAACGACAAGGAGTGAAATAATTTGCATGGTTAAATGGCATCGTATTGGATTTGTCTTGAGAAAAACAGTATGTCTCAGCAAAGAGCCTAACTTGCAGTATACCTAAAGAACTGCAGTTGAAACCCATAGATGCAACCTGCAGTTGAGCCCCTAGCTCAGTATTCCTTTAGTCTAAAGAACTGCAGTTGAGACCCACTTATTGATACCACACACTCCCTCCCCTCGGTAAAGCCGATAATACCCCTTCTCCCCCCAGTCCTCTCCCCACGAATTCTTGACGATCCAATACGGCGTGCTGCTCCTAAACAGATGTTTCTCTTCTCCGTAACCCACAATTGTCACAGCATGGTCCACACCATCCGCTGGACATTCCTGAGGGTTGGGGCGTGCAACCCCGCCCATGTACCTGTGTAGAATATAGATCAGATACGGACCACAAATTTTGACCATTCAACTCATAAAATTAGCTGTGAAATATACAGTCCAATCAATACCAAAATCTGCATGGATACAGTCAGTCTATGGCATACTAGAAATGCCCGTTGGGCCTGCCAGATGATACAGGACCAAATAATAAGCTATCAAAAAGTTTATGAAGGAGCAAACTTTAGTTACTTTTAGTAATGCTGGACCGTGCAAGTTTTGATCATTATAGTTTGCTCTTGTATGAAGAATTTAAATCTGAAAATTAAAACCGAGTATCGTACTCATACTGAACGTTGAATCAAAGCATTGATTTATGCCAAGAGCAGTATTCCAAAATCGCAATGTGCTATGCCCAAATTCAATTCAATTTGATTTTGATTTTGTTCAATCTTAAATTGCTGTAAATTCACATTTTCCGTTACCATCAACTCAGCATTGATTTAAATCGACCGACGTCTGTCACAGATTTATGAAGAGATGCTAATGGAAATAGCCTCCACGATGCCAGCCATACCCGTTCTCTATTTCGAGATTTTAAATTTCAAATACAAACAGCAAACACTTCGTTCGTTCAAACGCTAAAACGCAGCAATCAACAACGTATCAGAAAGCACTCGCATAGAACTGATCATAATCTGCACGTGCAGAATATCTGTATCCATAGCAACGGCGCGACTTAGCCCAGCTTAGCCTTTGTTTCTCCTGATAAGTTCTTGGCAAGCTCAAATTTAATTGTATACGGCGGCACAAACATTATTCACGTGTGACTTTACTTTATATACTAGCAGGCCCGTTAGGCCATCTTATACACAGCTCACCCAGAGCTCGCAAATTTCAACCAATACAATTCAAATTTAATAAAAAAATTTTACCGCATCTAAAAACTCCGATCCGTTCAAAAGTTATTAGAGATCGCGCAACGTACAAACGTAATCAAAAAACCTTTAACAGAAATGAGCGCGCGCGCAATCCGTTCTGCACGTGTCACCATGGTTACCCGCACAAATCGTAATGCGCGCGCGTTCCGAAGATGTTTCCGCCGTTACGTACAAACAACAGAGAATGCGAAATTATATTAGAGATAAGATAAGACAGCGTGTGTTAAAGTTTGAAGCATTATCATCTAAAGCTGACGAAGATATAGCAGAATTTAGGCTTGTACACGTAGGTTTGTACATGTACCATTGCATAGGTTCAGCGTTGATCAGGGCGGACACAGGGCCGTGTTGAGCTATGTGAGCTGCTAGCAGGAGCTCGTCTTCGCCTTCTACGAACTGCGAACCTCGGACCTGTATTTTTTGATTGAAAAATCCAGAGGGGCACCTCAAACAATATTGTATAAAAGTAATAGAATCATTCGCCACACAGGAAAACATGATTTTCACCAAGTCAGAAAATGATAAATTTCGCGAAATTTCGTGTGGGGGAATAGAAATTTGCCTACATCGCATACGGGCAATGTTTTGTGTAGATGAATGAAAATTTCGTGGGGGAATACACATTTGAGGCCCCCACCTGCACGACCGCTTGACTGCTGTTCAAGTGACACTCCCCTGCTTCCGCCTGGTACACGTACGCCTCTTCCTTCACCAGACCTATAAATAAATGTTAAATCCTAACTTAGCTTATTCTCATTATAGGAAGTGATGATGTGTGAAAAAGAAAGATTTCTGCCTCATTTGATGAGAATTTAATTCAGTACATCGGCATTTCATTCTTGTTAGAGCGATCGGGAATTTATGAATTTGTAAATAAAACATCCAAATATATCGCCCCTTCACCATTGTTCTCGATAGTGTATGTTGCATTTGTAAGAAAGGAGAAGGCTAAAATCTAAATGACTAGAGGAAGCAATAGCTCTTTGAGAATGTCTACACCAGTGTAGAACTCTAACCTCCCAGTTTGTTGATCTGATCACAAGCGTCCCAAGGATATCCCCCATCACACCCCCAGTCCACTGCATCGCAATCCACAACCTCCTGCTCCGAGAGGGATACCAGATCTCCGGTTTTTATAGCCCATCTCCCCTCGATATTAGCTACTGCAGAGAAGGCCCAACAACTGCCGCATTGGCCCTGGTCCTTCACTGGGGTTACAGCGTTCTTTTTCCTCCAGTCCACCGCATTGGGGATGATATATTTCAAGTCGTCCACTTCTTCTGAAGTGTTCCTGGGGGAAGCAAACGACCGGTTACCATTTCTCAATAAATCCGGTTACGGTTGGCTTAAAACGCCCAGTTAACCAGTACCTATTTCGGTTTCGGTTCGGTTGACCGGTCTTTTCCCTCAGCGGTTAATTGCGAAATCAAAATATTCGGTTTCGGTGCGCTGAAAACGCCCGGTTAACCGGTATTTCGGTTAGGTTAACCGGTCGTTTCCTACCTGTGGGACTTAGCGAGCTGTTTTCGGGACTTAGCGAGCTGTCTGAAGAAATCACTTCTGTACTTCTGTCTGAACTCCTCCGGGGACAGATCAGCGAACTTGTTCATGCCGTAGGTCGCAGTTCCCTGCTCCTTCCGGTTCATTTCCTCCCATTGCAACATGTTCTGGAGAACACGGGAGTGTTGAGGAAAACAAGTAAATATTGAGGCAAACAAGTAAGGAAAACAAGTTAATATTGAGGAAAAAAAGTAAAGTGAGGAATACAAGTTAATTCATTTTACACAAACAACATATCAATTGTCAGAGTAAAAAGTGGTTTTAAGCTAATCAGCGGATAATAAGGATTTGGATGATAACATAAAACATTGTTCTCTGTGAAACTATATTCTAAAAAGTAAAGTTGCACACAAACGTGGATGAGTCTGAAAATTAAAGTCGAATCTGGCATCTGCCACATATAAAACACCAAATATAACATATTATTTAACTCACAGCCCGTTCGCCGAGTTTGAAATCCAGTTTACGGAGCAGCATCGTACTTTTTTCGGATCGTTAAATAATAATGTTACTACACAACACACGGATATCGGTGTGGATTTCCCATATTCCACTAGACTTCGCCTCGAGGAATATTCACAAATCCACACCTCAATATCATTGTGTTCTAAAAGGCCACCTGGTAAAAGGTCCAGTAACGTGAATTGTGCTCTTCCTCTGTTCCATACGACTTCCTGTACTTGCTGAGGAACGTTGTGAAGCTCGGGGAGGAGAGACGTTCAGAACTGCTCAAAAAGAGCAGCCCTGCTGACAGGGTCAGGAAACGTAGCATGATGACAAATGATGTAATTCGGGAAAGGAAAGTGGGAAAAGTGAATTTCACTGAAGTGAATTTCAGTTTTATTGATTCGTGTTACATGTTATCTTTATTAACAGCAAGTTGTCATGAAATTCAATACATTTGATTGCAGTTAAACTTTAAAGGCCAGAATTCACTGCAGGCATTGAACAAGATAAGGCATCTTATGACCGAAAACAGATAAAACTCAAAATATTCCCCTCCTTAGGTGGATATAAATTTTTGCAGTTTTCAAGAAATTTCATGCTGTTTTGTTTGTGGGTATAGACACTCTTAGGAACCATATAAACGAGGTTTCGATTAATTTTTCGCAATTTTAAAATTTTAAAATGCCCTCCACAACCTTGAACCGGTTTGGGAGTCAATAATCACTTTGATTATTGACACAAACCCCCGTTCTCATTTGTTTCTCTTAATTGCGCAGGTATTTCCAGAAAATTCCCCACAAATTGGATTTTTGATCATTCCAAAATGGTTCATTCCTAGGAAGCAGTATCATTTTCAAAATCCCCCCGGACCCAAAATGGAAAAATAGGATACAGAATGGGCTGTAGAAATTTCGCGTTTCTTACAATGTGCATGGTAACAGATTAAACGAAGCTGAAAAATAAAGTTGAATAGCAGCTGTTTGTCCTGAACCTGAAAATCAAAATTTATTTCAATGGTTATGAAAGATTTAATACCCCTCATGACAATTTTCAGTCCTTTACTTCTGATGAATTCAATCAATGAATCTATCAGGGAACTGGCTTGGTAACATTCACCATCTCTATAGATTCCGGAGATTGATTGATAGAAATTCCACGGTGGGGCACCACCCTTACTTCCAAAGCCCTCCCCCGAATAACCTTTACACACCTGCTAAACTTGTCCCGGATGAAGTTATCGTAGATGAGCGGGTTGATGCAGGAGTTGATGGGCAGGATGACGATGGAGAAGACAGAGTAGAGGAAGGTGGCATCCACCACCTCCAGAGAGTGGAAGAGGCAGGTTGTGAGGAAGGGAACCCAGCACAGGAAGTCCGTGATGATGATTCGTGTTATGTTGCGTTGGAGCCGCTGGGCGTGCTTGTCTGGTGCATTCTTGGTGCCTCTCTGAGCCTTGTTGCCACCCGCCATTAAGCCTCTCACAGCCTTATTAGACTCCTTAGCACTGAGGTTTATTAGACCATAACAGATACTGATCACAGCCACACATACAAAGTTACAGGTTATCACCGACCAAACGTAGATTCTTTGAGGGTCGTCGCTTTTAACGAAGAACTTGAAGAGGCAGACACCATCGTTACCATAAAAGTGGATCCTTTTCCCTCTGATTTTCCCGTAGTTATCAGAAAACATCAGATTCAGGAGGTTTCTAATCGTTCTCCAAGCAATAGCAGGATTGGTGATCTTCCCGAAATACGCCCCAAGGACATTCAGATGATCTCCTTTGCTCCCTGATCCCATGAAAAAGCTGATATCTTTGTATGTCAACCCGTTAACAAATACATCTTCTAAGTAGTTTGCAATAGGGACACATGGAATTGCAATGGATGAAACGATGATAATGGCAGTAACGAACCAGACTTTCCATTTCTTAGTGTCTCTACGAAGACTGCCTCCTCTGATATTCAGAACTCTGAAGATGCTGAGGAAAGTCATGGAAAAGAGGGACATTGTGCTGCCAAAGCAGTTGAGGATGCCCAGAAATGCACAATGATCACTCGAGAGCCACTGGGATTGTTTCTTGCAGTAATCCGATCCTATCATGAAGGAGTCCTGGACTGATATCAACAAGAGGTACAAGCCAGTCAGCAAGTCCCCAAAGTTTAATCAGGATGGAAAGGGTCCTGTTGCACAGAGCAGCCTTTTTCTTGTCTCTAATGCTGAGAAAGCTTCGCACCAGCGATCCAGTGTTCAGCAACACTGCAGATCCACCAATGGATCCGGCTAGCAACTTAAGCCACACTCCAGAAATAATTTCCTTGCCACATACCTCATTGCACTCGTCTGAATGGTCCAGACAATCATCTTTCCCGTCACATTTCTGAACGAGAGGTATGTAGAATCTGGAAGTTTTGCACTGGAAGTGGTTTCTACACTCTTTCTCGTCCGACCCATCTCCACAGTCATCCACCAAGTTACAAAGCTGATCAAACCTCACACAAATCTCATTGTCACACTTGAAGAAGTTATTATGGAATTTCCCCCTCTGCTGAACAACAAATGTGAGAAAGGAGTTCTTTGCTAAAGTGAAGATCTTGTTTTGAATGCCTGGACAGGAATCATGCCTGAGGGGCTGCAGGGCACAGGAAGTATTAAAACACCGCCCTGTGCAGCTCAAGTAGACGTACAACTCTCCAAAACCATGCTCACAAGTTCTGGTGCTGGTTGGAATCACCAGTTCCGTGTCCAAATGTCCGTATGTTGGATGACGCTGGGCTTGATTTTATTTGTGCCCTGATTTTATCTGAGTCCATCAGACCTCTCACAGCCTTATTCGTTTTTAGCACTGAGGTTTATCAGACCATAGCAGGTACTGATCACAGCCACACATACAAAGTTACAGGTTATCACCGACCAAACGTAGATTCTTTGAGGGTCGTCGCTTTTAACGAAGAACTTGAAGAGGCAGACACCATCGTTACCATAAAAGTGGATCCTTTTCCCTCTGTATCTTCACCATGTTATTCCTTGATGCACCATGTTATCTTTTGATAATGACGTCACAAAACCCCTGCTCGTGGTATCTCGTGATAATGGTATCTCGTGATAATGGTATCTCGTCACACTGCGGTAGAGTGATAATGAGATCCAGAGAGTGATAATGGTATCTTGTCACACTGCGGTGGATCTCACAACATGCATTAGGTTCTCCCATAACCGCAATGCTCCAAACATCATGCAACAAGTTCTCGCATAACCGCATTTTATCAGTCCACATCACGTTACGTATCTCGTTAATGCTAGTATATATGGCGGGGTCCAGGCAAAGTATCTCATTCGATATATGTCTACTCTACACACCTTCTACCTACACACCTTCTACAGACGGAATACCTACTCTACGGACAACCTTCTGACAGAATACCTACGCACCTTCTACAGATGGAATACCTACGCAACAGAAACTTGGAGGGGTGGAGGAAGGGAGAGAGAGAGAGAGGAACCAATTTCGTCGTAAAATTTCACGTTCCACGAAATTTTGTACGTATCAATTTTCTGACGCACGTTTAGATTTTATGACGCACGTTTCAATTTTAGATAAATAATTGAAATAGCCATGCGCTCCTCGTCCTTGTGGCGAGTTGAGGTGGTTTTCCGTGGTTAACATGCGGTCAGAACGTGGACTTTAAATAGGAAAGATGTAAGGGAGGTCCCCCTCCCTTAGTGGAGGGGGCCAAGAGTCCGGAAGGCTATTATTTTTTTTTTATTTTTTTACACCTTATTAAAAGTAGGTTTCCCCCGCGCGAAGCAGCAATGGAGGAATGTGGGAGGGAGATGAGGTGGGTGTGAGACAGGCGGTGGTGGTTGGAGCGGTTAATTGGGCTGTGGAGAGACTGATCTCGGTCCTCTGTCTGGTTCCTTCTCTCTCTACGCTCTCTAAATCATTTCGAGGTAGGAAACGACCGGTTACACTGGCAGTGTAATATTCCCCAGTAATCTATTCCTCGGTAGAGTAAACCTGCGGGTACACTTCTTTCTGAGGACACTGCTGCACTGTCTGTCTCTCTCATCAGCTCCATCCTCACAGTCCTCCACCCCATCACAAATCAAGTGTTTGTGCAGGAAGCAATCAGGAGACAATCGTCTGCACTGGATATCCAGACCATCGTCACAGAGTCCTGGCCTGTCTTCTATAGTACAGATCACTGCTTTGGAGACAGTGCTGGGGTAGTGTCTGATGTCACACTGCAACACTCCTCTGGCTGGATCACTGCAGTTCACCTGGGGAAGGGAGGGTCAGCAATCAGCCATCTGAGGAAGGTAGATTGACAATTCAGAATGGGCTGTAGAAATTTCGCGTTTCTTACAATGTACATGGTAACAAATTAAACACAGCTGAAAAGTAAAGCTGAACAGCAGCTCTTTGTCCTGAACCTGAAGATTAGGTATTTCAACTGCTTGATTTATATAGATTTAATATCCCTGATATCAGTTCACCTGGTCCAAGTAGTCATACAGAAAGACACTTTCTCCCCCGTCTCACTGAGCTGTAGGGGCCCTACAAAGCAGCAGGTAGGGAGGTATTCTGGCGGCAAAGTCCATACCCTTATCTCTCCAACAGTGAACTCCAGGAGGACAGCTCTATTTGAGTCCTGCTGGCAGTACCGCTCATCAGCCCAGTTATCACAGTCAGAGTACCATCGCAAATCCATACGCGCAGTGAGGTGTACTCTCTTCTCATTCGCAGGACACCACAACCCCGTAGTGTACTCCGTTACACAAGATCTCATCCTGGCAGTCCTCCTTCTGACACACCATGTCACAAAGGGATGACGGACTGGGACTGGTCGTTATAGATGATATTCTGTTCAGACATTGCCAGGCAGACTTCTTTGATGGGCTTACAGGACAGCCTGGCGTCAGTTCTTCCATCTTTAGTATCTTCCTGCACTCATCCTCTAAAGAATTCATGCTGGGCCAGGCATCAATCCCTCCAGGGTAGTTCCCGTTCAAGCCAGGCAGGGACCCCTGGGAATTCAACCCAGGCCGGGACCCTTCTCTCGCTCCTGTAGCGACACACCACTGCCACAAAGTGCTCCTGCCTTGGGATGCACTGGGGCGCCGCCCCCCACCTGGAGGCCACAGGACTGGTAAGTTCAACGGGTCCCCTGGACATAAACCCCACATAGTCATCCCACCGCATGTTGCGACCATGAAGTCAATGGTTCAGGACATGTAATACTGATCAGAGTTCGCACATCTGCAGGAGAAACTCATGAAGTCCGTTTCAATGTCATGGCACTTCCTTTCATGAATCTGTTTGGCAACCTTACATTCATCTACCTTCATTGACATACAAGCCCCACAGCAAACACAAAGTCCCAGAGTTAAGTTTCCCTGTCTTTTCGTTGATGGAGAAAGACAGAAACAAGCTACATGTCATCAGTGAGAGGAAGTAACTACACTCCTCCACTGCGATGCATCACCAGGGCACTTCATCTCCGCATAAGGCGCATTCATGAGGACACCTCCTCTGCAAAGTTATTCATTTTCAAGCCCCACATCTATTGATGGAACTCACAAGCAGCACTGCAGCAGCCCTCTCATGTCCTGAACTCTGCAGAGCGTCACTGACAGCAGAAGGTAGATTCTCCGGAGGACACACTTGGAAGAAGCGACCTTCTCTTCCTGCCAGCTCCACCATCAGCAACCCTGCACTGGGTCTCCGGGTTCTGTTGAAATCCTGGATCCGAGTGTCTACAAGGGTAAAGTGGATGTCTGCAAAATCTATGCTTTCTGAGCATGATCCAACATGTAAAACATATGCGGCTAATGCTATCATCATCGGTAATGCGTACCACATCGAAATCTTAAACCTGATAAGAATCGAAATCAAGATTTTAGATTTATTTGTGCTCTGCAATATGCAGCAATTTTGGGGACGTTGTGAATCAATTCGCAAGCAAATATTTCTAACAGCTATTTGTTTTGGTGAAAAAATTGCCCTTTTCATAGCAGCTCCATACGTTGTTACTTTTGCATCAAATCAATAAAATTTATTTGTACCAAGTTGCAATTAAATCTTGTTTGGCTCAATATTATTTTTGGAGTACTCAGTAGGTATTTATTAAAAGATTGTAATCCTCTGATTGTTGCTTGTTTCTTTATTTATAAGCCAAAGCAGAGTTTTTGTCAGCTCTAGCAGCAATCAACGTATTAGTTGGATTGTCATTGATAAACTTTTAATGCATTACAGGGCGTATTTTTGTGGAATAAAATATAACAGTGGCAGTATGAGTAAGTTTGCGCAGCGTGCACACAAAACTGCAGTTCGAACTGTCACCGTAAGAAATTTGGGTGGGGCCAAGACTCAAGATGTGGATTTATAGAAATCGTCGAATCGTACGGCACAAACTGGAAATGGGAAAATAAAATAGATACCAGAATGTTTCAAAATATTGGAATAATATGCAGAAAATCTAAGATATCCGAATTGCAATTATAGCAGACAAGGACATAACGTTGAAGCTGTGCAATAATTTTGAACCTTTCGAAATATAGGTCAAATTTCCAGAATTTTCGTGCCTCAACGATTCATGCAAAATTGATAGGCATGGAAGTAACGTACTTATTTGATATAAAGAAGGGTATATAATCATTGTCCATAACCATGGTACCATGTCTCCCATTTGAACAGCTTCGAGTAACTTAATAACGGATTATACCTAAATGATTAAGTAGATCTTTTTGACTTTTGTCCAGCTGAACCTAACCTTCTCCACAACCCTAACCCTGAACCCAACCAATCACTAACCCTAACTGTCGCTTGAAAACTGTAGCTTGAAAAGCGCCCAATGCGCTTAAAATATTTTTCGGAGTTACGACCGGTCAAAGAATAAACAAAACTGTGAACACATGTATGGTGAAACATATGTCCTTATGAGTTGCACTGGTTCTTGCTTGAATTCAAAATGTCCACTTTCTCAGAATCCTGATATAAGTTTATGTCGACACCAATTTCCCCAATCCTTTGTGGGAACCTATGCTATCAATGCTACCGGAGACCCATATCTATCACATGTGGTACGATCACACAACTCATATCACAATGATTTCTTTGTTTGTGAAATATCCAAGAAATGCTTGCCATACTCCAAAGTTTGCGATCTTGTAGATGACTGTGGTGATTTTGCCGATGAGGCCCAGTGTAACAATCACTTTCAATGTTCAGATAAAATGCATTTGATACCAAGGTCCCACAAATGTGATGGCACTTTTTCATTGTCTGATCTTTCTGATGAGTGCAATGAACAATGCTCCAAACAAATCGTCGATGGTTTGTTTTTGAAATCAATATCTTGGGTCTATGGTATTTTAGCAATCCTATTCAATGCAATCAACATTCAGCGTTGCATCAAAAAAATACCTCAATGCAAGAATGTTCGATCCCTAAGTAATAAGTTTGGGATTCTACTTATTAGTTTTGGCGATTTCTTGATTGGGCTGTATCTTTTGATAGTTTCTGTATATGATTTTCAAATGGGGATAAGTTTTGCAAATTACAGGCTTTTTGAGGACAGGAAAGTTGTGCTCCTTTTTAGGAGTAATAAGCACTTCAGGCTCCTTCCTATCAATGCTCTCAATGACTTTGATGAGTGTGATAAGATTTGTTGAGATAAAAAAGTCCATTATTCTGCGCCCCCCTCAGTCTATTTCAAAACTTAAATCAGTGAAGATTACTCTGATCTGCTTATTGGTTATCATTATATCTTTTCTCTTTTTCTATAGTACCAATTTCAGATTTTTGATGATTTATTCATCAATGGATTAAGTTATGACCCAAAGTTGAAACTATTCATTGGTTTTCCAGATAAATCCAAAGCATTTTGCCATAATAGACGCTTATTATGATGGCCGTATGAAAGCAAGTACAATGAGTTGGAAATTAATCATGAATCTGATTAGCAAAATGTTTTCCAAAGATTATGGGGGAATTTCGAATCAAGTGAAAACCGTCGAATTTTATGGAAACAATGTTTGCTTTTTCAAGTACTTTGTGACTTCAAAAGATCCTCAAAGATTCTTTGTTTGGAGTGTCCATACACTTTATGTCTTTTGTTTGATTTCAATTGCTTTATGTTATTCTTCTATAGCAGCAATTTCAAAGCAAAGCAGCGTAAATGTAGGAAAGAATTTTGAGGGCAGGAACCGGAGAACACAAAGAAAAATACAAATAATGATTACTACTGATTTCATCTGTTGGTTTCCATTCATCATAATATGTGTGCTGCATTCATTTGAAGTACTGGATGCCACAAAGTGGTACTCTTTCTGCTCTGTTGTTATCCTGCCAATCAATTCTGTCCTCAACCCATTATTCTATGATGAGATTTATTCAAAATTTGCTACTTATTTGAAAAATATTTGTACCACACAATGTGGTTATTTATGGCACAAGATATATCAGCTTTTTGTTACAAAGTCTTCATCTGCAGAAGAAGAGGTACCTCAATACACTGATAATAAAGTCTTGGCTAATACTATTAATCTACAAGATATTGCAGGTCTTTCTACTATTGATAGTGAAGCAGTTCACAATGCTGATATAATCAAAACAATGAATGGCACTGTAAGTATAATAGCTTCTGTAAGTATAATAGCTTCTGTTTAACAATTATGGTACTGTGTATTACAAAAATGGGGTTTTCTGAAGATGAGAAATAATATACTCATTCTAAATGTTGTATTCTCGAAATTGGCAGTGAAGCTTGCGGTGTAAAGTACTTCTGATTTGAATCCATTTTCACAATTTTAGTGTTTCACTATGTCACGCCCTTCAGTCAATGCTATAAGCAATCAAGTTCAACACATCATTTTTCTACAAAGGTATACCCTTCCAATTGAATGCAACATCTCTAAGCAGTTTGCTTTCACTCACAAGAAAAACCTCAAACTAACCACATAGGTAGGTCAACCTAGGATTTATATGCCTATTGTGAGTATTGGTGTACCTATCTAAAATATGGTTTCGTGATACATTAACTGTATTTATACATTGTACAAATACAGTTATGAACATTAATCAATCATTTTAATAATTCATCGTCATTTCCATATCATCCTTCTTCCATTTCACAATCTTAGTAAGTCAGTAGGCATGTTGTATCAGACTATCTCACCTACTGTAGTGCCTACTAAAGCACTATGTGAAACTTTTCAGAAGAAGAGTGGTGCAATTATGTCTAGTGTGTGGATTGGTTTCATATTTTTCTTAATTTTGACTTCTTTGTTCTGCAGCAAAGCAGGTCAAAAGACAATAACCACCTTAACAGTAAACTGGAGTGGTTGTAAATATACATTCAAATCATACATGTACATGTATATACCATTAGGATGTGTATTTATACAGTGTTTCAAATTTTGTTAACATATGATAATGGCGTCATTTTGAACTGTCATGGTGTGAAAAAATGGGTATTTTTCTGAAAAATCTCCAAATTACAACCTTTATAAATAAACCTCCTAAGGCACATCATATTATAAACCTAAATTGTTTTTAATGTATCAGCTGAAATTCATTATAACCCTCTGCTTTTGCAGGAAACTATTATTATCAAAGAAACTCCTGATGAAATGATCAATGAACAAGCAGGAGGTGACAATGTAACAACAATGCTGTAGGGACTAGGGAGTGATATTATCAGTTCTATTTAGTCACAATATGAATTACTTAATGACTTGTTTGATGTGATTGATCATTGATGCAGTGAAACAAACAACTTTCAATTAAGTAATCTAACCCACACACTATATAACTCCACTATTCTACTGACAGTTTCAAGATTATAAAAATCTCTTCTTCAGGAACTCCATATAGTGCAACACAACCTACTCAGTTAGTTAATTTTATATGTGTTGTGTTGTAAGTTTAATGACTTTTATCTTATCTTACTTATGAAGTTGCACTTGTGATTTCTGTTTATTGGTCACACACAATGGCAATGCATGTGCAAAAGGGAAAAGTGCATGTGCAGATTATTTCTGGTTATTGCTGTTTTGAGTAAATTGTTCTATAACTTTTGATATTAGTTCTTTGATGTGGTAAAATTATTCAATCAAAAAAATTTTCAACTTTAATATTATATTTTCTTGATAACCTTTTCCTTACATCTTGTCTATATACTTAATTACACTCTTACACCAAACATTGGCCTAAATATATAAAGAAATAAATCTTTGATATAAAATGAATTGACACATGAATAATGTTTGTGCCGCCTTACACAATTAAATTTGAGCTTCCCAAGAAAATATCAAGAGAAATGAAGGCTAAGAGGCGATTTTTGGTGCCCTTGCTATTTTTGTGCACATGCAGATTATAATCAGTTCTATGCAAGTGCTTTCTATTATGTTCCTAATGTTAAAGGCTGTGAGGTAGTTTTTGAAAATGTGGCATTAACTTAAAATCCAAGATCTCAAGGATATTTCAGATGGTTTGTTTTCATAAAACTGTGGCCCATATTGATAATGAATGCTGAGTCAGTGATAACAGCTGAAGTAACTGTAGTTATAAAATTAACCATTATTGTTAAGAGCAATTTAAGGATTGCAATATTGCACAATTTAATCGTGTCGAATATAGGTGTAGCTGATTATGAAGGCAGTTCCTGGCCTGGATCAATGTGAACAAAACAAAGTTGTCAGAATTAATATCATCTTGGAATCAGTATCTAAAGTCTTCTATTTTATCAATGATCAAATTTGAAACTTCCCAAAAAATGTGATCTGACCTTTCTTTACTATCATTCTTTACTATCATTCTTTACTATCAGAAGAAAATTAAAATTTCAGAAGAAAACTGAAATTTATTTCACATTTCATTGAACACAATCAATATATTTGTTTTTCTATTAAACGTTTCTCTATTGAATAAATCAATAAAATTTTCATTATTAGGATTCTGATTTCAGGGTGATATGGGATTTATGATATAAGATTAGAATATTCTAAAAATAGAGGTGGGATTCTGATTTCCAGGGAAAAAGGGGAGAGCTGTAACATAAACAATGGGGTTCTGATTCCAGGGAATTGGGGAATAATTTAACATTATTAAGCATTTGAACATTCTAACTTTCAACGGGGTGATCAGGACATTATAGGAATTAGTCATACATTGACTTAGCTCACGCCGACAGATGACCTACTACCCAGTATAGGTAGGCTTACAAGTGCGGGCGAAACGCAAGGTCACAAGGCTGGAGGCTTATTGCTTCCTTTAGGTGTACCAGCACTTGAAGCTAGGAAAGTCTTTATTTCTAGTATATATGATTTTAAAAATAGTTTATAGTGTTTGTATAGTGTGAGCTAAGTCTGTTTTCAACATACTTTTATTTACTTTCATTTACATACATATCATAATTCAAATTGATTGAATTGGCTTTAGTATATTGCCATATGTAATATTAGACAAAGTTCATACCAAAGTACCAACCAACGCAACAAGAAGGGATAGATGATTTTAAGAAATTTGTATTACATGTGGGCATGCGACTGCTGCTGGGTTTTGCAATATCGCCAAGGTAGGAATTTTTAGTACTCAGTAAAACAAGAAAATTCAGTAAAACAAGAAAATTAATATTTGCGCCAATCTTTACAGGACAATTAAATATATAACATAGCACGAAATATAGGCTAGTATGCCTGCACCATCTCAAAGAGCTGTGAACAGCTTAAGGGGCACAAGGGTACTCGTGCTGTTCGCTATTGTGTACACCACAACTCAAGCTGTTCCACGTTTTAATTTTGTATAGCAACTTTTATTAAGTTATTACTAGGCTTGATTGCTGTTGCTTAGGCAGGTACTTATCTTTGATGATGATGCAGACTACTCCAGCATTGATTTTATGGTTCTATTTTGAGAAGCCTTTGGACTTGTTTGTAAAGAGGATCATTTTTACTATCTTGTCTTTAATATTCTATCAAATAAAATATAGCAAATCAATTTATTAATCAATCAACAAACAATAAATAATAAAATGGGCAACTATTAAAGATCAAAAAATGAGATGAGGCCAGTCAACCTCGATACCTACCTAATACTATTGAGTTTCATTGGGTGTAGATTCATCATTCACATAAGAGAGCTACAGTCCAACAAAAAAGAAGAAAAAGAAAAATTATGAGAGGCATGCCAACTTGCTTACATTATAATCCTCAGTGCTCCATGAAGTTGGAAGGTCCTTATGCTGAAGCCCTAGAAGAAGCTGCTTGAGCCTTGCACGGACAGAGCTAACATTATCTGAGTAATCAGTTACTTTCAGCTTTTTTACTACAGCATTCCATAAGGCAGCAGATCGATAGATAAATGTTTGAGAAGGTTTATCAAGGATAAGTGTGGTCTGCTTCCTCTTGGAAATATTATAGCTTGTGTAAAGTGGGATAGGATAATGAAATTTAAGGATCTTAAATATTTCCATTATACAGTGATAGGTATAGAGATTGAACAGTGATAGGATATTGTTTGTCTGGAAAAGTGGCTTACTCGGTTCTTTATCAAAAATGAAGAGTCTAATTTTTTGGTCTTCAAATATTCTGGTTCTAGCACATGTTTTTAAATTTGTTCAGAAACTTTTCCCTATCTCCAAAAAGAACTCTTATGCAATGCTTCTGGGTAATCCAGAGGGGCTGCAACCTACACATAGCAGCATCTCCCCATACTGATATACAGTAGGAGAGATGAGACTCAAAGAGAGTATAGTAGAGCTCTCGGAATAAGTGTTCAGGAACATTTTTCTGTATTCTGTTGAGAATTGATGTTGCATAGGTAAGAGTTCTCTTTAGATTTGCAGTGTGGGGCTCCCAAGACAGCTTTTCATCTATTATAACACCTAAGAACCTTGTTTGATCAGTTTTCTTGACTGGGATATCATTTAACACAAGATTTTCTTCAGAACCAGTTCCCTTAAAGCTTTTTGGCTTAAAGTGAATGTAGTAGCATTTTGTCATATTTATGTGAAGTTTATTGAGAACCATGTACCTGTTAAGACAGATTAAAATTTCGTTACCATTCTTAAAAGCCTCTTCTTCAGTTTTGCCTTCAACAAACAAATTTGTGTCATCTGCAAAGAGTACAAATTTTCCCAGATTAGAACAATTAGAGATATCATTGATATAAAAGAGGAAAAGCAGTGGTCCAAGAACAGATCCCTGGGGCACCCCATACTGTATCATCAATTTATCAGATTTTTCACCTAAAGTTTCAGTATATTGTTTTCTATTATGCAAATAGCTTGCAATAAGACAATTAGCATTCCCTCTAACTCCATATCTATTTAACTTAGACAAAAGGGTTTCATGGTCAATAGTATCAAAGGCCTTACACATGGGTGTCCTGAATTTAAGTACTGGTGATACTGTAAGGCGTTCCAGGTTCCATGTTCCCATTCACCGGGATCACCTTGCATTTGGGTTTGGAAAATTTTTTCCTTAATATTAGACTTGATGGGACCTATTTTTAATGAAAAATCATAAATTTGTAAGAGGTCACGGACAACATTCCAAATGATACTACCGATATAAAAGAAATTTTTGGAGGGTGTAGGAGTCAATAGTCTTGTGTCTCTTCCATTTCTACCTGAGAGTACAAATTTCTCAAACATACACATGGGTGTCCTGAATTTAAGTATTTTAAAAATTTCATTCTTGAAAGTGCTAAAGTGTCACAAGAGTTGTGAATTTTGTCCAATGGATCTATTGGATCCATCATGTCCAATGGACATGTCCATTGTCCAATAGACGCCCATTGGACATCCAATGGACATCCATTGAACATGATATCCATTGGTAAAATTGTCCAATGGTGTTCAATGGATCCATTGGATCCCTTTTTGATGTTCAATGGACATGTTCAATGGATCCAATGGATGTTCAATGGATCCATCTGAGTGGATCCAATGGACACAATCACCAAACATGGTTTGGTAGATGGACACCAGTCTGGTATTTTTGTTCAATGGATCCATTGTGTCCATTGGATCCAATTGATCCATTGTGTCCATTGAACACCATTGAACATGTCCATTGGATCCATTGCACACTGTTTTCATTGGATCCAATGGATCCATTTTGTCCATTGGACACAATGGATCCATTGGACAAAATGGATCCAATGGACGCAATGTTCAATGGATCCAATGGAGCAATGGATCCCAGGATCCAATGGACATGTTCAATGGTGTTCAATGGACACAATGGACACAATGGATCCATTGGATCCAATGGACACAATGGATCCATTGAACAAAAATACCAGACTGATGTCCATCTACCAAACCATGTTTGGTGATTGTGTCCATTGGATCCACTCAGATGGATCCATTGAACATCCATTGGATCCATTGAACATGTCCATTGAACATCAAAAATGGATCCAATGGATCCATTGGATCCATTGAACACCATTGGACAATTTTACAGATGGACATCATGTTCAATGGATGTCCCTTGGATGTCCAATGGACGTCCATTGGATGTACAATGGACGTTCATTGGACATGATGGATCCAATGGATCCATTGGACAAAATTCACAACTCTTGTGACACTTTTACCTAAATTAGTCTAAAATCATTAACATTCTTAGAGCTCTTGACATCAATTTTCAACCACAAGGAAACATTTCCAAAATACAGAGGGTATAAATGCAACTTATGTCATTGCACTAATGGGTGTCTAAGGGCCTAACCATGGTGAACTCAGTGTAGATCCTTGCTGTACGGCATGTTTTCATGTTAAACAAGAAATCGAAGTTGAGGGGCTCCGTACAGGACATTACTATTCAACTATTGCGACATATGTGATTATACAGATAAGATTTAGATTGATTCCATAGTCCAGTGAGCTGTGCTTGATAGTCGGTTCTTCCCCCTGACTGCCTCGTCTCTCACATGAAGACTAGCTTATATAACATCAAATTGGAAATGAAATAGTACTGTGCTATCATCAATTGTCAACCACAATGAAACATTTCCAAAATACAGAGGGTATAAATGCAACTTATGTCGTAGTACTAATGGGTGTCTATTCGCCTAACCATGGTGAACTCGGTGTAGATCCTTGTTGTACAGCATGTTTAACAAGGAATCGAAGCTGAGGGGCTCCGTAGAGGACATTGCTATTGCAGTGTATGTGATTATACAGATAAGATTTAGATCATAAAATGTTATCTATTCCAAAAATAAATTATTGCAACTGAATATGATAATTTAATTACTGAACAACATAACAACATAATAAAAACCGAATATAACAATTTAAATTCCGAAGTATACTGATACTAAGTATGAAAAAACACAAAACTATATTTACTTACTGGTTATCATCCCGTTACAATTTTAGCTTGAAATATGAATTATGAACGGATAATCTTATATATAAAGTTAAGTCACACGTGAATAATGTTTGTCTGTAATTCCGTATACAATTAAATTTGAGCTTGCCAAGAAAATATCAAGAGAAATGAATGCAAAAGGGAGAAATGAGGCGCCGTTGCTATGGAAACCGATTTTGTGCACGTGCAGATTATAATCAGTTCTATGCGAGTGCTTTCTATTACGCAACTACTGTTAAATGCTGTGCTGACATAGTTTTTGAAAATTTGACGTTTTCTTTATACTTCGAAGTAAAGATCTCAAGACGGAGAAAGGACATAACTTGAATAACGGAGGATATTTCAGATGGATAGTTTTCATAAACTGTGGCAGAGGTCTCTCGATGATCAATAATGATAACAGTAGTAATTGTAGTTCAACAATTTTCCGTTAAGAACAATTCAAAGTTTACGAAAGTGTTTAATCTAATCGAGTCTAATATAGCTGAATCATATAAAAAAGAATTGATTCTGGCCTGCAACAATGTGAAGTGTGAACGAAACAAAATTTTCCAATGTAAGTATGAGAATCAGTTGTCAGAATTGAAATCATCTTGCAATCAAAACGGAACAAAATTCACATGGTTTAGCACGACTTAGAGTGACTAACGAATTTCTATTTTCCAATCTACTCCTTCGTAAAATTTTATATTTGATTTATTTGATCTGATAGGAATATGTTGATGCGGTAAAGTTAAAAACTATCCAATCAATTTGAATGGTATAGTGTTTAAAATTTGCGAAAGAGGTGCTGCATAGTAGCGCCGATTTAGCTGTGTGTGAGCAGGTCCAACGGGCCTGCTAGAATAACAATAATATAGAATATAGAATATGACAATAATATAGAATTTTACAATCAAGTAACATGATTCATATTATGAAATTGCCCTAACAAGGGCCCTGGTTACGCGCACGGAGTGCGCGGCGCGACACCCCTGGTTAGGGGAAATTATGAAAATTATTTAATATTTTTAATAAACTTCATCCTTCGTTTCTACTCCTAACACCTTTCATCCATGGCCATTTTTCCTATAAGCCTGCTGCCGCATAGGTGTGCGTTTGTTGTGCAATTTAAAACCCGCTGCCGCTACGCGAAGCGGCTGGTGTCGCGTCAGCTATGAGCTTCGTAGGATGTTACCCTACCCTTCCTAAGCCCGCATAGGTGTGTGTACGCGCCGCGCGCTTCCCTACGGGACACACTGTGCTGGGGAAGCGCGCCGCGCGAGCCACACAGGGATATACGTGCTTAGCAAACCCTACCCTCGCGCGCGCGGCGCAACGTTCCACATTTGGACGTCACTTTGCGCCTTCGGCGCGGCGCCTTGTCCAACAACAAGTCAGAAGAAAGGGACGGACATCGCCCGTCCGCGACTATGAGCTAGCTGAATCAGCGCCACGCGCGGCGCTGATTCTTGAAAACTGAAAAGGTCTGTCAACATCAGACAAGCGTGTGTACGTGCCGTGTGCTTAAATAACGGGAAGCGTGCTGCGCATTGCGCAACGCAATCAGGGATTCCTAAGCCCGCATAGGTGTGTGTACACGCCGTGCGAGCCAAACAGGGATATACGTGTTTAGTAAACAGGTATATACGTGTTTAGCATCGCGCATCTCCAACACTTGCTAAACACGTATATCACTATATCCCTGTGTGGCTCGCGCGGCGCGCTTCCCCAGCACACACCTATGCGGGCTTAGGAACTCCAACACAGAAGGGAAGTGCGCGGCGCTTACAGTCTTACACGGTACCCACACCTATTCGGGCTTAAGGCCTTTTTATTTTACACAAACAAAATAAATATAAATATTAGTTGTCAGAGATAAAGATGATTCCAAAAAACTCAGGTGGTAAAGGATTTTAGTGGTAATGTTGAAAATTGTTCTCTGTGAAGCATTTCTAAAAAATTATATTCCTTGTCATTTTTGAAACTTGAAATTTAGTTTAACACATGCTTAACTGAGCTCAATCGTTTGCACGGAACTGATTGAGTATGGGAATTCACTTTAAATAGACAATTAGGCAACGAGGCACTTTTTGGGGTCGTTGTTTTAATACATTGAGCTTATATCAAATCTCATATCAAACCCTTTATTCTGAGTAATAACTTACAATTCTTAATCAAGCCAATACTGTTTTTAGCAATGATATTGTCGATATTGCTTGGTTATAACAACAGTGAATTGTTCAATAGACTAGATATAATAAATACATTTTTATATAAATAAAAACATGCTTTCCTAAGCCCGCATAGGTGTGCGTACGCGCGCCGCGCGGTGCTACCCTGAGGAAGCGCGCCGCGCAACGCAGACAGGGATATACGTGTTTAGCAAGCCTTTGCTTTAGGAGGACAAATATTTTTAAACACACTGAGCGCTTTAATGGTGTGTGTGCGCACGCCGCGCAAGCATGGGTATACATGTTTAGCAACGTTTAACAACACCCTGGTTGTGGCAATTGCTGTATAATTAGTGAATTTAATATATTTAAAAAAATAATATATGCTTAGAGCATGGCTGGTAATGCGCTCATAGAACATGGAAGTTATTGCACGAGAACAGCTGAGTGCAATAATTTGTATTAACCAAATAACCAATAGCCAATTTTAAGGGTACTTTTAGGCGTGCATTAATTAGTAATATTTCAATCCTCACGTTGGCTAATACACTAAGAGCATGGCAAATGGTCATGAAGCTCATAAAATTATTGCTCTTGGCCTGGCCTTGTGTATTAATTTGGTATTGTTGTACTTGGCCTGCTCCTTGTGTAACAATACAAATTATTGCGCAATTTTCTGTAGTATTCTATGAAACGTGGCACCTTCCTATGCTGATCAAATCTCCCTGTGAAGCTCATTACCCCCAATAAGCTTATTCTAAGGAAACGATATTGTACAATATAATGACTTCCTATTTAATAAAACTGCTGTCTTTCATTGAAAGTAACAATAATGATTCAAGCCAAATAACTACTCCACAATATCAACTGACAGTTTCGATTCATAACTTTAAGATTGACTTTATGAAAAGCTATGAATCATCTTCAGGATCTCCGAGGAGCAGCCTCAACACATCCTGAGACAATTAAAGTAAAGCTACTTATAGCGAAAATATATGATATCATTAAGATTGGAATCTGATAATAAATTATTATGAAAAGTTGAAGATAAGTGAATGGTCCCTAACTTTCATATAAAATGATGACTTCCTTATTATGAAAAAACAACTTTTCCTAACTTTCATTTTATGAGAGCATGATATATCTGCCTGCTAACACCCTACCCAAAAGTCCAAAATTGTCTTCTTTTGTGATCTTAAGTGGGCAAGTACATTCCCCGTTTCTGCACACAAGTGAGATGGCCTGCCCAATTACCCTAAAGGAGTGCCACTCTCTAAGCTGGTGGACAGTGATGCTGGTGTTGTTGTCATATTTCAAGGCACATGAAGACTTGAAAAATGAAATCAGGAAAATAATTTTACCAACATATGCCTTACTTATATTATGTTGGTTACAACTTAAGAAAATAAAATTTTATTCAGTTCCTTCCATTCATTGACCTAATATTATAGTAATTTACATCAATATAGTTATTATTGATTTGAAATGAAATACAATTTGCTTTTTCCTTGAACTTTTTCCTTGACTTGTCTACTCCTTGTGCTATTATTTCTATTATACCACTTGAGTGCAGATAACCGCAGTGCAATATAAGGGCATATTGCACTCAGATATCTGATATTTGCACAGAGTGCGATATCTAAATATCTAAATATGCACGAGTGCAATATCAAAATATCTAAATATGCACGAGTGCAATATCTCCATACAAATGTAGTAACTACTTACTGATAAGGAATTACTATATGTATGTGTACTGGTTTATATTGTGTCCCCGGTCCCGGCAGAGTGGCAACCGGGGAGGCGGGTCCCGGAGTCAGCCCACAGAGCCTCTATCATCATCATGAAGATCGAAAGGAAACCTCCACATAACTCAGACAGAAAATCATTGATACCTAACAATCCACCTCGACATCAACTCAGGAGCCGCAGTAAGAGCTTATCAGCTACTCCTGAAGCTGTTGCACCTAAAACATCCTCAGAAAACAAATCAGAGAGCAGCGATGAAATCATTGATATTGATGGTCCCATACCGCCACCAAAGAAGAAACAGGGTGCTAAAGCTAAGGAATCCTGTCCTTGTTCACAGTCTCTTGGAGATTATTGGCTCATATTGTGTTCCAACAAACAGTGTCAGCAAAGATGGCACACACAATGCTGTAATCTTCCTGGTTCATGCTCAGAGGATATGGTTAATAGTCTCACGGAACATGGCTGGCTGTGTCCATGGTGCTACTCCTCCCCATATCCTCAACCAGATAACCACCCAGTTAAGAAGCAAGTCGCAAGCTTACTGTCCGCGACCACTGTTTCCAAACTTGTGTGAGGCTGTTAAGGAAACCCTAGTCAATCATATAGTGCCAGCAGTCACCCCTGAGGATTCTTCGAAGACAGATGACATTAGAACAGAGCTTAAAAACTTGCATCAGTCCATAAAGGGTGATCTCAAATGTCTTCAGAAAGACATTGAGACGAGCCTGAGAAGTTGTGATGATATCCTTCAAGCCAGAGTTCATGACAACCAACTTCATCAGGAGCCCTCTTTACCTATCCCAATAAGTGAAGAGCCACCCTTTACCTCCTTAATCAAGGACTTCATGAATGAAGAACTACTGAGCAGTGTAGAAGCCTATGTCCAATCTGTCAGTAATGACTTTACAGAGGTCACCAGAAACAGGAAAACTCTGTATTTTGGTGATTATGGCTATAAGTATGGGGACATTAAACATGATGCTTCTCCTATTCCCGAAGTAATCAACACTTTGATATCTTCTGTAAAAGAAATGTTCCCAGATCACGTCTATAATTCATGCCTCATCAGTCAATATGATACTGGTTCAGATTTCTGCCCTTTGCACAGGGATAATGAACCATGGATTGACCCAAAATCTAGCATATGCACTGTTTCTATTGGTAGTGAGAGGGTCATGAGATTTAGTAAGCCTAATTACTCAGGTGATGCTGAAAATCACCCCACTGAGACTGATCTAAATCTTCCACATAACAGCATGCTGTTGTTTACCAGGAAATCTCAAGAGACTTGGAAACACAGCATAACACCAGATGAAGGAGTCCTAACCCCACGATGGAGCATCACCCTTAGGAACATCAAGCCCCATTTCATTAACTCCACTGTGTTCATTGGGGATTCAAACACCCAGGAATTCAAGTTCTGAGAAGGTAAAGGGTGCTTTGGGGCTTGGGTTCCTGGAGAAAGGATCAAAGCTGGAAGGATTGCTGATATTCCTGACCCTCAAAGTCTTTTTCTATACCAAAACCTCTTACTTCATGTTGGAATAAATGACATAAACCATCACAATCGTGAAACAACTGCAACACTTTTAGCCAACCTTGATGCCAAATGCAAAAGAATATCACAAGCCATCCCAAATATGAAGATACATGTCAGTCTCCTCCTTCCAACAACAAATCAGGAACTAAACTCTAGGATAAATGAATTCAATGAGAAACTTCACTTGCTTGTTAACTCAAGGTCCTATCTTCACAGTGCAATACAGCATCATTACCTCCTGGGTGAGGACCGAAAACTGAAGGATACCATGTGTCGTGACTATTTACATCTCAACAGTTATGGAGTGTGTGAATTTGTTAAAGTTTTAAAGTCAAGTTTAATTCACAGGAAACCTGGATCTAGGCACTCTCAGGGGAACTCTTCACCCCAGTTGCATAGATCCATGCCAAGGAGAACTTCTGGGACTCCTTGGTCACCCCCTTACCCAGCCTTCCCTTCTGTCCCCAGTACTGGATGGGGACCTATGGGGATGCGTAGCCTACCTCCGTGGATTCCCCCAGTACAACCCTGGTTCCCCCCATCCCCACCCTTCCCCCAAAGTGGTACTGGTGCCAATGGACCTAACTCTTCTGTTAATGATTGTGACCCTTACACAGTAAGAAGCAACATTCAAAGAGTTGACCATAGGCAGCAGGCCTGAGAAAGAGCAATGTCAGGGTTGTAATAAAAACTTCCTTTTGCACAATAAATTTGTTATTTGTTGTGAGTGTAATGCTATTGCTCATGACAAATGTGCCGAAAAATTGTTTAATTTTGACCAAATTTGTGATACTTGGCACTGCTTCAAGTGTCATCTTAACCAAATTAAGCGATATAATCCATTCAACAATCTTTATAGAGACAGCCATCTCCCAGATGATTCGGATGCTATTGTAGAGATTGAATCAATATCGAAAATCCTGAATTCATGCAAAAATTATTGTTATACTGACTTAGAGAAAATATCTGATGACATTAAATTAAACTTCTCTTTACTATTTAATAATATTGATGGGGCAGCATCGAACTTTGAAACATTTAAAACACAAATTGAGCAGTACAACTTCCCAGTTATTGGGATCTCTGAAACGAATTTAGATGAAGAACATGGGGCACTTTATAACATTCCAGGTTACAACTCGGTCTTCCAGTCAAAAATTGATGGGAAGGCAAAATGAAGTGGTTTAGGACTATACCTTAGGGATAATCTTATTTACACTCACTGCATAGAACTCAGCCAATGTACCAAAAATCTCGAAACTTTGTTTGTTAAAGTCACAAATCTTGCTAGCTCAATAATTCTAGGTGTAATCTAAAGGCAATAAGCTTCTACAAGAGATCAGCCTCTACATGATGAGCAATCAACTACACATCAATACCAAAAGTGTGTATATATGCACTTTAGACCTAGGATTAATAATAGTGAAAGAAAACATGTGCGAACAAGAGTTGTTGGTGTGACCACACTTTGATGTTGAATGGATTTAAAGTTAAAAAACTGATCGAGCTAGATTTCTTGGTATAGTCCTTGATGAGAACCTAACATGGATATGCACCTTGAGCATCTTGAGCAAAATTGAACAGTTGTATCATAACTATTAAAAGAATCAAAAAGTTCATTCCAAATGACCACTTTAAGAAGCTTTATCACACTCTCTTTGAATCGCACCTTACTTATGGCATAACATCCTGGGGCTCCTGCTCCCTGCATAAAATTGACAAATTTTTTTCCATCCAGAAACGGTGCCTTCGTCTTCTGTTTGGGAAAAAGCTTAACTTTGACCATGCTGAATTTTATAAAACATGTGCTAGAGTCAGATCATATGATGATCAAAATGCAACCAAAAACTTTGTACTTGGAACACACTAAACCATTATTTAAAGAACACAGCTTGCTCACTGTTCAAAATCTGCAAAACTTTATTGCATGAATGAAATCTTTAAAATTCAAAAATATCGGTATCCAATTTCTCTTTGTAACTTTCTAAAACCTCAATAAAGATACCCCTAGGCAATGCAGGAAAACCTGCTTTCATTGCCTAACTATCACCCATCACCTCCAGGTTTCAATTTTTATTTCATATATTGGTATCTGAACAAAATTGTACCTCAATTTCCTTTGTGATTTTTCTATCTCCTCAAGTTTCTTCTTCAAAATAAATGTAAAGAAATTTTAATGAAAAATCAGAACAATGGCAACTCAATTCTTTGGGAGAAACACAACTTAAACTAGTTAGCAAAATCAGGTTATACTATTACCTTACTAGCTTCTTAGGTAGTAATTGTATTTAATCAGTTTTTTTAAATTTTTAATAATTGTTAAATAGCTTGAAGAGTTGAATAAGTAACTTAATTCTCATACTTATTGTTAGTTTGGTTTAAGATCAAAATGGCTGACGTTATTTTAATGGTTACTAACTAGGGGTTTGATATCATTACAACATTATTTTATTTGGATATCATGACAACAGTTTTTAATTTCTATATAATGTATCAATTATTTTTAAATATAATATGATATAATTATTATTTATAATTTCTGCTGTTTTTCGTTAATTCAGCCTGTATTTTATTTATTTATTAATTTTAATTAAATTATTTCGTAATGCTATGGATATTTGGCAGCTACTTTATTTCAAGTGCTATTTGATTTCAATTTAATCTAATTTAATCAACCTTGTTGAAGTTGTACCAAAGGTGATATTCAAGTTATTAGACAGATATTTCCCTCACCAACCCATAAAGCAATTGATATTAAGTTTGTATAACTACCTAAAACCTAAAATTTATTTGTATTAGGTTACTTAAATTATTACGTCATGTTACCCTATTAATATAATAATAATAATAATAAAGCACACATTTATAACCCGCTTAACCATAATTAAGAAACTTAATTCTCTAGGCAACTAAGCGGTAACTTTTTTAGAGGCATTCCACAGCCTTTGAGATCCTATAAAGAAGCATATTCTAAATATAAACAGTATTTTCAATCCCAACATATATTTTAAGATGATCATTTAATAGCAAATTAAAATTCGAGTTCAATATTGTAAAATGTAAGTTGTACTATTCACATCCTCTGCAAATGCACGTTTGAAGAAATGAGTTTTTAGAGCTATTTTGAAAGCTTCAATATCTGACATTGAGCGTAATCTATAAGGAAGATTGTTCCATATCTGGGGAGCTGACAAACTGAATGCTGACAAACTGAATGCACCATATTATAATGATATATGTATATTTGCTTTTATGTTGTATATATGGTTCTTATTTTCATACCTAGTTAGGTACTAACCTATTTATAATTCATCACATTCATATGTTACCTAATTTTCATTGATGATGTTTGGTTGAAATGGTGTAAAATATAACATTTTATTGTTTTATTAACATTTTATTGTTTTATTAGAATCGATACTCAAGCAATTTCCATCTGATAACGTCTATATTTTTGGAGACTACAATATTGACCTTTTAAAACCTAGCCCAAACCAAAATAAACTTGAAGAATTTCTTTTTGCAAATAGTTTAGTCCCTACTGTATCTACGGCTACTCATTTCAAACCTGGTTGTGAACCATCTTGTATTGATAATATTGCCACCGACTCCTCTGAGAAAATACTTGTTTCTGGAACACTTGACCCTCTTGTATCGCACCATTCACCAGTTTTATGTTATATCAACATCGACAAGGGAGTTGAAAATGAACCAAGATCAAAATCTCTACCTAGGTATGACTATAGTGAATCCAATCTAGAAAAATTTGTTATCTCATTTGAAGAAAAATTAAGCTCTACAAACACTTTTGAAATAAATCTAGAGGGATTTGACAAATTTCATGAGATGATTAAGGATACCATGGATGAAATTTTCAAACTGATCCATCAAAATGAGTAGCCGTAGAAACAGACTTGTCAACCCATGGATTACAACAGGTATCATTAACTCAATTGAAGAAAAAGCAGCTTTGTATAATAAATGGAAGCGGACTGTGACAAAAGCTAATAAGACTGGTAATACATCATTTTACTCTGATTATAATGAATACCGTAGGAAACTTAAGAAAATAATAATACAAGCTAAACGACTACATACATACAAGCAATTTCAAACTGCTCAGGAAATTGTAAGAAAACATGGCAACTTATTAATGAGCTTCGTGGTAAAACATTAAAGAAAACAAAACCATACTTTATCATAAATACTGAAATTATTACTAACCGTAGAAATATTGCAAATGAATTTAATAATTATTTTCTATCTATAGCAACTAAACTGAATTCAACAGAATACGATGGATATGGCCTTGATCTGTCTCAATTGCCAAAATTTGCTGACTATCTTAACAAATCGGTGTGTAATAACATTTATTTGAATAGCTGTAATGAAACAGAGATAGCAGAAATCATAACAGAATTAAGCTCAGCCAAAGCTAGTGACATTCCAGTAAGGGTTCTGAAAGCATGTAAGGATACCATTGCGTCAAGTCTAACTAAGTTTTTCAATAGTTTCATGGAAATATCGGTATTTCCTGACAGTTTAAAAATAGCACAAGTGACTCCTATATTTAAAAAGGGTGATGCACAGCTTATTGAAAACTATAGGCCAGTATCTCTACTCCCAATATTTGGAAAAATCTTTGAAAAAATTATTTATGCAAGACTAGCAAATTTTCTATCTGCTGAAAACATTATTTGTAGTCAGCAGTTTGGATTTAGAAAAAATCACTCCACAGTGCATGCTGTTAATTATAGTGTAGATGTGATCTTACAGGGAATACAATCTCAAAAACATACTTTGGGTATATTTATCGACCTTAGCAAAGCGTTTGATACAATTAACCATGAAATTATGTTGTCTAAACTCAGTAACTATGGAATACGTGGTAAGTGCTTAGCCCTTCTAAGTAGCTATTTAAACACACGGCAACAAGTAGTAAGATTTGACAACGAGATATCTAACTCTGGGACAATTGAATATGGAGTTCCACAAGGATCAGTTCTTGGTCCACTCTTATTTATTATTTACATCAATGACATAGCCAACTGTTGTAAAAGCCCTTGTAAATTTGTATTATTTGCAGATGATACTAATATATTTGTTACAGCAGATACAGAGCATGAAGCATATAAAGTTCTTATAAATATTTTCATTTAAGTCTCTAGTTAAAATTCCTAGTGAATCTTACACAGAATCAACTCCTCACCTTGCTTAACATATAACTATTGGCTTGACTTAGTCTTACATTCTCTGTTTCGTTCACACAATAGCCCCAGCAAGTGTGATTCCTATGCCCCAGACTTTGTAACAATTGGCTACATGTAAGATTACACTATGGGATAATTGTTGACCATTATACATAATAGTCTATAAACCTTGCCCAGAAAAACCATATTAACCACCTTAAGGCAACAATTAATTTATTATTCCATCTCATATTTGCTCTGATATTGAATTATTCAATGTTTTTGTTAAATGGCATGAAATTTCAATTTTTGTTTAAAAAAAAATTGTTTAAAAAAAAAGTTAGCAAATAGGACACTAGAAGATCTGCAGCTCTTTATGTCTAGTAATCAACTACAAATAAATTTAAGCAAATGTACATTTATGCACTTTAAACCAAACCTTAATCATGAGGAAAGGAAAGTTTGTGCAAGATCACAGGCCCACTCTGACCACATAGAAAATCGTATATTTATAAGAGGAGTAAGAATTAAAAAAGTTGATAAAGTACGCTTTTTAGGCATAATTATAGATGACAAACTTACTTGGGAAGCTCATATAAAGCATTTAGAATCTAGGCTGCTTTCCAGTATTACCATGATAAAACGGATCCGGAAATTTGTGCCAAAAACTATCCATAGGCAGTTATATTTCTCACTCTTTCAGTCACACATGACCTATGGAATTTCAGCATGGGGTGGTGCATGTGTGAGTAAGCTAACAAAATTCTTAGTCTACAGAAACGGTGTGTTAGAATTCTTTTTTGGAAGCAAACCAAGCTTTGATCATGTAGAGTTTTATGAAACATGTGCTCGAGTGAGACCTTTTGAAATCTACAGAAAGGATTCTGATAATGTAAGTCAATTTTTGCTCGAAAATACAAAACCATTGTTTAATGACAATGATCTTCTTGTTGTGCACCATCTCTACTCACTCAATGTAATAATAGATGCTTTTAAAATCAAGAAAATCATTTACCTATAGCTTTAAATAGTCTGTTAAATGTAAGTCAAACCAGAAAACGCCAGCTTTTACTTAATGTACCAAAATCTACTCTGATGACATCACAAAATAATTTTGCATATAAGGCAGCTGTGACCTGGAATTGTTTGATGCCACATGTTCTAAACGCACCATCTGCTGACAAAATTTCTAATGTAGTGATCCCTGGATCTTGCGAAAATTCTGACTTAACAACACCAGTTGGATATGTAAAAAGCCAAGTGAGGAAAATTCTGATGAGCATACAGAGTCTGGGAGATGTCAACAAGTGGCTAACTGATGGCTCAAATACGAACCTTAAAAACATGTCATCTGTTTTGCCGAAATAGATTTTCAAATAAGTCTTACTTGTTGGTATCTCACCACGTTCTACCCTAGCTAGTATGACATCGGGATAGCAAGGACATCGAGACAGCAGGAGGAAGAAGGATTATCGGGACAGTAGTGCGGTAAGCGGAGGAAGGAAGAACTCACGGAGAAACTCTACTTCCATTAGAGGAGTTTGTACCCCAGTGGGGTAAGTTAAGTTGTTACCGTGTAAAGTAGTTTGTTCGTCTGTTGGTTATTCCTTGAATCAATGATATTCATATACGATATACTTTATATCATATTTATATTCTCTTGGTGAGACGGAGTTCGTTTTGAGAGAGTTATTTATTTACGATCTCAGGTTTTGTTTGGGCGACCGGAGTCAGCCAAGTACGGACTTTTATTTGGGCGACAGGTGTCGGCCCAGTTGGAACTCGGTAGTTCAATCGGGCGTACAGTGCCTGCCCAAGTTGAGGGCAACTTGCGGTGTTTACTTGGGATAACGGTTGGGAGACTCTCAGTACGAGGACATTCGTTGGGACTGATTGTTGGGAGCTTTCAAATGGTTGGTTGGACGGCAATTCGAAAACCTCCCTTTTTCTTTTTTTAATGTTAAACTCCAGGTTTAAAAACTTAATACTTAGATATTTCCACACAATTTTTAGCACTCAATGATCTTTTACTTACTGAACTCTTTCTTTTCTCCCCTTCCCTCTAAACTGTATTTCGCTCCAGAGATCCGGAGTCCTGGGGAGGCCCAGCTTTGTAGTTGTAAGCTGTGAGGGGTATGTGGGCTGAAACCCCTCCCGTTTCCCTTTGTCACCCTGCTGATGGGGCATCTACATTACAGATGGCGAAGAAACCTTACAACTGTAGGGTAACGGCTGATGATTACAGTTTAGTCTATTCCTCCTTAGATCGCTCAAATATTACAATCACCTAGGGAGGGGGGTGTTTTCAAATGATTACGTTTGGAATTACGGGGAGGGGAGGGTTTGTGGTTGATTGCAATCAAATGTCCATTTGACACAATTTTCGAAATTTTTTTACAAATTCTCAACATTTTCAGCAAAATTTTTTCAGCAAAATTTTCAGCAAACCCAATTCAAAAGAACCATTTTTCAACAACATTTCAAAATTTCCTTAATATCTTCATAAATTTTTTCGAAAGTTGGAACATAATCAATTTCAAAGTAGTTACACTGTCCATTTCTTCACTTTCTACTAAAAAGGTGGGGGCAAGCTAAGATCTCGTAATATTATCCTCAAGAGAGGAGGGTTGAGGCTTTGATTAGCACTGATTACGAAGGGAGGGAGGGGGTTGGAAATACAAAAATTGATTCGTAATATGTGAAGGATCCTTATGTCAATCCTTTTGAATTAGAAAATCGATTTGTTATGATTTAAGTATACCTATACACCCTTATACACCTATACACCTCTATAGATAAGACATTGGATTATATCGGCAATTTGTGTTTTTTTGGATATGACAATGTAACAGGTCATGCCTCAACTGGTGACTCATTTGTCTTTATGCACAAGAAAGCTTGTGACAAAATTCGATATTATTATGAAAGAATTTCATGATTACACACAAATTTGATTTCTTTAGATCTGGGAACGTCTCTAAAATGCAGCCTGACCTTGGTAAGTCATTAAATGCAGCTTTATTTCTGTGAATAAGTTTAATAGCCTCTATTTCATCTTAAGTTGAATAAAATACCACTTATTATTTTCAGTATGTCCTGTTCTGAGAGTACATTTATTTAATCTCACGATTCTTTTCAGGAATATGTTTCAATAAAGTATAGTTATTTCTTTAGTGGGCAACCTCGTTTACAGTATTAATGATTGACTGACTTGAGTGTTTTCCTCAGCACCACATAGAAGCTTCATTCATATAAACTCGAGAAAATATATTCATTGTCATTGTGCTGTAAGCGTTTTATTCAAATTCAAATTACAGACGCAAAGACTACATTTGGAGAATTGGAGTTGTTGGAGAGTTCTGTGGCTTGACTACAAAGTACAAAGATGACTGTATTTGTTCTACAAAGAAGACAGATGCTGATGCACATGCAGATGATCACAAATTCTTCATGTTGAGGAGAATGAATATTAAGATTTCAGCCTCAAATAGAAACCTTAACATCCAAAACCTTTAAACCATCGTCAAAGAGCTAAATCTTTTTAGGTTTTCCAATCTCACCAATCTGTGGATGGATTTATCCCAATTTCCATCCTGGCCTTGGCGCGCAACATTCGGAAGTTTGGAGGGTTTTAAACTTTACAACACTACTTTATACAATCAAATTTGAGGTGTTTGGTGTTGGTTTACATGGGGAGAGTTGTCTGGTCCCGGAGTCAGCCCACAGAGCCTCTATCATCATCATGAAGATTGAAAGGAAACCTCCACATAACTCAGACAGAAAATCATTGATACCTAACAATCCACCTCGACATCAACTCAGGAGCCGCAGTAAGAGCTTATCAACTACTCCTGAAGCTGTTGCACCTAAAACATCCTCAGAAAACAAATCAGAGAGCAGCGATGAAATCATTGATATTGATGGTCCCATACTGCCACCAAAGAAGAAACAGGGTGCTAAAGCTAAGGAATCCTGTCCTTGTTCACAGTCTCTTGGAGATTATTGGCTCATATTGTGTTCCAACAAACAGTGTCAGCAAAGATGGCACACACAATGCTGTAATCTTCCTGGTTCATGCTCAGAGGATATGGTTAATAGTCTCACGGAACATGGCTGGCTGTGTCCATGGTGCTACTCCTCCCCATATCCTCAACCAGATAACCACCCAGTTAAGAAGCAAGTCGCAAGCTTACTGTCCGCGACCACTGTTTCCAACTTGTGTGAGGCTGTTAAGGAAACCCTAGTCAATCATATAGTGCCAGCAGTCACCCCTGAGGATTCTTCGAAGACAGATGACATTAGAACAGAGCTTAAAAACTTGCATCAGTCCATAAAGGGTGATCTCAAATGTCTTCAGAAAGACATTGAGACGAGCCTGAGAAGTTGTGATGATATCCTTCAAGCCAGAGTTCATGACAACCAACTTCATCAGGAGCCCTCTTTACCTATCCCAATAAGTGAAGAGCCACCCTTTACCTCCTTAATCAAGGACTTCATGAATGAAGAACTACTGAGCAGTGTAGAAGCCTATGTCCAATCTGTCAGTAATGACTTTACAGAGGTCACCAGAAACAGGAAAACTCTGTATTTTGGTGATTATGGCTACAAGTATGGGGACATAAAACATGATGCCTCTCCTATTCCCGAAGTAATCAACACTTTGATATCTTCTGTAAAAGAAATGTTTCCAGATCAAGACTATAATTCATGCCTCATCAGTCGATATGATACTGGTTCCGATTTCTGCCCTTTGCACAGGGATAATGAACCATGGATTGACCCAAAATCCAGCATATGCACTGTTTCGATTGGTAGTGAGAGGGTCATGAGATTTAGTAAGCCTAATAACTCAGGTGATGCTGAAAATCACCCCACTGAGACTGATCTAAATCTTCCACATAACAGCATGCTGTTGTTTACCAGGAAATCTCAAGAGACTTGGAAACACAGCATAGCACCAGATGAAGGAGTCCTAACCCCACGATGGAGCATCACCCTCAGGAACATCAAGCCCCATTTCATTAACTCTACTGTATTCATTGGGGATTCAAACACCCAGGAATTCAAGTTCGGAGAAGGGAAAGGGTGCTTTGGGGCTTGGGTTCCTGGGGAAAGGATCAAAGCTGGAAGGATTGCTGATATTCCTGACCCTCAAAGTCTTTTTCCATACCAAAACCTCTTACTTCATGTTGGAATAAATGACATAAACCGTCACAATCGTGAAACAACTGCAACACTTTTAGCCAACCTTGATGCCAAATGCAAAAGAATATCACAAGCCATCCCAAATATGAAGATACATGTCAGTCTCCTCCTTCCAACAACAAATCAGGAACTAAACTCTAGGATAAATGAATTCAATGAGAAACTTCACTTGCTTGTTAACTCAAGGTCCTATCTTCACAGTGCAATACAGCATCATTACCTCCTGGGTGAGGACCGAAAACTGAAGGATACCATGTGTCGTGACTATTTACATCTCAACAGTTATGGAGTGTGTGAATTTGTTAAAGTTTTAAAGTCAAGTTTAATTCACAGGAAACCTGGATCTAGGCACTCTCAGGGGAACTCTTCACCCCAGTTGCATAGATCCATGCCAAGGAGAACTTCTGGGACTCCTTGGTCACCCCCTTACCCATCCTTCCCTTCTGTCCCCAGTACTGGATGGGGACCTATGGGGATGCGTAGCCTACCTCCGTGGGTTCCCCCAGTACAACCCTGGTTCCCCCCATCCCCACCCTTCCCCCAAAGTGGTACTGGTGCCAATGGACCTAACTCTTCTGTTAATGATTGTGACCCTTACACAGTAAGAAGCAACATTCAAAGAGTTGACCATAGGCAGCAGGCCTGAGAAAGAGCAATGTCAGGGTTGTAATAAAAACCTCCTTTTGCACAATAAATTTGTTATTTGTTGTGAGTGTAATGCAATTGCTCATGACAAATGTGCCGAAAAATTGTTTAATTTTGACCAAATTTGTGATACTTGGCACTGCTTCAAGTGTCATCTCAACCAAACTAAGCGATATAATCCATTCAACAATCTTTATAGGGACAGCCATCTCCCAGATGATTCGGATGCTATTGTAGAAATTGAATCAATATCGAAAATCCTGAATTCATGCAAAAATTATTGTTATACTGACTTAGAGAAAATATCTGATGACATTAAATTAAACTTCTCTTTACTATTCAATAATATTGATGGGGCAGCATCGAACTTTGAAACATTTATAACTCAAATTGAGCAGTACAACTTCCCAGTTATTGGGATCTCAGAAACGAATTTAGATGAAGAACATGGGGCACTCTATAACATTCCAGGTTACAACTCGGTCTTCCAGTCAAAAATCGATGGGAAGGCAAAAGGAAGTGGTTTAGGACTATACCTTAGGGATAACCTTATTTACACTCACTGTATAGAACTCAGCCAATGTACTAAAAATCTCGAAACTTTGTTTGTTAAAGTCACAAATCTTGCTAGCTCAATAATTC
The DNA here is from genome assembly GCA_011033025.1 of Beroe forskalii. Classification (NCBI taxonomy): domain Eukaryota; kingdom Metazoa; phylum Ctenophora; class Nuda; order Beroida; family Beroidae; genus Beroe; species Beroe forskalii. The sequence continues at coordinate 73,674 of WFMF01000004.1, read as the reverse complement.
TAGGTGTAATCTACCGTCCCCCTAGTGCTGAAAGTGTGAAAAGATCTATAGATGAACTTGAATCGATACTCAAGCAATTGCCATCTGATAACGTCTATATTTTTGGAGACTACAATATTGACCTTTTAAAACCTGGCCCAGACCAAAATAAACTTGAAGAATTTCTTTTTGCAAATAGTTTAGTCCCTACTGTATCTACGGCTACTCATTTCAAACCTGGTTGTGAACCATCTTGTATTGATAATATTGCCACCAACTCCTCTGAGAAAATACTTGTTTCTGGAACACTTGATCCTCTTGTATCGCACCATTCACCAGTTTTCTGTTATATTAACATAGACAAGGGAGTTGAAAATGAACCAAGATCAAAATCTCTGCCTAGGTATGACTATAGTGAATCCAATCTTGAAAAATTTGTTATCTCATTAGAAGAAAAATTAAGCTCTACAAACACTTTTGAAATAAATCTAGAGGGATTTGACAAATTTCATGAGATGATTAAGGATACCATGGATGAAATTTTCAAAACTGATCCTTCAAAAATGAGTAGCCGTAGAAACAGACTTGTCAACCCATGGATTACAACAGGTATCATTAACTCAATTGAAGAAAAAGCAGCTTTGTATAATAAATGGAAGCGGACTGTGACAAAAGCTAATAAGACTGGTAATACATCATTTTACTCTGATTATAATGAATACCGTAGGAAACTTAAGAAAATAATAATACAAGCTAAACGACTACATACATACAAGCAATTTCAAACTGCTCAGGGAAATTGTAAAAAAACATGGCAACTTATTAATGAGCTTCGTGGTAAAACATTAAACAAAACAAAACCATACTTTATCATAAATGCTGAAATTATTACTAACCGTAGAAATATTGCAAATGAATTTAATAATTATTTTCTATCTATAGCAACTAAACTGAATTCAACAGAATGCGATGGATATGGCCTTGATCTGTCCCAATTGCCAAAATTTACTGACTATCTTAACAAATCGGTGTGTAATAACATTTATTTGAATAGCTGTGATGAAACAGAGATAGCAGAAATCATAACAGAATTAAGCTCAGCCAAAGCTAGTGACATTCCCGTCAGGGTTCTGAAAGCATGTAAGGATACCATTGCTTCAAGTCTAACTAAGTTTTTCAATAGTTTCATGGAAATATCGGTATTTCCTGACAGTCTAAAAATAGCACAAGTGACTCCAATATTTAAAAAGGGTGATGCACAGCTTATTGAAAACTATAGGCCAGTATCTTTACTCCCAATATTTGGAAAAATCTTTGAAAAAATTATTTATGCAAGACTAGCAAATAAAATTTTCTATCTGCTGAAAACATTATTTGTAGTCAGCAGTTTGGATTTAGGAAAAATCACTCCACAGTGCATGCTGTTAATTATAGTGTAGATGTGATCTTACAGGGAATGCAATCTCAAAAACATACTTTGGGTATATTTATCGACCTTAGCAAAGCGTTTGATACAATTAACCATGAAATTATGTTGTCTAAACTCAGTAACTATGGAATACGTGGTAAGTGCCTAGCCCTTCTAAGTAGCTATTTAAACACACGGCAACAAGTAGTAAGATTTGACAACAAGATATCTAACTCTGGGACAATTAAATATGGAGTTCCACAAGGATCAGTTCTTGGTCCACTCTTATTTATTATTTTTTTATTTACATCAATGACATAGTCAACTGTTGTAAAAGCCCTTGTAAATTTGTATTATTTGCAGATGATACTAATATATTTGTTACAGCAGATACAGAGCATGAAGCATATAATTTAGCAAATAGGACACTAGAAGATCTGCAGCTCTTTATGTCTAGTAATCAACTACATATAAATTTAAGCAAATGTACATTTATGCACTTTAAACCAAACCTTAATCATGAAGAAAGGAAAGTTTGTGCAAGATCACAGGCCCACTCTGACCACATAGAAAATCGTATATTTATAATAATAAATAAATAAATAAATATTGGCAATTATAAAGCACTTCTTTTAAGCAAGCTTTCACACAGAAGTGCTGGAAACATATCAGTCCATAATAATTTAAATTAAAAGTTTAACAAATTCCTAAAAGTTTCCATATGAAAGAAATCTAAAATTAATTTACCCTAAAATATCAATCTGATGAAACAATAAATTAAGTACAATTGAAAATAAATTAAAGAACAGGGATGACAACAAAATAAAGTTGCTAATCAAGCTATCAATTGCTTCATGTCAAAATCAGATGCATTAAATAAAAAGGTTTTAAGTAAAGATTTAAAAGCTTCAACATCATTTGCTGACACTACATGTCTTGGAAGCCTATTCATCAATTTAGGGCCAATAACACTAAAACTTCTACTACCATATAATGATTGACAAGAAGGCACAATGAGTTTAACAGAATGGCCATGGTGTGTATAAACAAAAAGTTCTTGTAGATACTGGGGTGACTTCCCAATAATGGACTTGTAGGATAACAGAGCTAGCTTGAAAATAACTCTTTTCTTAATGCTAAGCCAGTGTAAGTCATTCAAATCATTTTTCAAATGGTCATGCTTGTATTTACCTGTCACAGTCTTAGCACATGCATTCTGAATGAGTTGAAGCTGTGACAATAACTTCTCTGAGATCCCAAAATACAAACCATTACAATAGTCCAGGCATGACACAACCAGAGTTCACAATAATCTTTAACTGATCTTTCTTTAAAAGGAAACGAATTTTGTTGATGTTCCGTATTGTTCTGAAGCATTTCTTCTTGAGTTCTATTACTTGTTTATTGAGAGTCAATCGAGAGTCAAAGAATACACCAAGGTTTCTAAAGTTGGATACAAACCTTATGGTTATACCTGATGGAAGATTGAGACCACCAATACTGATTTGGCTCAAAGCCCTTTTGTTGCCCAGAATTGATATTTGTGTCTTAGATCCATTCAGCTGTAAATAATAGTGATCCATCCAACTTTTTACTTTTTGGAAGCATCGCTGAAGTTCATGAACAAGTACAATGCTCTGTGAAGAGGATTTGAAAGATAACATGATCTGATGGTCATCAGCATACCCTTCAATGGAGAAGCCTAATTTCTTAACAAACCTGTATATAGATCTTATGTATATATTGAAGAGTACAGGTCCAAGCACTGATCCCTGGGGTACACCAAATTTTATTATAATCTCCTCTGAAACTGTGTCACCAATTCTTACTCTTTGAGTTCTCCCTGTAAGAAAACTTTTGAACCATGTCAATTGTCAGCACTGTTCCTCTTAAACCAATCTCATGTTTCAATATATTTAATAACAGTCCATGATCCACTGTATCAAAAGCTGCTGATAAATCAAGCATCATCATCACAGTACAACTCTTTTCATCACTTGCAACTAACAAATCATTCCAAACTCTAATGAGCAAAGTTTCAGTGCTGTGATTTTTTCCTGTTCCCAATCGCGTTTTTGTTATACAAAAAGGCATTGAGAAAAGGTTAGCAGAGATCGTGTATTTTGGGGGTCGTGTGTATACTACCTTTACGCGTACTGTTAAATCTGAAATAGGCGGTGCTGCGCGCGACCGTATGTCGTTGGTGGTGGTGGTGGTTGGTGGTACACTTTCAAGCATCCAACTGCTCCTTTATAATATCACTCGCGCGGCGTCAGAGCAGCTTGGTGTAGTGGCATCCTTTGCATTGTGGGTTGCAGCTAGCTATTACAGCATTGTAAATATTTGAGTTCAATGCTCTGCTCTGTTCATTCTGATTTTGAAATTAATTCTCTCTCAAAAATTTAACAATTCTTTAATCATGAAATCAAATTTTCACGGAATCAATCTAATAATTGATTGATTTCAATCACATACTCATTTGGCTTCCTTTAAGTAGCGGGCAATTCGGGCAATTTACAATGGGCAGTATTAGTGCAATCAGTTATGAATGATCTTAAGAATTGACGAGAGGAAAGAAAGACATGAGAGTTTGTCTCGGTTCATTATTGATAATAAAGATATATCTGAATCTTTTATCTTAATCTTGTTCAGTAAATATTATATTGTGTATCTCAATCTTGAAAAACAATTAAGGCGGGGTAAAACGATAACGAACATTGCATCAGTTTGATATCTGCAACGCAACACAAGAAAACGTAACGCCGTAAGGAAAACGGTGATCGTAATTATGAAACTCTGAACGAAGCGCTGAACGAATCTTCAAAGAGTTCTCACGAAATGGCGGGAACGCTGAACCTTTGGCACGTGAAACGAAATCGCCCACGTGATATTTTTTTATCTCGCTGGCGTCAATTCAAACTTTTAGGAGAGGAAATATAAAGCGCTCGCATAACAACGAAGATTTATAAAATTGATTCAATGATGTTAGTATTGCGATGTGACACTAATTGATAGAAGAAGCGCGATTGTATCATGATTTGGATGGCCACTTTTATGCTTTATCGTCAACTAATCATGTCAGTAAATAAGTCTGACAACGATTGTCGATCAAATGACGGCGTGTTTTAATACCAGCTCCAGGGAACAGGAAATTAAGCGCCTGCATACGGGAACAACGGGCACAAGAAATAAGCCTGCAGGCGCATTTCTTGTTCTTATATGCAGACTGTTCATGACAGTTTAGACCATTAAAATTTAGATGATCATTTAATCGTCTTAAAACCACCCTCTCAATGAGTTTTCCCAAGAATGTAAGGTTAGAAACTGGTCTGAAATTCTTCAAGTTGTTGGGGTCTGATGACTCATCTTTTAAAAGGGGTATTACATCAGCTCTCTTGACGCCATCCATTGAACCAGTCAATAAAGATAAATTTACCAAATGAACCAAAGCTGGGAGGATTGAATCAATGTTTTCCTTAAAAAGGGAGTAAGGTAACAGATCATCAGGAGCACATTTCAGTCCACTCTCATTTATGATTTCTTTGACCTCTTCAATATCTGTTGGTTTAAAGTCATGAAGAAGCTTCATCTGAGGTATTTCATTGGTATTCATAGTGGCTTTAGATTTCATTTCTGACCTCAATTTGTTAATTTTCTCTTCAAAGAATGTATTAAATTTTTGAGCTAGCTCAAAAATATCAGTTGTTATGTTGGGTAAGGGTTTGGCTTGGTTTCTATCAAGCTCCTTATTAACAAACTTGTACAGAGTCTTAGGATTACCTGCAGCTTTCTTGATCATGTTCGAAAAGTATGCTTTTTTCTTAGTATTTGCCATATCAGTACATTCTTGACAGAGATCCTTATATATGATCAAATTTGACAGTGATTTCGATTTCTTTCTTTCTGCTCTTCTCCTCAATTTTCTGAGCTCTCTATATTCAGCATCAAACCAAGGAGCCTGATTGACCATGGATATGTCTTTGGAGATGAATGGGGCATGCTGATCTAATAAATCTTGAGTGTTGCTGAAGAGATACTTTACTGATTCACCGAAACTAGTGCCAGGATCATTCACAAAAGTATCAAGAATAGTCCTGAAAGAATCATTGAACTTTCCATGGTTCATGTCTTTGATTTTCCTGTATGAAATTCTCTTCATGTATTTGTTCTCATAAGTGATACTCAGAACACAGTAGACAGGAAAATGATCTGACATAAGAACATTCTTGGTATCAATAAAAATATCAGTGCACTGCAGCTGGTCATGTAATGAAAAAACAAATATTTGGTCCAAGGAGCGGCCTGAGATTTGTGTAGGCTCAAAAACCATCCTCTTTAACCCACAGGATTCAAAAATTTGTAGAGCTTGCTGGTGAAGCTTGTTGTCTAAGTTGTCCAGATGAAGGTTCAAGTCACCAGCAAGGACAAGACAATCACATTTCATCAAAAGGTCAGAAATCAGGCGATCAATCTCATTGTTAAACAAAGAACACATATTTCCAGGTCTGTAGACAGTTAGGAATATGATTTTAGTCCCAGTTCCTGATTTAAGTGATGCCACTATGTACTCAAAGGTATTAGTTCGCAAGGGACAAGGCAGAGGTACTAAAGGCATAGAAGACTTATAGATTAGAGCTGTTCCTCCTCCATTTTGATTTTCCCTATAATTATGAATAATTGAGTAACCATGGCTCTTTATTGTTGATGTGGTTGGGGAGTTCTTGTCTTTTAGCCAGGTTTCACAGATTGCTGCAATATCAATGTTTCTATCACTGATTTCCATCATAACCTTATCAATTTTTCCAATAATGGATCTGGGGTTGAAGAGCATGAAATTCAATCCATTAACCTGACTATCTGTGTTTGAGGATCTGATCACTTTCTTTGATAAAAAGGAATCGACTTTTTCAATTTGGTCTGATGTTCAATAAGCTGTGGACAGTTAGGATCATTAGTGGTATGCTTATGATCTGTGTTCCCAGAATGAATACAGTTGACACATGATGCTGTGAGTGGGTCTGCCTTTACAGAGCAGTTCCTTGTTTCATGCGTCCCTGCACAATGACCACATGTTGAGGCACTTGTGCAGTCCTTACTATGGTGTCCAAATTTCTGACAATTAAAGCATCTGAGAATATAGAAACTATCATAGATCTTACAAACAGGTTGAGATCCTACATAAACTTTATCAGACTGTTTGGACAAGATTGATCTTATCACATTACTGACCCTGATGATGGCCTTGTAATGAGAAGGTTTAGATCTGAGGGGAACAACAGCCACAACATCAAACTTCTTATCTTCCTCTGAAACATCAGAATCAATCAAAGCCTTAATCCCTAAGTTTTGTCTCTTTATCATATCTGAAAGTTCTTTCTTTTCATACTCTCTTGCCAGTCCTACAACTGTGATTGTAGGTGTCTTAGCTGAGACCTGTTCTACTGAGTGCTGTGGCATCTGTTGAGCAAGTTTGCTTTTCAAAGTGTTAGCATCAGCCCGGGACTGTAATATAACAGCAGTATCTCCTGTTTTCTTTAACTCAAATGTGTTCAAGATTCCAAGACTATCATCAACACAAGCCTTCTCCAATTGGGACTTATCAACAGATTTGCCTTCCCCATCCTTCTTAATAACCATCATATGTCTCAGATTGTCTACCTTCTGTTTATTATTCCAAGGATTTTGAGCTTTGTCAGATGGGGAAACTTGAACCTGAGGCACAGAGGGTTTTGGTTGCACAATCTCAGTGAGCAAGGATTTCATCTCAGCCAATTCGTCTTTGAAATCAGACTGCATAGCATCCATTTTCCTATCAAGAATATCAACACGTTCATTCTGACTGACAGTGGCAATTTTCTCTTTTTTGAGTCATGCAATGGTTACACAAAAAGAAAAAACACCCAAACTTCTTTTCAAATCCTCTTGTTTTATTAACAGCGGGCAAAAGATGGTTAGTAAAAGAGGAGCTGGAAGCCACACAACCTGAATCATCCTTACAACCAATGGCATGGTAGTAGTTCTTACAGCCATAACATTGAATTGCATGGGTCAAAACATCAATCAAGCACTCACATGTATGACAATGTCCATTCACAATGAAATTGGGTGCCATGATTGCAGGTGTATCTGATGAAGATGTAGATGATGAGGGTGAGTTGAACTTTGACAGCAGTACTTTCATTGGTTTTGAAACCAGGACATTACTGACATCGACCTGTAATGGATCTGAGGACTCATCAATCTTCTCCTTTGGTCCTTCTTCCTGAGTCATTGCACCCTTTATTTTTCAAAAGGAAACACAGCAAATTGTCAGGTTAAGGTGGTCTCGGGATATGGATTTCAGGGTCCTCAAATTTGATTGTAATTGGTAGTGTTGTTAAGTTTAAGAGGAGTAAGAGTTAAAAAAGTTGATAAAGTACGCTTTTTAGGCATAATTATAGATGACAAACTTACTTGGGAAGCTCATATAAAGCATTTAGAATCTAGGCTGCTTTCCAGTATTACCATGATAAAACGGATCTGGAAATTTGTGCCAAAAACTATCCATAGGCAGTTATATTTCTCACTCTTTCAGTCACACATGACCTATGGAATTTCAGCATGGGGTGGTGCATGTGTGAGTAAGCTAACAAAAATTCTTAGTCTACAGAAACGGTGTGTTAGAATTCTTTTTGGAAGCAAACCAAGCTTTGATCATGTAGAGTTTTATGAAACATGTGCTCGAGTGAGACCTTTTGAAATCTACAGAAAGGATTCTGATAATGTAAGTCAATTTTTGCTCGAAAATACAAAACCATTGTTTAATGACAATGATCTTCTTGTTGTGCACCATCTCTACTCACTCAATGTAATAATAGATGCTTTTAAAATCAAGAAAAATCATTTACCTATAGCTTTAAATAGTCTGTTAAATGTAAGTCGAACCAGAAAACGCCAGCTTTTACTTAATGTACCAAAATCTACTCTGATGACATCACAAAATAATTTTGCATATAAGGCAGCTGTGACCTGGAATTGTTTGATGCCACATGTTCTAAACGCACCATCTGCTGACAAAATTTCTAATGTAGTGATCCCTGGATCTTGCGAAAATTCTGACTTAACAACACCAGTTGGATATGTAAAAAGCCAAGTGAGGAAAATTCTGATGAGCATACAGAGTCTGGGAGATGTCAACAAGTGGCTAACTGATGGCTCAAATACGAACCTTAAAAACATGTCATCTGTTTTGCCGAAATAGATTTTCAAATAAGTCTTATTTATCTAAGCATTATAGGCTGACCTATAGACCTTCTTAATTCCTCAACGTCAAAGATAGTAACTACCCTGACGCTGACTCAGCCTGAAAAATTACATACTTCTTACATTAAATTGTGCACAGCCACCAAGGAGTACAACACCTCTAAGCATGCTTTTTATATTATCCCTACCCCTAGAACCAGTGTTGCCCCAGGGGTGCCTTCAAGCATCAAGGCAATGGCATCCTGCAACAGTGACACTGGGCTTCCAATGCTTGTGACGTCGAAATATTTAGTCTTCAATGACAATCTGTGAAATGATGCGAGAATGTGCAAGACATTGATGCCTATGCTTGTTACATGTTGCGATGTCTAAATGCTCCTGTGGTGAAACTGGTAAGTTCCTTACCATAATACCAGCCCCTATTCCCCTATCCCCCTCTACCCGCCCCACTGAACCCCAATGGCCCCCACCCCAGGGTCACAAAATATGTGTGCAAGTGGTTGACACTTGGTGGACCCTAGGGTCATAAAGCTTTAAAATGTGTGCAAGTGGCTGACACTTGGTGTGGTTTGCAATAAAATGAGTGGTTTTTATACAGATATATGTATATTATTTAATTACTTGCCCAAACAAACATCAAAAATTTTCTGAACTTATGCCAAAGATTTCCAATTTGATTGCATTTGTCCGCTACTTTTCTAATTGAATAGATGCTTAGTATAAGAACTAGAATATAACTGAGTGAAGAGCTAAGAGCTAACTATAGAACAACAGCCCTTTTTACTTAATTTTCAAAGTTACACTCAGCTTCAAATTTAATCAGGCATTCTTTATATCTTTTATTATCTTTTATTAACACTTTAAATATGGTACACCTTAATCTTGGCACCTTCAATACCTAAATACTAATATCACATATGCTACTTATGTTTGTTTGGCAAGGGTGGAAGTTGTACAATATAATTTGATTTATAAATGTTGCAAATATTAAATAATAATAATAATAATTGCAATTTAAGTACACCGCTATTAAGAAAAACTTATACTCAGCAGTGTAAAACCCAAAAGAAGCCAAAATTATTCTACTGAGGATGTTCTAAACTAAAAAAGTGCATTCACCTGAAAGCTAGGAATATTTTAGAAAACTAAAAACATAGCTTAACTCAAATTACTTCTTATGATAGTGGACCACAAAACTTCATGGAATATTCAGTAAAGCACCAAATACATGTTTCAAAAAAATTCAGGGAGTCACTTTCTCACTTTGTCAGTTTCATAGTATCAGAAATGGACAGATTGAATAGGTAAGTTTTCAAATGTTTTTTGAATGTCTCTGTGCTTTCAGCTGATGTGATGTGAGTAGGAAGGCTATTGATAATCTTGGGACCAATATATGAAAGGCTCCTTTGACCATGTGAAGTGTTCATTGCTGGAGTCATTAGTTTTGGTCTATAGCCTTGATATGAGTAACAGAACATGTCTTGGATATAAAGTGGAGCTTGGCCATTGAGTGCTTTGTAAGATAAGAGAGCTATTTTGAATACAATCCGTTTTCTTACCTGAAGCCAGTGAAGGTTATGAAGATCATCACCAACATGATCATACTTGTATTTTCCTGAAACAAGCTTAGCAGCAGAGTTCTGTATGACTTGTAGCTGATTTATTTGTTTCTCTGCAATGCCATAGTATAACCCATTACAGTAGTCTAAACAAGAGATAACCATACTGTTTACAACTAATTTCATTTGATCTTTTGTAAGTAGAAACCTTACTTTGCTTAGATTTCTAATAGTGTGAAATGAGTTCTTCTTCAGGGAAACTATCTGCTGGGCAAATGTTAACTTTTGGTCCATTTGGAATCCCAAGTTTTTGACGACAGACTGAAACCTTATGGTTGCACCACATAATAAATTCACACCATTGATCACAACCTTGTTTAGGATTTTACTTGACCCAAATATTGTAATTTGAGTCTTGGGTTCATTGAGCTGTAGATAAAACTTGGACATCCATTTTCTGATGGCATCAAAACAGTCATTTATCTGATTTGTCAAAACATCTAGTTGTTCTGTTGGACGAAATTGTTTAGTAACCTGATGATCATCAGCATAGCCAAAAATACTGAAGCCAAGTTTTTTAACACACAAGTAGATTGATCGAATATATATGTTAAAAAGGACTGGACCTAGTACTGACCCTTGTGGAACTCCAAACTTGATAATGATGGTCTCAGAAGTGACTGAGCCAAGCCTTACCCTTTGTGCACGACCTTTGAGGAAGCTAGTGAACCACGACAAGACAGTGCCTCTGAGACCAATTTCATTCTTAAGGATTTTGAGGAGCAAATCATGATCAACTGTGTCGAAAGCTGCACTTAGATCCAATAACATAACCACTGTGGCTGATTGCTCATCTGAAGCTACCAATAGATCATTTACAATTTTGAAGAGAATTGTTTCAGTGCTGTGGTTCTTCTTGTATGCAAATTGGTCTGGGCAGAGGAGGTTGTTTTGTTCCATGTGAGTATTCAGTCTCCTGAGTACAACTCTTTCTACCAATTTACCAATAAAGGTAAGGTTAGAAACTGGCCTGTAACTATTTAGATTGTTTGCATCAAGTTTCCGACTTTTAAGTAGAGGAGCTATGTCAGCCAGTTTAACCCCATCCATAGAACCAGTTTTTAAGGAATTGTTCACCATGTCAACAATGATTGGGAGTAACATATCCATGTTGTCTTCGAGTAATTCTTGAGGCAGTATGTCAGTGGGAGAGCACTTGACTCCACTCTCCTTGATGATATCCTTGATCTCATCTAAGGATGCAGGCACAAAGTCAAATAGTTCAGGAGATGGAGGACTGAATTCCAGAGGTGAATTTTCAAACCTGAATTTTTCACGAATCTTGTCGATCTTATCGATGTAGAAGTGGTTAAATTCAGTAGCAAGCCTTTCAATATCATCATTTTCAGGAAGAGTTTGACATTTCTGTTTATCAAGAACTTTATTCACAACACTGTAGAGTGTGCGAGTTTTTGCTTCAGATTTCTTGATCACACTTCCCAAATATGCTTTTTTCTTGCTTTTTGCAAGTTCAGATGCCTTGAAACAAAGCTCCTTGTAAAATAAAAAAGCATCATCTGATAAATGTTTGGTTCGCTCAGCCTGGCGTCTAAGCTTCCTGAACTCTCGGTATTCTTTATCGAACCATGGAGCCTTATCAACCACTGATATGGACTTGGTGGTTATTGGAGCATGTTTGTCAAGGACACTTTTGCAAGCTGAGGATAAGTTGTGAACAGCTGAACCAAAGCCATTAGATGTTATTGTTGTCTCCAATAATACATATTAATTTTGTCTTTTACTAATTTTGTCTTTTACTAAATAAATCATTAAAATGATCCATCATTTGAGTTAGACAGCTCCAGTTTGATCTGAAACAGCGTTGTTTCTCAGTTTACAGGTTGTTGGATTTACGATGGTGCGCCATGTGTTTTCTGACAACTCTTTTGTACACTTTCAACACCATTTCCATTTAAGTACTTAGCAATTATTTTTCTCTACTTCTCTGTTACAATCCATCTTAAATTGATTCTTTTTAAATTATTTAAAAAGTCATGACCAAAGTCTGTGCAACTTTCCTAGGTCCTTCCTAGACTGATAATTGCCTAAATTATCAGTCGCGAGAACCCAAAAAATGGGTTTTTGGCCCATAACTCATTTCCTGAGCATTTTAGAGCATAATGTTTATTGACAAGTCGTAAATAAACAATATGATTGTGTTTTGTTTGAGGTTAAAATGAAGTCTGTACGACCTTTCTAAGCCGAAATATGATGGTTACCCAAATTATGAGTCACGAGAGCCCAAAAAATGGGTTTTTGGCCCATAACTGACTTCTGAGCATTTTAGAGCATATGTTTGTTTAACAAGTCGTATATAAACACGATGATTGCGATTCGTTTGAGGTATGAACGAAGTCTGCACGACCTTTCTAAGCCGAAATATGATAATTGCCCAAATCATGAGTCGCGAGAGCCCAAAAAATGGGTTTTTGGCCCATAACTCATTTTCTGAGCATTTTAGAGCATATAATGTTTATTAACAAGTCGTATATAAACATGATGATTGCGATTCGTTTGAGCTAAGAACAAAGTCTGTGCGACCTTCCTAAGCCAAGATATGGAATTTCAGTTTGTGCGATGACTGGAAAAAGGGCGTGGCCCAAAAATGGGGCGAGCCCCATCTGAAAAAGTTGTCTCCCGGACTTTTTTCATTCTAAATGGTCTAAGGAAGGTATAACAAGTGTCCATAGAACTCTAACAATTTTTGCAGACAAATGTGCATAACTTACCAGACTATTATATTTCATTGATTTTAGAAGAAGAGTATTCCAAAGTTTGGGACCACTCTTCTCAAAAGATTGTTCACCATAATGTGAAATAACTCTAGGTTCATGAAGATAAATTGAGTGACTGTAATCAGTTTTAAACTGTAATCAGTTTTAAACTTACAACACAACACATATTAAATTAACTAACTGAGGACCCTGAAATCCAAACCCCAAATTCCACCACCTTTTACATCTGCAATGTCTGCAATGGATCAGGAGGATGGGCCAAAGGCTAGGGTGGAAGAGTCCTCAGATCCATTACAGGATGACGATGAGAATGGTGATGTATATGGTAATGCTGCAAAGACAAAGCTCTCTGTTGTTATCCCAAAGTCTGACATGAAATCTGACCCCACATCAACAAAGTCAGACTCCTCACCAACCTCCTCACCCACCACCTCTTCACCCACCTCTTCAAGGACTAAAGGTGTGAGTGTCAAACCTAAGAAAGGTAAATCCTCTAAGAAGCTGAATTCTAATATTTCCCCTCGCTTCAGAAATAATGGAAGTTGTGCTAGATGCAAATATGAAAATGCCATTGAAGAATCAATCACTTGTGATATCTGTGATAATATTTTTCATGCTTGTTGTAGAGATAGTAAAGGTTCACTGATGTCCAGTTCAGTTTGTACAAAGACATTTCTGGATGCGTTTAGACCTGTTGCAGCTAAGTATGGAGTTAATGGAGACAGATGGGGAAGTTTTGGTTTCGTCTGTGGTGACTGCAAAGGTAATTTGAAAAGTTTCAAAAGAAAAAGTCACAGTTCTAAACAAACAAGTTCAATGTGAGGCAACACATGAGATGGACTCAGATGAAATAACAGAAAACAGCTCTATTGACAATACTGCTTCATTAGATGAAATCAAGTCTATCATGATGAGTATGAAGGATGACATTCTTGGTGAAGTCACTTTACTCATAGATAGTAAGATCCCTTCATGCCAAAAGGAAGATGATGAACAAAATGGTCCCAAAGTACTATCAGACAATTCACCTGTGCAGTTAAGCAATGGTATTCAATCAATAGAATTAGGTGAATCAAGAGCAGATAGGAAAAGTGAAATGTCGTACTCAGCTGCTGTTCAAAAACCTGTCCTATCTATGACATCAAGCAACCAATTCAGTCCTACTAGCAAAGTTCAAAATAAGCAGAAAGAAAATCAAGAAACTCAGCATGTTATTGTACTAAATTCAGAATCTAGAAATGTTGATTTCAAGAAACTAACTGGTAGCATAGAAAAGCAGCTTGAATCAGTCCCTGTTGATTTCCTCAGGCAGAAGGAGGCACGTAATAGGATTGTTATAGGCTTCCCAAGTGATGAAACTAAAGAGAATGGTAGAAAATTACTGGCCTCTTGTAATGAAGTTGTTTCCAACAGATTTGTTATTAATGATGCCAAAAGATGCTGCCAAAAATAACAGTCACAAATATCCCCAACAATGTAGCCTCAGAAATAATTGAAGGCAAGGAACATATGTCAACTATTGAATTCAGACAAAATTTGAAGAATCATCTCTATAAGAAGATCATGGAGAAGAACCATGCTCTAGCTGATATTGTTGCAGATGAAAATGAGGAAAATGTATTTGATCTGGTGTATGTCAATGTTGGGCAACAATACACAACTATTGGTATCAAGGTCTCTTCAAAGCTTCACAAATTCATAATGCACACAGGCACAATCTACATTGGAAACTTTAGATGTAATGTCTTTGATAGGTTTGATATAAGACAGTGTTTCAGATGTCAGAAGCTTGGTCACATCTCTACCAACTGTACAGATGACATTGTTTGCATGTACTGCAGTGCATCACATAGTAGTAGCTCTTGTCCACATAAGAAAGACACTCATATGCATAAATGCAGGAACTGTGCCCAATCAAAAAACCCAATGCACAATGCTGCTTGTGCAACTCATAACTCAGCCTCACATCAATGCCCCATTATTGTGAAAGAAACTAAACGGATCATGCAATGTACTGACTACTCAAAAAACTAGTAGGTGAATCATGTCCTCGACTTAATGTTGCAATATTTAATTGCAGATCCATCAACAATAAAACTGTTAGTGTTATCGAGTACCTAAAAGACCTGTACACAGATGTCTGTTTGCTTAATGAAACCTGGCTCAGGAAAGGAGACACATCAAAAATCAAAGAGATTAAAGAGCTTGGGTATAATGTGCTTCATAAATCAAGAGCAGGCCGAGGTGGGGGTGTTGCCATTTTATCCAAAAAATCTCTGAGTGTAATTCCTCAAAAGACAGTGAAGTATGAAAGTTTCGAGGTGATTGAAGGTCTTATTGAATCAGCAATGTCAGGACTTCTTAGAGTGTGTTGTATATATCGCCCAGGGACTGGGAAATCAGATAAAGTCACAGATTTTTGTACAGAGTTTGAAGACTACATGAACAGCTTAGTCCATCGACCTGGAAAGCCATTAATAGCAGGTGACTTTAACATTCACTTGGAGAGACATGAGCACCCTGATACAAAGAGGTTTCTCACAGTCATTGAAAATTTTGGCCTTGTTCAGCATGTTCAAGAACCTACTCATATTTGTGGTGGCATATTGGACATTGTGTTAACTGGCTCAAATGTTTGTGACAAAATAAATCTCGAAAATATGCAAGTGATTTCAACATGTACAACTTCTGACCATTTCCTTGTTTCCTTTTCATGTGTATTTGCCCACTCTAACTCAACCACCCTCAAGTCATGTTTAACCAGAGATATCAAAAATATGGACTTGGATGGATTCAAGAATGATATTGTGAACTCAAGTGCCAGCAACCCTGAAACATTCACTAACCTTGATAATGCTGTTGACCTTTATAACTCAGAACTATCTGCACTTCTAGACAAATATGCTCCAGAAAAAGAAATCAAAATTAATGCTGACAAAAGTGAATGGTTTGACTCTAAATGTAAAGAAGCTAGAAGACTACGCAGAAGAGCTGAGAGAAAACATCAAAAGTTGAAGACATCTGAGTCAAGGAAAGAATGGGTTGAAGCCTCAAAACATGCAGCTAATGTTATCAATCTGGCTAGAGACAGGTACTACAAAAAGCAGCTTGATATAAGTGGACAGGACAAAAAGAAATCATACTCTATTGTAAATAACCTCATGGACCGAAACCTACCTAAGTCTTTCCAACCTTTTCATAAATCTGACTATGTTGTAGCAGCAGAAATGAAAGAATTTTTCCTGTCTAAAGTGAAGGTTATATATGATGGCATAGAGAAAGCAAAAATAGCTGAAGAACCAGCTCCTTTCAGTACAAAGGAATTCGAGGGAGTGTTCTGGACTGAGTTTGAGACAGTTTCAGTGGAAGATCTTAAACACATAATTAGCTCTCTGAACCTCAAATATTGTGAAAGTGACCCAGTGCCCAGTAAGCTCTTCGTAGAATGCTTTGATGAGCTCAAAGATATAGTTCTGTATGTTGTAAATGAATCATTGAAGTCTGGACAATTTCCTCAAGCTCTGAAGGATGCATATGTCAGGCCATCAATTAAAGACCATCATTCTAATGTCAATGACTATAAAAACTATAGGCCTATTAGTAACCTCCCTTTTCTGTCTAAGATACTTGAAAAAGCAGTACTAGAGCAACTCAACAAACATCTTGCCAGGAATAACCTTCATGCTACTCACCAGAGTGGCTACAGGAATAACCACAGCTGTGAGACAGCCACTCTTACAGTTTACAATGACCTGTTATGCATAAGTGACACCAAGAAAAAAGTTATTCTGTTGCTGTTAGATCTCTCTGCAGCATTTGACACTGTCAACCATAGTCAACTACTTGATAAGCTAAGTTGCAAATTTGGCATAAAAGGAAATGTTCTTCAGTGGTTTTGTTCATACCTTGAAAACAGGTCATTTACTGTAACCATAAACAGAGACAAGTCCAGCAAGGCATTTGTTAGTATTGGAGTTCCTCAGGGCTCAATTCTTGGTCCCATACTGTTCATTTTGTTCACCAAAGAGATTGAATTTATAGCCAAGAAACATGGATTTGCCATACACATGTATGCTGATGACACCCAGCTATATATTGAGTTTAATCCACTCATAAATGATATTCAAGACTTGGAGGAGAAGATTGTTGACTGCTTAAAAGATATTAGGGACTGGATGCTCCTAAACCACCTACAGCTTAATACAGACAAAACCAAGGCTCTGGTGATAGCAAAAAGAGATGAATTGGATATTGATGGCCTGAAAATTAACCCAGAAGAACTGGTTGATGCTGTTCCAGTTGCCAAAAGCCTTGGAATTCTTTTTGATGAGCACCTTACCTTTGGAGATCAAATTGACAGTGTAATTCGATCCAGCTATATAAATCTTCGCAATCTTCGTGCAATAGCATCTAAGCTGAATTTCAATATGAAGAAGCAACTGATACACTGTTTGATATTCTCTAAAATTGATTACTGCAATGGACTTTATGTAGGTCTCCCTGACTATGTAATCAAAAAACTTCAAAAACTTCAGAATGCATGTGTTAGGTTTTTGTTTGGCAGAAGGATTGGCTACAGAGATCACATTACTCCATTTCTCAAGGAAGCCCATTTTCTCCCAGTGCAACAACGTATTGACTATAAAATAGCACTTTTAACATTTAAATGTGTGAACAATTTAGCACCAATATATCTTCAGAATCTCTTAAGTATGAGGCAGGAATTGAGTTTTTCATTAAGAAACGAAGATGATTATTTCTTGCTAAATAGACCTAATGTCCCTAACTATAAGGTAACTGAAAGGGCTTTCAGTTTTGCTGCCCCTAATGTCTGGAATAATCTTCCCTATGATATACGTTCTAGTAGTGATATTTATGATTTTAAGAGAAAGCTAAAGACTCATTTCTTTAATGTTGCCTTTTCATAATTTTCACTTTAAATTATTGCCACAATGAAATATGAGTCGCTTTTGATGGTGAGAACTTTTCTTTTGATATTGCATCCTAAGTTTTGAATCTCAGAGAGCTTTAAAGCGATTTATAAATTTTTGATATTTATTTTATTTATTTATATCTGAACATAGACATCAAGTAGCTGGGCCCAAGCCCATTTAAACATTTATAAACGAGGAGGAGTAATTTAAACTGAATTCGAAACTTAATAGGTAACCAGTGAAGTTTGCCAAGATGGTCATGCTTGTAGAGGGGAGAAGGAAGGATATTTTTAGAAGGATATTTTTAGAAGGAAGGATATTTTTAGTATATGTGCTGTAAAAATTGATATAATTATTAACACATAATGCTTTATGGTGTGACTCATTTGGATTTGGCTGTTCTTACATAGTATTTCTCATGAAATCGTGTCCAGGTTCAAGTCCAAAGTTGGAGAAAAGTCTTGCAGATCGATGTGTTTCAAAGGATTCATTCTTTAATATGCTTTATGAAATGTTTCTTCAAGACATCAATCAGAAATTACACTAAATTGCATACTTTAATTTTTGTAAAATAAAATTAAAGTATTTAGGGATATTTCCTAAAGTATATAAATAAATTTTTGCCATACAACAACACAATTGCAATTGCTCGCAACAATTATGCTTTCATGATGTACCCTAACAAGGTACTCAAATTATAAAATAAAATAAAATAAATGGTTTTGATAAGCACATCAACACTGTTTTCATAAAAACCAATAAGTTAACCCATTAATGACGAGACATAGATCTGATTAAGATAGAAACTTGCAATTTTTAGGATTGAAAACATTTTTCCTAAATCTTTTGTTTGTCAGACGTTGTCTGACCCCTACGCCTTCGGCGGGCGCGCGCGCGAAGCGCGCGCGTCCGCCGAAATAATGGTCAGACAACGTCTGACAAATCTTTTGTTGCTATCATTTTCAGATGCACAAAAAGCGACTTATTGAAGAGTGAATCTGTCACGTTTGCGGACATCATCCCCTTCTTAAGCCCGCATAGGTGTGCGTACGCGCGCCGCGCAACGCAGACAGGGATATACGTGTTTAGCAAATCATCCCCATTTGAGGACATTTTTGCAATTTTCATTCACCTAACCAGGTGCTTACGCGCGCGCGCGGCCTACGGCTGAGGAGGAACGACGGCGCACCACGCGCGCAGAACAGGGCGCTGGTAGTACAACAATTTTCAGCAAATATTCCTGACCAAAATTGTAAACATCTACATATGTTTCGTCGTGTTTTTTACACATAATTTTTTCTGGGGCTGAACCACTGAACCAGCTCGGAACAATTTACAACAGGCAAAGGGGTTAGGCAACGCCTTCCTAAGCCCGCATAGGTGTGCAGACAGGGATATACGTGTTTAGCAAGGCAACGCCTGCCAAGCTAAAAGTGAGAGGTATTTTATTTTTCCATCCAGTTATTATGGCCTGGAAATACAAGCAAATGTGAAATGTTCCCCTAACCAAGGATGTCGATAGCGCTTGCCGTGCCGCTTCCTAAGCCCGCATAGGTGTGTGTGTATGCGCCGCGCTTCCCTACGGGAAGCGCGCCGCGCGAGCTATTAACCCCCTAGCCCGGTATATAGCTCGTCATCCCAGAGGATACTTTCAAGGGTTAATATTTAGCTTACTTATTTAGGCCTAATCATGAACTTGGCTACTGTTATTTATTTCAAAGTGAGATCTTCCCCTAACCAGCAAGAACTAAGATAGGGCCACTTTAGGGCTCCTTGTAACCAACCCCCAAGACCATAATTTGCAAGTGATATAGAGCTTGGGTGCGAGTCCGGCCATAGGCCCTGGACTATAGAACGTAATAATTTCATGTGACTTTTTTGATGGATTTCTCCCATCCCTGCGCGCAACACTCGAAGGTTTGGAGGGTCGTGTTGCATACTAGGGATGGGCAAAACTCGACACGATGCTGCTCGCGACGGCGCGGCTCGCGCTATACTAACAGCGTGTGTACTTTACCTTTCCTGTTAGTATAGCGCGAGCCGCGCTATACTAGACAATTTGAGCGAGAGATTAAAATTAAATATACGACCTTTTCAAACAGAGCAAAAAACTAAAAATGAAATAATCAATTCACATAGCTCAGAACGGGTAACAATCAATCAACTGTACCGTCGGCACGAACTTTAAATGCTTCTAAAAACGAACTTGTTAAAGTGATAAATACAAAATTACAAGTTACCTTATTGGCCTTTATTTAGCCAGCCTTTTTTAACCGGCCCTATCGATAAAAATCGGATCATTTTTAACCATTTTAACCGGCCTCCGGACAAAAATTCATCAAGCAGTTGACAAAGAAATTTTTGCTCAAAAATAGCCAAAAAACCAACTTATACCGGGTGGCCCAAAAAACATGTAACATTTTTAAGTTTGATAACTTTTTCTGTGTTTGAAGTTTCTTAATGAAATTCTGGGATCTCATAGAAATGGGTTGTAAGTTTTCGCACCAAAAATTTGAAGTGTCTAGCTCCAAAAATGCCCGAGTTATGAAAGAAAGACCGCCAAAACCGGTTTTTCGGCCATATTTCTGCATAGACTCGGGATAAAAATGGATTTCATCTCCAGTTCCATGATGCTCTGAAAATGCCTGAATAAGCGAAATTTTCATTAGAATACACTTTTGAGCAAACTGAATGAAATTTTCAGAATATTTCAGGCTAATGTCGAACAACATTCCTCTAAATTTTAGTGAATTTTGGAGCTTTAAAAGTCGAAAAAACCAGAGTTTTTGTGTCTCAAAAATCGGAAAACCCAGTTTTTCGTTGATAACTCGGACATTTTTTGAGATAGAAATTTCAAATTTTTTGTGCAAAAAGTTACAACCCATTTCTTGGACATCCCAGAATTTCAGTACGAAACTCCAATCACAGAAAAAGTTATTAAGTTTTGAAAATGTTACATGTTTTTTGGGCCACCCGGTACTAAGTAAATTGCATCAAAAACCCAAATCCTGGTCTAACATCATGATTTAGGCCATTATCTGTGTTAAATAATGACGGTCAAATGAATTATAGAGGTACAGAAGCCAAGTTATAAAAGTTTCTTCTGACCTAAATCAACTGGCCTTTAATTATTTAATTTAATCGGCCCCAATTCCACCGGCTTTTTTTAACCAAAACGTACCAGCCTGTTATTGTTAAGTTGTTAAATAAGGGCCAATAAGGTAACTGTAAGTGCAACATGAACAGGAAATTGAAAAGATCCGTAATTCCAATCGAAAGTACCGAAATTAATGTACCTTTCAGATAAATTAATCTAAACAAACCGTTGAGATTATTCAAACTCCAAAGGATATAACTAAAATTAAGCTGAAAAATGCCATGCCATCTGGAAGTCTGGAAGGAGATGAACTAAATCTCAGAAATACAGAAATTGGAATTTTTGGATTGAGCCGAAATTTGTCCCGGAATTATCCAATTCCATTAACTGCACCTGCAGCACTTAATTTCCAGAAGTTAGAATATCGGTGTTGTTCTGATCGATGCCACGGTCCTTTTATGAGTCAGCAATTAGAGCATTAGGAATAAGTAAGAAGTTCAGATTAGCAGATTAGAGGATTAGGAGATTTTTGCAACTTAACAACAGTCAGCGTCTTCGGGTAAGGTTACTGCATATCCCTTGAGCAGCGTTATAGAGACTGGCCTTCCCCGTCCCAGCACTAGCAGTCTAGGATTGTCTGTCGGATATCAATCTGAATCAGCTCCAGCTCATCATAACAAACTTCCCCAAGAAACGCAGCATTTGTGTCACTGTCACAAACTTGGACGTGCCTGAGGAATAAGATATAATTAGAAACATATATTATACATGAAGAGCTCAAGAGGTGTATATATGTACCTGCAGAGAGTGTATATTATTATTTTGTACACATAAACACACACGGCTACACGGCAAATGCATCAACATTTTTTAGTTAACACACCTCCGATCAAACAGTTTATCAGCAATTTGAGTAGCTGAAGATTAGTACTGTACACCCTAATTAGCTATTTCACCAGCGTCGTCTCATGCTCTCATGCAGTTCTCACAGTATACACAAAACAAATAGTATACATAAAGCATAGTATACACTGTAATACACTCTTACACATTTAAAGCTACACATGCGCTGCTTTGCTAAATGCTGAAATTAAATACTCTCTATTACTTTTTTGTCCCAAATTTGCTAGTAAAAAGGTGTTGTTGCAGTTCTGTCCCATTTCAATGCTTTAGTGGAATAAGGGCAGGGATTGAGACTGGGGAATAAAGGCGGGGACTGAGATCAGTAGTATAAAGCAGGGATTGAGATCAGGAATAAGGGCAGGGGATTGAGACTAGTGCGTGGAATAAGGGCAGGGATTGAGATCAGTGGAATAAGGGCAGGGGATTGAGATCATGGAATAAGGGCAGGGGATTGATATCAGTGGAATAAGGGCAGGGATTGAGATCAGTGGAATAAGGGCAGGGATTGATCAGTGGAATAAGGGCAGGGTATTGAGATCAGTGGAATAAAGGCAGGGGATTGAGATCAATGGAATAAGGGCAGGGGATTGAGATCAGTGGAATAAGGGCAGGGGATTGAGATCAGTGGAATAAGGGCAGGGGATTGAGATCAGTGGAATAAGGGCAGGGGATTGAGATCAGTAGAAAAATTTGGCTTGAAACCCCCTCCCCTCCCCTTAAGGGCAGGGGATTGAGATCAATTGGGACTGAGGGTGGGGGACTGATGGTGGGGAACTTTTCATTATTTTAAGTGACATAGATATCTTTTCGGTTTAAAATAAAAGTTTCAATCTATTAATTTACTGCAGTGCCATATAGGTACTTTTTGTAAGACTCCAGCTAATTTTCACATGACGCGTCACGTCATGCGTCCCTTTTTCTTACTAATTGTGACATGACGCGTCACGTCATGCGTCCCTTTTTCTTACAAATTGTGACATGATGCATCACGTCACGATTAGTTAGAACAGGGGACGCGTCCCCTGTTTGGAAGAAAATCTAACTAATTGTGATGTGACGCGTCACGTCAATATCCTGCGCGTGCATTTCTTTCAATGAGCAGAGCGAGACCCAATGTCAAACAAGGGAACAAAAAGTAACTTATTATGTGATTTCTGACAAGTCACAAGACAAGAGGTCTAACAACTAGAGTTTGAAGTGAATTCTTCAACTTAATCTTGTTTTATTTTGCCCAAAAATACAGCAATAACATATCGACTTGACAAAATATATCTTGATATGGATCCCAATCATAATATGATTCATATCAAACAAGAATTGCGCCTGCCGGCACAATTCTTGTTATCCGTTGGTCCCGTATGCAGGCGCTTAATTTCCCTTCTCCGTTATCTTTCCCCTAGCGCTTGCCGCGCCGCGCACTCCGTGCGCGTAACCAGGGCCCTGGTTAGGGCAACCGTTGCGAGTGCATTAATTAGAGTAATTGCACGAGCTTGCGAGTGCATTAATTAGAGTAATTGCACGAGCTTGCGAGTGCAACTATTAGAGTAATTGCACGAGCTTGCGAGTGCAACTATTAGAGTAATTGCACGAGCTTGCGAGTGCAATTATGATGGTAATTCTAACACCCAAGTGTGCATTTACTGTATAATTACCCTGCCATATACGCAACAATACGTTGAAATGAGTTCAAATACGACTAATGCACGTGAAATTAGATCTGGTTGCTATATTTCAGCACGTGAGAACACGCGGACGTTTTGTAGCAATTAGGGCATTTGAAGAAATTGCTATTTACACGGGATTTTCGACTTGGTTACGTTGAAATGAGTTCAAATACGACTAAAGCACGTGAAATTAGATCTGGTTGCTATGTTTCAGCACGTGAGTTCACGTGGACGATTTGTAGAAATTAAGAAATATATCAATTCTAGTAATTCCAAGTTAGAATAACGTAGTTTTGGACTTCGTCAGGGTGAGTTACGTGGGTTAGACTTGCGTGTGGGCTAGTAACGTGGGTTCGGACTACGTTAGGGCAAGTTACGTGGGTCCAAACTGCCTTTTGGCAAGTAACATGGGTTCAAACTACATACATATGCCAAGATATCACCACCAAAACTGTTGGACGGTTGGTATAGTAACCCCCCGCGGGTTTGGATGTGACAGCGGAACCTGAAAAGAGACAAAATGGGCTGATCACATCCAAACCAGCGGGGGTTACTAGACCAACCGTCCGACGGTTTTGGTGGTGTTATATACAATTCCTTGAAATTGAATCATATAAAGTTGCAGATAACATTGACCTGAGAATAATATTATAAACGCAAAAACATGGCTGATTGGCTCAGCATTGGAAACACCCCGAACAATAAATCATAGTCTAATGAGCCACAGTTCAATTACCCATAGTCTAAGGCATAGCAACAGCCTGGGAGGGGGTGGCAAGGGGTCTGCACAGCAAAGGCACCATCACTTCCCCGCCTCCCTGTTCTGTGCTTACTAAGGGTCTCCCAGCTGGGATGTCTGGGGTCCCTGCCTTGAGGGTGCGGTGAGAGAGTCTGAGTAGGTCCTCGTAGAGAGCACATATCTTCTGGACCTCCTGCACCACGTGTACCTTGTGCTGGGAGGAGAGGTGTCCGGTGCAGGCGGCCAGGTTTCCGGAGGTGAGGGCTATCTTGCGCTGCTGCAGCGCCACCTCCACTCTGGAGAGGAAGTCCAGCAGAGTGTCTCTGTCTCTGGACAGGGAGGAGGAGGTCCCCTGCAGCGCCACCACCTGTCCCGCCAGACTCTCCTTCTCGCTCTGCAAGGTGGCTACTTGCCGGGCCACTGCCCGGGACTCCACTGTCTGCTGCCTCTCTACTAACTGAAAGCAGTGAATTGCGGGGGATATACGACTACTCAAGCTTCCATGTACTCAAGCTTCCATGGGTTAGAGCATAATGGAATGATCATCAAACCACACCTAACTCTAACCTTGAGATCAGAGAGATCCTTCACGGCTTCCTCCAGTGTCTCTGACCTTTCTTTGAGCAAAGTTGCAGTGTTCTCGTAGCTCCTTTCCAAATCCTTGAGTCGATGCCGGAGGTTCATGGCTTCTTCCCTAAGAGTAGTTATTGGTCGTGTAGCAGAGTGGAGTGCCAAAGGCACGACACGATGTTACACGACCAATAACGCTCTTATTTTTCGCTATGGAGATAAGAGGGATCGATTGCCGTCAAAAAAGTTGACCTAAATGCATGCATTCATGCATTTTCATTCACGTGACTTTGTGCACCAATAGCAGCCCGCTACGGGCCTCCCCTGACCCTGCCTCGCGGCATTATAGCTTCTACTAGTGACTTCAATGCTGCTACATTACTGGCTGATATGTCTGCCACGTCAGTGCCACGTGCTACGCATAATTCACTCTAGAACACGTGACCCGGTCAGGTTGAATGGAGGAAAAATATGGGAACGGCGAAGAAACGGAGGAGAAAATACGAGAATTATGGAACGGCAATCTCAGGAGGATCAGCCGCGGTATTTGTAATTGATAGGAAGTAAATGCAGTCACTTCGAAATTTTTACGGATTGTGCGCTTGCTCTTCTCATTTGCTGTTGACTAATAAGTTTCTGCTCCGGAGTTCACAGATAGTATCCATCATGTGCGCTCAACTACATAAACCGTATGATGGAAGATAAACATGCTAATTACTAAAAAGGTGGTACCCAGGTCACGGCACAATCTACCTTAGTACACTTAAGAACGGCATCACGTAATTTGCGCGCACTTTAAGATCGGAGCACTTTATTAGTGCGGTTTTTCATGAGATCGAAAACGATGTGTAAATATGAATAAAATTTGAAATTTTCCTCTTGATATCGAGACATCATATTCATAGGACCAGCAATATACAATTTTGCAATTATGACAAGAAACAAATTTTCAACAGTAATATGTTGTATTATATGGCTCCCAAGCCCTTATTTGCTATCATGTACATAGTAGTATTGAAGGGTTACTAACCTGAACCAGGTTAATAACCCGTTATATTGAGTCCCTGAGACGGGTTATTAGTCCAGATCGACCGAATAACCCCAACGACATTAAGAGTAATTTTTCAATTAAACAATCTTAATCTTGGCTGCAGAATCACATTCGTCGCAACAGCAATTAGAGCTTCTCAAAGTCAGAGGAGTCAAAAATTAGCTGCTCTGAATCAGTCTTAACGAAATCCATGAAAGCAAACGGCGATTGAAACACATACTGTTCATCCGGGTTTACAATTTATTTCCGGTATCACGGTTTGACATGACTCTGTACTCGAGAATCGAGATGAATCATGAACCACAATTAGAAATGTTAAAACTTTCTGCCAAACAAATTAGCGGTAGACTCTTATAGCGTCATTATCATGCGTAGAAGTAGCGAATTAAAAGTACCGACCAAGCTGCCTTATATGTGATATCCAACTCTAATTCTTATGGAATTTCAAGAATTACTATGATGTTCAGGTGAAGGGGAAAACGTGTATCGCTTCATTAAGTTACCGGTTCAACACATGAAGATGAACGAATTATCTAACTATAATCCGTGGTAATTCATTTTGATTCGGCCTGTAACTGCGTAACTACGTAATTCTGTACTGCATATTTGAGTTTTCAATACTTTAAAAACTAAATGTAATTAGCCCTGTGAATAAGATTACCAATGGGTCTTGCTTCCGGAAGTCTGCAGCTCCCATCGAAAGACCATTATTATCCATGTTTTAACTACGTTTAATGAGTGGTTTCGCCATATAATATCACTATTAACCTCAGTAAAGATAAGTAACATCTAGTTTTGAACTCGGCTTCGCCTCGTACAAAACACATCATTATTGAACTCGGCTTCGCCTCGTACAATAATGCATATATATGTTGCTCGCTGCGCTCGCAACATATATCATGTTACTAATCTCTACTTCGGTTAATAGTTCTATAGTATCCATTATTTTAATCTACAAACTACAGTACAGAAGTGCTGCAGTTTGGACCGTGCATATCTCAGAAAGGCAGCATAATAATTTCATTCTTTAAACTATTGAAGTTTTAGCTGACGGTCATGATTCATTAATTCATGCCCGAAAAAACCAAAATCGGAAAAAACGCAAAATTCATAAAATTGTTCACTTAATTAGCATACACTTAATTTTATGCGCACTTAATTACTGTACACTTAATTAGTGCGGTTTTTTCCAAACCGCACTAATTAAGTGACGCCGTTCTTAAGTGTACTAAGGTATTTGCCTAATGTCTATTGTAGCATTACTGTAATCTACACCATTCGCAACGCCTATGATCGTATCCATGAATGAATGAAGTTCCAATTATGACGACATAGGATTAGGAATTGGGGTGTTTTTAAAAAGCAATCACTACGTGTTCATTAAGTCTTAATTTCGATACGTTTTCATAACCCGCCGACGAAAAATTTTAAGTATTTTGTTTCGGGATTCTCCTATGAAGCAACTATGCTTTCCCACTCGTTTGGCATCCAGAATATTCATATTGGCCCTTATCCAAGTTATTTCACTCCATAGGTAATAGATATCATCATGATTCACGTACATGGGTGCAGCAACTTCTTTGAAATGAGCTCATTATCAGGTATCAAAGTAGCAAGCTAATAACATACGACCGCCTATTTTTCGTGCGTGGATATTTGCAACTTTGCTATAGTAAGTTGGGAATCAGATTAAACTGCAGGGGCAGGTCAAGTCATAGTCACGTGACAGGGTCACGTGACCCTGTCACGTGGTAGCAGCCTATCAGAAGGTTCGTCACGTGGTCACCACGTGACCACTAGGTGGCTACCACATGACAGGCACGGCCAACGGAGCGAAAAATAATGATATTTAGACAGTGCAAAGTGTGTGTCACTTTGGTATGTTGGTATTTGCATCTACATACTACCTACAAAAGTGCCGTTAACAGGATTAAACATGAATAGTCCACAAGAGCACTAAACCCCTGTCTGGACAGGAACATAACAATGTCAATTCATAATAAATAAATATTCAGTGTCAGTTTTAGCACCAAATATTGATTTGTGCTTATATAAATTTGGGCTTATATAGTTATATCAAGGGTGTCAACCCCCACGACAACGCGTTACATTTCGTTGATTTGCTCGTAATGGACCTGCTAACCTGTGACACTCTTCTCTGGACATGACCGAAGCCAGTTCTTTCATAACAGTCTCATGCTTGGTGAGAGGCACTGTCTCGAATGCCTGAAAAAGGATTACCGCATTAGTCCTGGCAGAAGGAATTTATACTCGCATAGCTGAGTGTCCACCATAACTTCATAAGCTGTCCCAAAATTTGCAATCAGCAACCATCCAAGCTACTTCCGCCACTGCGCCATGAAATAGGTAAAAATTTTGCGAGCGGGATGCAAAATGAGCAAAAATTTCTGCTTTGGAGGAAACTTTTTAATTTTTGGATATGAGAAACTCGGCCAGTGGACCGGTGAAACCTAAGTCAAACTCCGCGACAGTGTTTACTCACCAAAGTCTGGTGGTGTTGTCCATGAGGCTAATTTTTGAAAAATAGCCTCCACTATGGAGGCTATATTAGCCTCCACTAGCCTCCATTAGCCTCCACTCGCCTCCACTCAAGAATTAGCCTCCATTAGCCTCCACAGAAATTTAAAAAGTCATTTTTGTGGAGGCTAAAAAGCCTCCATATGGAGGCTAATGGAGGCTAATGGAGGCTGAGTGGAGGCTAAGTGGAGGCTGAGTGAGCCTAAATCAATAAGCCTACAAAACAAATTTCTTTGCTGAAAATGGTGATTTATGTGTACCAAAAGTACTAATGTGAAAAACAATATATAGCTTCAAACTTTCAGACAGCTCCAACTGTCCTACACTCAGCCTCCACTAGGCTCCACTCAGCCTCCACTAGGCTCCACTAGGCTCCACTCAGCCTCCACTAGGCTCCACTCAGCCTCCACTAGGCTCCACTTAGCCTCCACTCAGCCTCCACTAGGCTCCACTTAGGCCCCACTAGCCTCCACTAGGCTCCACTCAGCCTCCACTAGGCTCCACTGGCCACCACTAGCCTCCACTAGCCTCCACTAGGATCCAATAGGCTCCACTAGCCTCCACTAGGATCCATTCAGCCTCCACTAGGCTCTTCTCAGCCTCCACTAGGCTCCACTCAGCCTCCACTAGGCTCCACTAGGCTCCACTCAGGCCCCACTAGCCTCCACTAGGCTCCACTCAGCCTCCACTAGGCTCCACTGGCCACCACTAGGCTCCACTAGCCTCCACTAGGATCCACAGGCTCCACCAGCCTCCACTAGCTCCATTCCAGCCTCCACTAGGCTCCACTCAGCCTCCACTAGGCTCCACTCAACCTCCACTAGGCTCCACTCAGCCTCCACTAGGCTCCATTCAGCCTCCACTAGGCTCCACTAGGCTCCACTCAGCCTCCACTAGGCTCCACTTAGCTCCACTAGCCTAGTGGAGGCTAGTGGAGCCTAGTGGAGGCTAGTGGAGCCTAGTGGAGGCTGAGTGGAGCCTAGTGGAGGCTGAGTGGAGGCTAATGGAGGCTGAGTGGAGGCTGCGTGGAGGCTAGTGGAGGCTAAATTTTTGGTTTAGCCTCCACTAGCCTCCACTCAAGAATTAGCCTCCATTAGCCTCCACAGAAATTTAAAAAGTCATTTTTGTGGAGGCTAAAGCCTCCATATGGAGGCTAATGATAATGGAGGCTGAGTGGAGGCTAAGTGGAGGCTGAGTGGAGCCTAAATCAATAAGCCTACAAAACACAAATTTCTTGCTGAAAATGGTGATTTATGTGTACTAATGTGAAAACAATATAGCTTCAAACTTTCAGACAGCTCCAACTGTCCTACACTCAGCCTCCACTAGGCTCCACTCAGCCTCCACTAGGCTCCACTAGGCTCCACTCAGCCTCCACTAGGCTCCACTCAGCCTCCACTAGGCTCCACTCAGCCTCCACTCAGCCTCCACTAGGCTCCACGCCGTCCCCCACTAGCCCCACTAGCTCCACTCAGCCTCCACTAGGCTCCACTGGCCACCACTAGCCTCCACTAGCCTCCACTAGGATCCAATAGGGCTCCACTAGCCTCCACTAGGATCCATTCCCAGCCTCCACTAGGCTCTTCTCAGCCTCCACTAGGCTCCACTCAGCCTCCACTAGGCTCCACTAGGCTCCACTCCCAGGCCCCACTAGCCTCCACAGGCTCCTCAGCCTCCACTAGGCTCCACTGGCCACCACTAGGCTCCATCAGCCTCCACCAGATCCACAGGCTCCCACCAGCCTCCCAGCTCCATCAGCCTCCACTGGCCTCCACTCAGCCTCCACTAGGCCACCTCAACCTCCACTAGGCTCCACTCAGCCTCCACCAGGCTCCATTCAGCCTCCACTCAGCCTCCACTCTAGCCCACCAGCCCAGTGGGGCCAGTGGAGCCTCAGTGGAGGCTAGTGGAGCCTAGTGGAGGCTGAGTGGAGCCCAGTGGAGGCTGAGGAGACTAATGGAGGCTGAGTGGAGGCTGCGTGGGAGGCTAGTGGAGGCTGAATGGAGCCTATGGAGGCTGAGTGGAGCTCAGTGGAGGCTGAGGAGCCTAGTGGAGGGCGGAGGCTGAGTGGAGCCTAGTGGAGGCTGAGTGAAGCCTAGTGGAGGCTGAGTGGAGCCTAGTGGAGGCTGAGTGGATTCTAGTGGAGGCCTAGTGGTGCCACTAGACTTTGGTCTATGTTACAAATGTACTCTTTTGTAAAAACATGGAGGCTAGCATATTATCTGTGTTTTTCATGATTTTAGCCTCCATTTGAGGCTATAGCCTCCACTAGCACTGTCAAAATAGCTTCCATAGAATCCAAAAAATGACTTTTTAAATTTCCGTGGAGGCTAATGGAGGCTAAATCTTGAGTGGAGGCTAGTGGAGGCTAAACCAAAAATTTAGCCTCCATGGAGGCTGAGTGGAGGCTAGTGGAGCCTAATGGAGGCTGGGTGGAGGCTAATTAGCCTCCATAGTGGAGGCTATTTTTCGAGATTAGCCTCATGCCTCCACTAGCCTCCGTGGAGGCTAATTTTTGAAATTAGCCTCCACTTAGCCTCCACTCAGGCTCCACTCAGCCTCCATGGAGGCTAATGGAAGCTAATGGAGGCTAATTTTTGTTGTGTTCCTGTGGTACCATTTTGCCACCCCAGGTATCCTCCTCTGGACGAATGTCCATCTGTGGCAAAGAGCCTTGGTGAAAGCAGTATAGGCTGCTTGTGGGTCGTCCTTACCAATCTCAGTCAGTTCCGGTAAAGGACATAGAAAGTTGGAATATTGCCCTCTTTTTCCTGGGATTTTCCCTCCTTTTTGTTGAAAAAACTACCCTCCGAACGGGTTTTCATTTTTCAACAGTCGGAAGTTATGGGTCCATCCCGATTCTTGCAAAAATCGGCTGTATTACAAATCGGCTGTATTCTGTTGCCTTTCCACCACTTCACTTTGCTAACTTCTCACCTCCAAAACAACAAACCAAGGCAGCCGCAAGGTCGGGGTGCTCTTGCCAGGCATTGCCTGGCCCCCTCGGGCGCGCGCCCCGACTCGAAAAAAATATGGGGCAGACAACGTCTGGCAAGGGTGCTCGGAGCCCACAACGTCCCTGACCCACACTGCTTCACTTGTGCGCACAAGTTGAGGGTCGCGCGCAGCAACACAAAACAATAACACTAGCCAAGTACCAGATTGATAAACATTCGCTACCGCGCGTTCCGTAAAGTTACTAACCACATTTTCCAACTGTTGCACTTTTCTGCTGAGGATTTCAGTCTGTTCCGCAGCACCCTTCAAGTCCCTCACTTCCTTTTGCCAGTGATTTACTTTAGCCATAAGGTTTCTTCTTTCAGTTTCAACAGAATGTAACCTTTCTGTTAGACTCAAGACGAACGTCTTTACAGTTAGTATCGGCTGAAGTGATTAAATCTTTTATTAGTACAGTCCAAATTGGATTTAAAAGTGGACAAATTCGACCCCAAGCGACTTTGCGTGGTTTCCTTGGTTTTTCGCATGAAAAATCGATCTTTCCACACCTCTCCGAATTGCGGAAAGTGCCGAAAAATCGATTTTTAGCCAAGGCGCAGCCGACTGATATATATCTCGGTTTAGTAAGGTTGTAGAGACTTCATCATGGTTCTAAAAAGCTAAAATGTGCTCAATTACCGTGTTTATATATGACTTTTCAATAAACTTATGCTCTAAAATGCTCACAAACCGAGTTATGGGCCAAAAACCATTCTTTGGGGGACCTGCATGGCCTAATGTAGGGTTTTCGGTATCTTGGTTTAGTAAGGTTGTAGTAAGGCCAGGTAGCGCAGTGGTTTAGGGTGTCGTGCTTTCAATCGAGAGGTTGGCGGTTCGATTCCCGGCGGTGCCTATCGTGCTAAGGGTGAGAACTCTCACCTAAGCAGCCACACGGTTCACTCAGCCGAGCGTACAGGAAACTGTACGGGAGGGTTAAATGAGGAGCTGGCAGCTGCCCATTGCAGCGAAGTCTCGGGCGACGAAAGTATGGATTAAACTTCCTTAACCGTCACTGGCTTGATTACACTTGAATCCTTCGATTCCTTTCATTGGCTGTAACAGCTGTTGGAATAGAAGTAAAACCATCTAAATAAAAGAGACTTCCTCTTGGGCGCAAAATATGAGCAATGGCCATTTTATTTACAACTTGTTAATAAACATATTATGCTCTAGAATGCTCACAAACCGAGTTATTGGCCAAAAACCATTGTTGGGGCACCCTATAATAATCCTATATACCAGGTGAACTGCAGTTCATATGAAGTCGCGGCGCACTTCAATCTTCATATGAATTCAAATGAATTCATGAGTTCATATGAATGCGTTTACCAGTTCATATGAATTTCATATGAATTCCACGGAGTTCATCTCGTAGTTCATCCCGTAGTTCACTTAAATGAACTAATTCATTCATATGGAATGATATGCATCTCAGTTCACTAAATTTTGGCGAACTATTTGGCTATATACTGGGTGAACTGCAGTTCATATGAAGTCGCCGCGCACTTCAAATGAATTCATATGAGTTGATATGAATGCGTTTACCAGTTCAATAAATTTCAAAATGAGTGAACTTCATATGAACTTCACATGAATTCATATGAACTTCATATGAACTCCACCAAGTTCATATGAACTTCATATGAATTCATATGAATTCATTAAACACGGATGAACTAGTTCACCAAAATTTAGTGAACTGAGATGCATATGAATTCATATGAATGAACTAGTTCATTAAAGTGAACTACGAGATGAACTTTGAGATGAACTCCGTTGAACTGCGCTGAACTGCGTTGAACTACGTTGAACTGCGTTGAACTGGAGTTCATCTGAGTTCATTTGAGTTCACCTGAGTTCATGTCACTCAATGCAAACAGTATTTGTTATATCGGAAAAACTTAGCTTTACACCAGATGGTTGCTTAAGAATACGCCGAACCGACTGTATGTTACTGTTAGTGTTATCCTACCCTCCACAGCGAGCACTTATTTTACGCAACACGTCCTTATAAATTATGGTTAGGGATAAGAAAGTTATAATGTAGATAGTAATGTTGTCTGAGGTGCCAGGTGTTCAATGACTTGACTCGACGACTAGACTCGACTCGACGACTCGACTCGACTTGACTTGACTCGACGACTCGACTCGACTCTACTCGACTCGACGTCTCGATTCGACGACTCGACTCGACTCGACTCGACTCGACGTCTCGATTCGACGACTCGACGACTCGACGACTCGACTCGACGACTCGACTCGACGACTCGACTCGACTCGACTCGACTCGACTCGACTCGACGACTCGACGACTCGACTCGACGACTCGACGACTCGACGACTCGACGACTCGAAGATTCGACTCGAAGATTCGACAGATGAAATCGAAGACTCGACGAATAAACTGGACAACTCGAGTCGAGTCGTCGTGTCGAGTCGTCGTGTTGTCGAGTTGAGTCGAGTCGTCGAGACAAGACGTATCTAGAGTCGTCAAATAGAGTCGTCGAGTTTGGCATCGAGTCGTCGAGTCGAGTCACTGGTCGTAGAGTTACTTCGTAGCTCTGGAGTTAATTCATGACGTAAAAAGTGATTTTTTTAGTTGCCAGACAGGGGCGTAGCCAGGGGGAGGCGACACAGGCGGCCGCCTCCTCCTTTTTGGACAGATGATATGAAAATTTTTTCATTATGATAAGATGAGAGCTTTGGGCCAACAAAAACAACATTAAACAGGTTTTTAATGTAACTCACCGTCCCCTTTTCAGAAATATGTCTACGCCCCTGTTGTCACGTGACTGTACAGTGTACACTTAACTAGAATACGAAAAACCGTTTTTGGAAGAGCTCAAGACTTGAGTCTGATTTAACTATTAAAAGAGTGGTTTAAATTCAATGGTCAATATTTGATTCTGGAAGCCCTTTTAGTGAAATGGATCAGAATGCAGCTAATTTGGTGAAGTTAAACAGCCTCTTTAAAATTGAAAAAAGCCTTTCAATAGGTGACGTCACTCAGCAGTCAACCGGAATGGGAGACTTATCGGGCATAGATCAGAGCAGCAACGCCACAAGGGCCCCATGGTATTGGTAGCGCCACGTTGACGCCAGGGCAGTGCCATGGTGTAAGCCACCAAGTGAGCTGTGTGTTAGCAGCCCCAACGGGCCTGCAGGTAAGGTTGATAAAGTTATTACTTACGTTATGCATGGTATACTGTTGCCGCAGTCTCTTCTGGCCTCTAGCTATCTGATGCAGCAGACTGACCCCGTACACCTCCACACTTAACCTGACGTGGTTGTGATGCATCATCTTACTAGTACCTCCAATTGACAATGCAACTATACATCCACTTGAAGAGACAACCCAACGGGTTTTCTCGTGTTAACATAAATTAACATTGTAATTGACTAACGTGTCGTCAGAACTGTTGTTGTAAATGGCTGATATCAGTTTGTCTGTAGTGTCAGCTAGTGGTGTACACCGCCATTTCCTCAAAGACGCAGACACCAGCTTGTCGAGATCCTCGCTTTCTAACCACCTGCAGATTAAGCATTGTCACTGTGTTTATTAAATCAAGACTCACTTGATTGGGTTGATCCCTTGTGGTACCCCCACCATGTAACTGTGTTTATTAAATCAAGACTCACTTGATTGGGTTGATCCCTTGTGGTACCCCCACCATGTAACTGTGTTTATTAAATCAAGACTCACTTGATTGGGTTGATTCCTTGTGGTACCCCCACCATGTAACTGTGTTTATTAAATCAAGACTCACTTGATTGGGTTGATCCCTTGTGGTACCCCCACCATGTAACTGTGTTTATTAAATCAAGACTCACTTGATTGGGTTGATTCCTTGTGGTACCCCCACCATGTAACTGTGTTTATTAAATCAAGACTCACTTGATTGGGTTGATTCCCTTGTGGTACCCCCACCATGTAACTGTGTTTATTAAATCAAGACTCACTTGATTGTGTTTACAAATCAAGACTCACTTGATTGGGTTGATTCCTTGTGGTACCCCCCTTCATGTAACTGTGTTCATTAAATCAAGACTCACTTGATTGGGTTGATTCCTTGTGGTACCCCCACCATGTAACTGTGTTTATTAAATCAAGACTCACTTGATTGGGTTGATTCTTTGGTACCCCCACCATGTAACTGTGTTTATTAAATCAAGACTCACTTGATTGTTGATCCCTGTGGTACCCCACCATGTAACTGTGTTTATTAAATCAAGACTCACTTGATTGGGTTGATCCCTTGTGGTACCCCCACCATGTAACTGTGTTTGTTAAATCAAGACTCACTTGATTGGGTTGATCCCTTGTGGTACCCCCACCATGTAACTGTGTTTATTAAATCAAGACTCACTTGATTGGGTTGATCCCTGTGGTACCCCACCATGTAACTGTGTTTAAATCAAGACTCACTTGATTGTTGATTCCTTGTGGTACCCCACCATGTAACTGTGTTTATTAAATCAAGACTCACTTGATTTGGTTGATCCCTTGTGGTACCCCACCATGTAACTGTGTTTATTAAATCAAGACTCGCTTGATAGGGTTGATTCCTTGTGGTACCCCCCTTCATGTAACTGTGTTCATTAAATCAAGACTCAGGGGAAGGGGCTGGGGGACCTAGTGGAGGCTGGGGGGCCTAGTGGGGGGGGAGTGGGGGGGGGCCTGTGGAGGCTGAGGGGGGGGGCCCTAGGGGGGAGGGGCGGGGGGAGGGGGGTGGGGGGGGATAGTTGGGGGCGGGTCCGGGGAAGTTTGGGGAAGTTATATTGTTTTTCACATAAGTACACATAAATTACCATTTTCAGCAAGAAATTTTGTGTTTTGTAGGCTCATTGATTTAGGCTCCACTCAGCCTCCACTTAGCCTCCACTCAGCCTCCACTAGCCTCCACTAGCCTCCACTAGGCTAGTGGAGCTAAGTGGAGCCTAGTGGAGGCTGAATGGAGCCTAGTGGAGGCTGAATGGAGCCTAGTGGAGGCTGAGTGGAGCCTAGTGGAGGCTGAATGGAGCCTAGTGGATGCTGAGTGGAGCCTAGTGGAGGTTGAGTGGAGCCTAGTGGAGGCTGAGTGGAGCCTAGTGGAGGCTGAATGGAGCCTAGTGGAGGCTAGTGGAGCCTATTGGATCCTAGTGGAGGCTAGTGGAGCCAGGTGGTGGCCAGTCAGGGTTGTAATAAAAACCTCCTTTTGCACAATAAATTTGTTATTTGTTGTGAGTGTAATGCTATTGCTCATGACAAATGTGCCGAAAAATTGTTTAATTTTGACCAAATTTGTGATACTTGGCACTGCTTCAAGTGTCATCTTAACCAAATTAAGCGATATAATCCATTCAACAATCTTTATAGAGACAGCCATCTCCCAGATGATTCGGATGCTATTGTAGAAATTGAATCAATACCTATCGAAAATCCTGAATTCATGCAAAAATTATTGTTATACTGACTTAGAGAAAATATCTGATGACATTAAATTAAACTTCTCTTTACTATTTAATAATATTGATGGGGCAGCATCGAACTTTGAAACATTTATAACACAAATTGAACAGTACAACTTCCCAGTTATTGGGATCTCTGAAACGAATTTAGATGAAGAACATGGGGCACTTTATAACATTCCAGGTTACAACTCGGTCTTCCAGTCAAAAATTGATGGGAAGGCAAAAGGAAGTGGTTTAGGACTATACCTTAGGGATAACCTTATTTACACTCACTGCATAGAACTCAGCCAATGTACCAAAAATCTCGAAACTTTGTTTGTTAAAGTCACAAATCTTGCTAGCTCATTAATTCTAGGTGTAATCTACCGTCCCCCTAGTGCTGAAAGTGTGAAAAGATCTATAGATGAACTTGAATCGATACTCAAGCAGTTGCCATCTGATAACGTCTATATTTTTGGAGACTACAATATTGACCTTTTAAAACCTGGCCCAGACCAAAATAAACTTGAAGAATTTCTTTTTGCAAATAGTTTATTCCCTACTGTATCTACAGCTACTCATTTCAAACCTGGTTGTGAACCATCTTGTATTGATAATATTGCCACCAACTCCTCTGAGAAAATACTTATTTCTGGAACACTTGACCCTCTTGTATCGCACCATTCACCAGTTTTCTGTTATATTAACATAGACAAGGGAGTTGAAAATGAACCAAGATCAAAATCTCTACCTAGGTATGACTATAGTGAATCCAATCTTGAAAAATTTGTTATCTCATTAGAAGAAAAATTAAGCTCTACAAACACTTTTGAAATAAATCTAGAGGGATTTGACAAATTTCATGAGATAATTAAGGATACCATGGATGAAATTTTCAAAACTGATCCATCAAAAATGAGTAGCCGTAGAAACAGACTTGTCAACCCATGGATTACAACAGGTATCATTAACTCAATTGAAGAAAAAGCAGCTTTGTATAATAAATGGAAGCGGACTGTGACAAAAGCTAATAAGACTGGTAATACATCATTTTACTCTGATTATAATGAATACCGTAGGAAACTTAAGAAAATAATAATACAAGCTAAACGACTACATACATACAAGCAATTTCAAACTGCTCAGGGAAATTGTAAGAAAACATGGCAACTTATTAATGAGCTTCGTGGTAAAACATTAAAGAAAACGAAACCATACTTTATCATAAATGCTGAAATTATTACTAACCGTAGAAATATTGCAAATGAATTTAATAATTATTTTCTATCTATAGCAACTTAACTGAATTCAACAGAATGCGATGGATATGGCCTTGATCTGTCTCAATTGCCAAAATTTGCTGACTATCTTAACAAATCGGTGTGTAATAACATTTATTTGAATAGCTGTAATGAAACAGAGATAGCAGAAATCATAACAGAATTAAGCTCAGCCAAAGCTAGTGACATTCCAGTCAGGGTTCTGAAAGCATGTAAGGATACCATTGCTTCAAGTCTAACTAAGTTTTTCAATAGTTTCATGGAAATATCGGTATTTCCTGACAGTCTAAAAATAGCACAAGTGACTCCAATATTTAAAAAGGGTGATGCACAGCTTATTGAAAATTATAGGCCAGTATCTTTACTCCCAATATTTGGAAAAATCTTTGAAAAAATTATTTATGCAAGACTAGCAAATTTTCTATCTGCTGAAAACATTATTTGTAGTCAGCAGTTTGGATTTAGGAAAAATCACTCCACAGTGCATGCTGTTAATTATAGTGTAGATGTGATCTTACAGGGAATGCAATCTCAAAAACATACTTTGGGTATATTTATCGACCTTAGCAAAGCGTTTGATACAATTAACCATGAAATTATGTTGTCTAAACTCAGTAACTATGGAATACGTGGTAAGTGCCTAGCCCTTCTAAGTAGCTATTTAAACACACGGCAACAAGTAGTAAGATTTGACAACGAGATATCTAACTCTGGGACAATTAAATATGGAGTTCCACAAGGATCAGTTCTTGGTCCACTCTTATTTATTATTTACATCAATGACATAGTCAACTGTTGTAAAAGCCCTTGTAAATTTGTATTATTTGCAGATGATACTAATATATTTGTTACAGCAGATACAGAGCATGAAGCATATAAGTTAGCAAATAGGACACTAGAAGATCTGCAGCTCTTTATGTCTAGTAATCAACTACATATAAATTTAAGCAAATGTACATTTATGCACTTTAAACCAAACCTTAATCATGAAGAAAGGAAAGTTTGTGCAAGATCACAGGCCCACTCTGACCACATAGAAAATCGTATATTTATAAGAGGAGTAAGAATTAAAAAAGTTGATAAAGTACGCTTTTTAGGCATAATTATAGATGACAAACTTACTTGGGAAGCTCATATAAAGCATTTAGAATCTAGGCTGCTTTCCAGTATTACCATGATAAAACGGATCCGGAAATTTGTGCCAAAAACTATCCATAGGCAGTTATATTTCTCACTCTTTCAGTCACACATGACCTATGGAATTTCAGCATGGGGTGGTGCATGTGTGAGTAAGCTAACAAAAATTCTTAGTCTACAGAAACGGTGTGTTAGAATTCTTTTTGGAAGCAAACCAAGCTTTGATCATGTAGAGTTTTATGAAACATGTGCTCGAGTGAGACCTTTTGAAATCTACAGAAAGGATTCTGATAATGTAAGTCAATTTTTGCTCGAAAATACAAAACCATTGTTTAATGACAATGATCTTCTTGTTGTGCACCATCTCTACTCACTCAATGTAATAATAGATGCTTTTAAAATCAAGAAAAATCATTTACCTATAGCTTTAAATAGTCTGTTAAATGTAAGTCGAACCAGAAAACGCCAGCTTTTACTTAATGTACCAAAATCTACTCTGATGACATCACAAAATAATTTTGCATATAAGGCAGCTGTGACCTGGAATTGTTTGATGCCACATGTTCTAAACGCACCATCTGCTGACAAAATTTCTAATGTAGTGATCCCTGGATCTTGCGAAAATTCTGACTTAACAACACCAGTTGGATACGTAAAAAGCCAAGTGAGGAAAATTCTGATGAGCATACAGAGTCTGGGAGATGTCAACAAGTGGCTAACTGATGGCTCAAATACGAACCTTAAAAACATGTCATCTGTTTTGCCTAAATAGATTTTCAAATAAGTCTTACTTATCTAACTCTAAGCATTATAGGGGGGGGGGTGTCACTGTCCCAATTGTCCCAAACTCAAGAAAAAGTGGATTGGGACAGGGACAATTGGGACATTTGGGACAAATGGGACAATTGGGACAAATGGGACAGTAAAAATGGAACAAATGGGACTCAAAAAAGTGAATGTGGACTGGGACAATTGGGAAATTTGGGACAAATGGGACAATTGGGACAAATGGGACAGAGAAAATGGAACAAATGGGACTCAAAAAAGTGAATGCAGACTGGGACAAATGGGACATTTGAGGAAAACAAGAAAATTGAGGAAAACAAGAAAATTTATTTTACACAAACAAAATAAATATAAATATTAATTGTCAGAGATAAAGATGATTCCAAAAAACTCAGGTGGTAAAGGATTTGAGTGGTAATGCTGAAAATTGTTCTCTGTGAAGCTGTTCTAAAAATTATATTCCTTGTCATTTTTGAAACTTGAAATTTAGTTTAGCACATGCTTAACTGAGCTCAATTGTTTGCATGGAACTGATTGAGTATGGAAATTCACTTTAAATACTTAGATAGACAATTAGGCAACGAGGCACTTTTTGGGGTCGTTGTTTTAATACATTGAGCTTATATCAAATCTCATATCAAATCCTTTATTCTGAGTAATAACTTACAATTCTTAATCAAGCCAATACTGTTTTTAGCAATGATATTGTCGATATTGCGGCAAATGACCACATTGCAAAATCGCCGACTCGGCGCCGATCGGCGCCCGTCCGGCGCCGATCAGCGCTGATCGGCGCCGATCGGCGCTGGTCGGCGCTGATCGGCGCCGATCAGCGCCGGCTAGGCGCCGATCGGCGACACCGCCGATCGGCGCTGATCGGCGCCGATCAGCGCCGATGGGAAATCGGCAGCTTTTCATCGGCGGTCGTCGGCGCTGATCGGCGCCGATCAGCGCCGATCAGCGCCGATCGGCGCCGATCAGCGCCGGCCAGCCCCCGATCGGCGCCAACAGCGCCGATCTGCCCCCGATCGGCGCCGATCAGCGCCGATAAAAACACCTGTATAAGGGAAGCTGTCTGGTGCATTTTATTCCAGATTTCCCCGTGATTTTCCCATCGGCGCCGATCGGCGCTGATCGGCGCCGATCGGCGCCGATGGGGAATTTTTAAAAAAATTTCAAAATTTGACAAGAAAATTAGATATTCGCGGATTTTATCGCATTTGACCGACTCTAACTATCAGGATTATGTTATGGTTTGTAATTATATATGTTTTATATGCTTTGACGTCATTGTCATACTCATAGATAATGAAGGCTCCTATTTACATGGGAGGCCGACCTAATTAACTTAAAATGTAAGAATACCTGATGATAATATTAATACGTCATATTAGGGTTTGAATCAGGGTATGGGTTACGGTTTGGGTTAGGGTTTGGAAAAGAGTTTGGGTGAGGGTTTGATAAGGGTTAACTCAACCCCTAAAATCTTATCCCCGAACCGACCAAAACCGTAACCCAAACCGTTACCCAAACACTAACCCAAACCCAAACCCTAAGCCAAATCCTAAACCAAACCCAAACCAAAACCCTAACCCAAAACCTAACCCAAACCAAACCCAAACCAAATCCTAATCTAAACCCTAACCCAAAATTTAACCCAAACCCGAACCCTAACCCAAGCCCTAATCCAAACACAAAACCAACCCCTAACCCAAACCTTAACCCAAACCCTAACCAAAACCCTAACCCTTACCCAAACCCTAACCCAAGCCCAAACCCGAACCAAAACCCTAACCAAAACTCTAACCCAAACTCAAACCCTAACCGGAACCCAAACCTCACAAAA
Organism: Beroe forskalii; assembly: GCA_011033025.1. Classification (NCBI taxonomy): domain Eukaryota; kingdom Metazoa; phylum Ctenophora; class Nuda; order Beroida; family Beroidae; genus Beroe; species Beroe forskalii. Next base: position 31,719 of record WFMF01000004.1, on the reverse strand, counting down.
CAATCCTATATCCAACTATCTTATCTCCACCCACTTTTAGTTTTCGAGATAATCAAAAAAAACTAATTATCCTCCAATACTGCTTGATTGGAAATTTTTTTAGCATCTATTATTTTATATTGGGTTATTGTCTATGGATCTCAATCATTGCTTTTTTATCAATGCTAAAGCAGGTTGGAAAATCAGCATTTGAATTTTTAAAATTGGAGTTAGGATAATTGGTTTGTTAATTATTTGGAGATAAGATAGTTGTGGATTTAGGATAGTTCAAATTTACTGATTTTAATGATAGTATTTGGAGTTAGGATAATCAGTATTCTAATTATCTGGAGATAGGATATTTGTGGATTTAAGAATAATCAGAGTTATGATTTCAATGATATTAGTCGGAGTTAAAAGATAGAAACAAATGGAGTTAAGATAGTCAAAAAATGAGAAATATTCAAAACAGTCACTGTTCTGAGTATATTATTTTGGAGTTAGTAAGTTAGTATACTCGACTTGTATAGAATATCACCTATGGCAAGATTCAATTAATATACAGTTGGGGGATTGTAGCCCAAAAGAACCTAGCCCTACCCTATTTTTCGATTCTTGGGCTGGGTTTTTTTTTGGTTTTTTAGGTTTTTGGGTTACATTTTATTAATTTCTGGGGCTTTTTCCAATGAATTTTAACTTAAAAATCAGTTGTTTTTGAACTTATATTTTACATTCAGTGGCTCTTAAAGTTTATTTGATACGGTTATTTTCATGCTTCCAGAGCTTGAAGGGCTAAGGTATCACCTAACAGTGAAATGTACAATATTGCATGCCTAACTGGAAACTCTTGATGACCTTCTGGCTTCTGGTGACTCTTGCCTCAGTGACTGGTGACTTATGCCAGACCCAGCTTGTAACTCTTGCCTAACTCACTGGTGACTATAACCTGTTCAATGGGACCTCTTGCCTAATCGACTGTCACTCCTGGCTGACCTGCTGAGTGCTGCCAAGCTTTGGAACTCTTGCCAAATTCATCGGTGACTCTGACCTGACCAACTAGGGCCTCTTGCTCTATTGCCTGACTGAATGATGACTTTTGCCTGACCTATTGGCTTACTGATGACCCTTAACCGATCCAGGTGGTGACTCTTGCCTGACCAAATCGTGACCTGGCACAATTTGTGCATGTTGCCTGAATGCCTCACTGACTGGTTACTCCCCATGACCCAGCTGCCCATCGGACCACTGGAAACTCTAACCTGATCTCCTGGCACCTCCTACTTGACCTACTGGCGTCTCTTACCTGACATACTGACGACCCTACCTGACCTCCTGAGGAATCTAATCTGAACTACTGGCGACTTTTACCTGTCCTAGTGACGATTCTTACCTGACCTACTGACGAATCTTATCTGGCCTACTGGCAACTCTTACCTGCCCTAATTTCTGACTTTCGACCATAGCCTGACCATTGACCATAATATGTGACAGCAGACACTTTCCTGTTGAGTGTTGACCCAGCTGGTACTTCTTGGGTGACCTACGTCTAACTAGTGACACTTGAATATGTATCTGTTTGAGCCATTAGCGTCTCCTGATCCTACCTGACCTACTGGCATCTCCTGATCCTACCTGATCTACTGGCGTCTCCTGATCCTACCTGACCTATTTCTGGCCTCTTCTCATCCTACCTGACCTATTGGCGTCTCCTGATCCAACCTAACCTATTGGCATCTCCTGATCCTACCTGGCCTACTGGCTTCTCCTGATCCTACCTGACCTTCTGGTGTCTCCTGATCCTTAGTGAACTACTGGCGTCTCCTGATCCTACCCGACCTATAACTGCTTAACTGGCGTGTCCTGATCCAACCTGATCTACAGCTGGTGTCTCCTGATCCTACCTGACCTATTGTCGTCTCCTGATTCTACCTGATCTAATGGCGTCTCCTGATCGTACCTGACCTACTGGCATCTCCTGATCCTACCTGACCTTATGGTGTCTCCTGATCCTTAGTGAACTACTGTCGTGTCCTGATCCAACCTGACCTACAGCTGGTATCTCCTGATCCTACCTGACCTTCTGGCGTCTCCTGATCCTTAGTGAACTTCTGGCGTCTCCTGATCCTACCCGACCTATTACTGCTTAACTGGCGTGTCCTGATCCAACCTGATCTACAGCTGGTGTCTCCTGATCCTACCTGACCTATTGGCGTCTCCTGATTCTACCTGATCTAATGGCGTCTCCTGATTGTACCTGACCTACTGGCAACTCCTGATCCTACCTGACCTTCTGGTGTCTCCTGATCCTAAGTGAACTACTGGCGTCTCCTGATCCTACCTGACCTATAACTGCTTATCTGGCGTGTCCTGATCCAACCTGACCTATTGCTGGTGTCTCCTGATCCTACCTGAGCCTCTTAATCCTATCTGACCTACTGGTGTCTCCTGATCGTACCTGATCTAATGGCGTTTCCTGATCGTACCTGACCTACTGGCATCTCCTGATCCTACAAGACCTTCTGGTGTCTCCTGATCCTAAGTGAACTACTGGCGTCTCCTGATCCTACCTGACCTATAACTGCTTAACTGGCGTGTCGTGATCCTACCTGACCTACAGCTGGTGTCTCCTGATCCTACCTGGCCAGGTCAAGCTGACCTTCTCACTACTGTGTACTGGTGTCTCCTGATCGTAAGTGAACTACTGGCGTCTCCTGATCCTACCTGACCTATAACTGGTGTCTCCTGACCCTACCTGAGACTCCCAATCATACCTGACCTACATGCGTTTCTGATCTTGCCAAAACCACTTGTGGCAAGTTTACAACACTTAGCTGATGACCCAGTTGTTATTTCTTGACTGTCCCACTGCTGACTATTAGCTGATCACGTAACCCACTGGTCATTCTGATCTGATCTTCTGGCCAAATACCGTCCTGCATGAACCAGAGTCTGACCAGACTCTTGGCAGCACCCTTTTCAATCATCATTGAAGCAAGAATGCTAAATGGCTCTCAACTGGCCGAAATTAATCTGGTGACCTTCACCTGGTGCCGTGTTGGTCCTTTCCTTCCCCTAGTGACTCCCATTTGACTCCCTGCAACACTTCCCTGGCCCTCTGGTGACACAAGTCCTGCATCCTCATGAACCCTCCACCCTGACTCTTATCTCGCCCTGAGATGCGATGAAACTCTTGGTGACTCCCTGGCCCTTCGTCATCCGGCCCCTGGTGAGCCAAGGAAGCAAGAACGATATTTTGAAGAACCCTCGGGTCTTGACTAACCCCTACGTGGTAATGAGTGGCCAGGGCTCTCTTGTTTAGACCAGTATCGTCTGATTCGACACCTTTTGATCCTTTGCTGTTCCTATCTAATCACTGTTCAAGTCTTGCCAGTGTCATTTTCAAGCTGATAATTGCGATCACTTGGAAAATGGAAGCTTAAGTTTATACATTGAGAGCTGAGAAGTACATTGGTACTATACAGGGCTAAAATTGTACGCATCCCAATCAGGAGTCAGGGTGCATGTGACTGCTGAGTGTCCCCAGTCAGATCACATGACAAAGCATAGGACACTCTCAGTCTACCTCAACCAATGATCGAGCGACGAGCAGAAAAAAAGGTTCACGTGACTGAAGAGGAGGAAGCAAGCAGTATCTCTTTGACCACGAAGAAATCCAATTAGCAGTGACCTAGTATGTTATATTTTAACGAGTAGGCCCTCTAGCTAATTCTATTTCATCGTTCGGCAGTCTTGAAGCTTATTCCGATCCCGAGATCTGTGAAATGTGAAACACTAAAAAATCCGTTATTATGGAAGTATGCAGATGTTATTGTTCCCGCAGATCCCAAAAGTAGCAAGTATTACTCCATGCTCTCTGTGTATTAGTCATAAGGTACCATGATACCAGAATTGCAGACTGGCAAGAGCCAGCAATTAAAGGGGTACTCACGGAACAGCTTTGAAAACACCACACAGAGTATAATATGATAATTTCAATCATGAAGGGATTATGTCCGGCGTTGCCAATCCCCCTGGGTCTGAAAAAGTCGGACAAAGCGGATTCAAAACGACGAACTGTCGTTCGGAATCATGGGAATCGAGGTCTCATCCCACAGTCAGGAATTACACCGTGTACGTCTGTTGTCCGAGATCGCGAATTCGCACTCTTCTGATAATCTGATTTAGATGATTGGGAAACGGTTAATGAAAGTTCCTCAGGATTGTGAATCGTCCCTCAAAATCTGGGCACCATGGAATTTTCTTTTTACCTTACCAATCTACTAATCTACGATAGACATAGATATAACAGATGATTTCAAGTTGATAATTGCGATTACGGCAGTCTTGAACTTCTCCGAACCACCGGCTAGCTCGCCGGCTAGCCGGCCGGCCAGGCGGCCAGCTAGCTGGTTAGCCAGCCGGCCAGAAGGTCGCTAGCCGGCCGGCTAGTCAGTCAGCTGGTATTGGTAATTGCGATTACTTGGAAAATTGAAGCTTGAATTTATACATTGCGAGCCAAGGAGTACATTAGTACTATACAAGGTTAAAATTGTACACCCCAATCAAGAGTCAGGGGTGCATTTGAATACCGAGTGTCCCCAGTCAGATCACATGTCCAAGCAGGGACACTCTCCCTCAACCAATGAATGAGCAGAACAAGGTTCACGTGACTGATAGAGAAGGAGGAAGAGGAAGCAAGCAGTATCTCTTTGACCATATGAAAAGATCGGGGAACGGACATTTCATCTAGCGACACTTCATCTGACGAAATTTCATCTCCGACACTTCATCTCAAAGAAGGACATTGCATGTTGTACTGTAAATATAGCACGGGACCTTGGTTCAACAGTGTTGAACCAAGGTCCCGTGCTATATCATGTTTTTCCGTTGATCCTTATCAAAAAGCACTGAGGGCTCTTAAAATGCTCCTAAAATGCTAATTTAAAGTCCTTAAAATATTGATTCAAGCCATCTGTAATGATTGGAAACCATTGAGTATCGATAAGAACATATGAGTTACACAAAAAACACATTGGTGTGAAATGACCGAAAAGTTCAAGAATCCAGACCAAAGAAAAACAACATAAAACATACTCTAAATTTGGGATCTTGGGCTAAGTTTTTTTTCTTGTTTTTTTGGGCTACAATCCCCCACAGTTGAGTGAACCGTGTGGCTCTGTAGATAAGAGCCATCTCCTTTAGCACAGTAGTCAGGGTGGGAATCAAACCAGCAACCTTTTGATTGCTAACACGACACTCTCCCTCATGAACTATTTATGAATTGAGAGGTAGAGTGGGTTACCAGTTCTAATTCCACGAGGTGCCATCCGAGTGGGGTCATTTACTCATACCCTTTGGTGAAGTCGAGTGATATAACTATATAAGCCTCAGGAGATATTGATAACCTGGTTGTACCACAAGGCACAACACTTAAAGACCCATCATCGAAGTGCCTCAGTCTCATTATCCAAGAACAAGGTTACACCTGCAACCTTTTTAAAACTTAAAAAAAGAACATACCCTGTCTTTTCCATGATGCTTATTGGCATATAGATTGAGTAATCATACCGTACCTAGTCTTTTCAAGCTTTAGGTTAAAAGTAAGCTTTTAAGTATTAATGGGACAATAAAAGCACTATTACGTATTACAATCGTGGAGTTTAAATCTGGCATTAAACAATGCTGTTTAATGCTGTGTAAAAAAATACAATGCTGTGTAAAGTATTGCTTAATAAGATGTTTTGCATCTAGGTATCCTATCTCCAAATTTAATATAGGTCTTAAGTAGAACGACTGACAAAAATATTCTAACATGACTGGAGATAGGATACTTGTCAAGGATAAAAGTATCCTATCTCCTTAGTTGGAATCAATTATTTTTGCATATCAATCTATCAATTATCTTAGGGTACCTTAGGCTTTTCTTACACTCAAAATATTTAAAAGGTGGATTTAAGATAATTTTCAAAATTGTATAACATGCCTAAATAGCATGCTATGATAATGAAATCGATTCTAAAGGGTAGAGGGGCCTTTCAGGAGGCTGTACACAAAAAATGGAGATAGGATTTTTTTGCACTCAGATTGTTTTGAACTCAGACGGCGACTTGTACTACCCGCCGTTACTATGGTTACACGCGCAAAGCAACACGTGCAAAAATCATTCATCACTACAGTGTTTCCGTTCTGCAGCCGTTGTATGTCTATTTATTATTTGAAATCATGGACGTATTAATATTATCATCAGGTATTCTTACATTTTAAGTTAATTAGGTCGGCCTCCCGTGTAAATAGGAGCCTTCATTATCTATGAGTATGACAATGACGTCAAAGCATATAAAACATATATAATTACAACCCATAACATAATCCTGATAGTTAGAGTCGGTCAAATGCGATAAAATCCGCGAATATCTAATTTTCTTGTCAAATTTTGAAATTTTTTAAAAATTCCCCATCGGCGCCGATCGGCGCCGATCAGCGCCGATCGGCGCCGATGGGAAAATCACGGGGAAATCTGGAATAAAATGCACCAGACAGCTTCCCTTATACAGGTGTTTTTATCGCTGATCGGCGCCGATCGAAGGCAGATCGGCGCTGTCGGCGCCGATCGGGGGCTGGCCGGCGCTGATCGGCGCCGATCGGCGCTGATCGGCGCTGATCGGCGCCGATCAGCGCCGACGACCGCCGATGAAAAAAGTTGCCGATTTCCCATCGGCGCTGATCGGCGCCGATCAGCGCCGATCGGCGGTGTCGCCGATCGGCGCCTAGCCGGCGCTGATCGGCGCCGATCAGCGCCGACCAGCGCCGATCGGCGCCGATCAGCGCTGATCGGCGCCGGACGGGCGCCGATCGGCGCCGAGTCGGCGATTTTGCAATGTGGTCATTTGCCGTCCTCTGTATAGCATGAATTAACAACTTGTTATATGTTATTTTTTATGTCATGTTTATGTCTATAAATGTAACAAATGACATTTGAACTGAGCTGAAAATATACGTAAAATACTTAAATTACTTGCTTAAGTAATAGGCATTCACTATGCATTGAAATTTATGTACACTACTTCTGTAATCACATCTGGCTGCATAAATTTTCCAATTCCACAGGATCTAGTCTGCACACAAGCACACCCCCTCCCTGGCGATGGCTCCCTGTCCTCTCTGGCGTCTGCTCTTCTGCTGGGTGGTGTTCCCCTGGTTGGTGAACATGCTGACCTCTGTTCCTCTTGATCCCCACCCTGATGCTGTTATCTTTATTATGCCTCCAAAAGTGCTAAATTCAAACCAAGCAGCTCCCAATCCCCAAAACACTGAGGACCAACATTCCAAAAGTCAAAATAGGCACAGTGAACGGTTAGCTGGCTGCTGCACCAGCCAACCCTCCTGCAAGCCCTAAGACCACCAAGGATGCAACCCTAGCTACAGAGGAGGTGATAAATGTTGACCAATTAACCAAAAGCCTGCTGATGAAAAGAAGGTTAAGAAGGACTGCTGCCCTTGTGGCAAATCCTCAGGTGGACATTGGGTCCTACCTGCTCAGACTGCAAACAAGCCTGGCATCAGGCATGTGTAGAGTCTCAAAGCTGACCTAGACAAGGCAGCTATTGACTCTCTGTTAAGAGAATGGCAGTGCCCTTGGTGCTGGACATGTCCCTTCACTAAGCCAGACTCCCACCCATCAAATAAATGTGCAAGGAGTATCCATGAAAGAGTATTTGTCACATCTACAGTTCAAAGTATTGTAGACTCTGTTACTGCAGAGAATGCAAAATGACGGCCATGATAAGTCATCTGGAAGACAGAATTGATCTCCCTCTGATATCGACTCTATTCAAGGCACTCAGAATGCTATCTCAGAAAGGGTTGTCAAAATTTCTGATGTTGAGGTTCACTTACAACACCACCTTTTAAACCAGGCAGCTCTTGACCAAAAGATTAAAGCTGTCCAGGCCTCACTCTCCATACAAGGTGATGTTACATGTCACTCCCCAATATAAAGTTCTCAAGAGCCCAAAAGTAAATTCCCCGAACAAGGGCCGCAGACGCCCATTTGATAAGCCCTTTAATAAAATAAATAAACAAAACACTTATTCCCAATGCTTAGACATCGTTAAACACCACCACTACAAGAGAGATATTTTAGCCATTCAAATTTTGCCGTGACCTATAAAAACTCCTTAAAAAATACTATCTCTTTTAATCACATATTACATCCAAGATATATACTTCTATAAAAGGTTAATAGTGTTCTGTTGCTTATTTCGTCCCGGCAAGGACGGCAACCCTCACAAGAAAAAAAAAAAAAAAAAAAAAAAAAACGTTTGAAAATGGTGAAGAAAGCATCTGAGAGCTTTGAAACCTATCTTAAACGATTCCTCGTCAATTTTACGTAGGAGTCAGACCCTCCGAGTGAATGCTGATACCAAAATCTGAGATATCTCCCCCCGAACGTAAATCTCGTTAGGACACTATACTTACGCAAGAAATAGTTGGGAATATTCCCGCCTAACAGGGCGGTAACCCCCGCGGTAATAGAAAAGACTGGCCAGGGTATATATTAGACGAACGAGTGTCACAGGTGATTCCCGCCCTGGCCAGGGCGGCACCCCGCGGTAAAAAAGAAAACTGTCAGGGGTATAAGTTAGAGACGGAGTGTCACAGGGTGTATAATAAGAAGATAGATCATGATAATTGGGAGCAAATTTGGAAAGCCGAGATCTCAAGAACGGAAATGGTAGAGCCATGATCGAGGTCAGGTTTTGTTGATCTAAGATGGGAAAATGTTATAGGCTATAAGAGAAGTTCTGGTGACGTCATTTTCACGTCACTATGACGTCATCAACTTAGCGAAATTTCTTGCTTTTTTAGCGAAAATAGGCTATTTTCGAGCGCATTTTTCACCAAGAAGGAAAGGAGATAGCTGTCTGATTTTTCAGAATGATTTTTAGCAAATTTAAAGAGCTTTCAGAAAATCATACGGATCATTGGGCTATCTCGATTTTTCATCGAGATATACGCGATTTTCTAAGGTACGGTGAAAAAATAAATTTCCAAATTTAGGAGAAAAACTTAAACGAGTGATATGTCAAGAACTGCAGCTTATCTTGAGATGAGACCGGTCAAAGTATGTTGTACCGAGGCGGAATTGTCTTATAGGCTATATGGGAAGTTGATTTGAGCTTATTTGGGTGCTGTGATGACGTCATCAAAATCGCGTAAAACCACTAAAATAGCGTATTTTGCGATAGAACGCTATTTTATGCGCTACTTTGAACGTCTTCAACTCAAAGAGTTTTCATCTCATAATGTTTTACATCGATATGCTGCTTTTAGACCTTGAGATTAAGCTATAAAACGAGTTTCAGGGCAATCGGTCGAAGATTGTTGTCGTGAGAGGCTTCTTAAAATTGAACTGCAAATTGATTGAAATTACGTTTATGACGAAAAATTGTACTGTTATCCTATTCTGTGATACGATGGTCAACTGACAGTGGTTTTTCTATGTCTTACAGTGAATAGAGATGGGAAATATACGATGAACAAAGGAGCACGTGAGTTCACACGGACGTTTTGTAGAAATTAGGGGATTTAAAGAAATTGATATTTACACGGGATTTTCGACTTGATTACGTTGAAATGGGTTCAAATACGACTATTGCACATGAAATAAGATGCATGTGCTATACTTCAGCACGTGAGTACACACGGACAATTTGTAGAAATTAGGGATTTGAAGAAATTGATATTCACACGGGATTTTCGACTTGGTTACGTTGAAATGAGTTCAAATACGACTTATGCACGTGAAATTAGATCTGATTGCTATATTCTAGCACGAGTTCACGTGGACGATTTGTAGAAATTAAGAAATATATCAATTCTAGAAATTCCAAGTTAGAATAGTAGTTTGGGACTTCGTTAGGGTAAGTTGCGTGGGTTAGACTTGCGTGTGGGCTAGTAACGGGTTCGGACCATGAAGGCAAGTTACGTGGTCCAAACTGCCTTTGGGCAAGTAACATGGGTTCAAACTACATCTGTCAAGATATATCACCACCAAAACCAAGGACAGTTGGGTCTAGCAACCCCCGCGGGTTTGGATGTGACAACGGAACCTGAAAAGAGACAAAATGGGCTGATCACATCCAAACCAGCGGGGGGTTACTAGACCAACCGTCCAACGGTTTTGGTGGTTTATAAGCATAATAAGATAGATATAAGATAGATCATGATAATTGGCAGCAAATTTATAAAGCCGAGATCTCAAGAACGGGAAATGGTAGAACCATGATCGAGGTCAGGTTTTGTTGATCTAAGATGGGAAAATGTTATAGGCTATAAAAGAAGTTCTGGTGACGTCATTTTCACGTCACTATGACGTCATCAACTTAGCGAAATTTTATTGCTTTTTTAGCGAAAATAGGCCATTTTCGAGCGCATTTTTCACCAAGAAGGAAAAGAGATAGAGTTCTGATTTTTCAGAATGATTTTTAGCAAATTTAAAGAGCTTTCAGAAAATCATATGGATTATTGGGCTACCTCGATTCTTCATCGAGATATACGCGATTTTCTAAGGTACGGTGAAGAATCAATTTCCAAATTATAGGACAAAACTTTAACGAGTGCGATGTCAAGAACTACGACTTATCTTGAGATGAGACTGGTCAAAGTATGTTGTACTAAGGCGGAATTGTCTTATAGGCTATATTGAAAGTTGGTTTAAGCCTATTTGGGTGCTGTGATGACGTCATCAAAATCGCGTTAATCCACTAAAATAGCGTATTTTGCGATAGAATGCTATTTTGCGCTACTTTGAACATCTCCAACTCAAAGAGATTTTATCGGATTATGTTTTACTTTGATATGCTGCTTTTAGACGTTGAGATTTAACTATAAAACGAGTTTCAGGGCGATCGACCGAAGATTGTTGTCGTGAGAGGCTTCTGAAAATTGAACTGCAAATTGATTGAAATTACGTTTATGAGGAAAAATTGTACTGTAATCCTATTCTGTGATACGATGGTCAACTGATAATGGTTTTTCTATGTCTCACAGTGAATATGGATGGGAAATATACGATGAGCTAGTGGAGCACGTGAGTTCACGCGGACGTTTTGTAGAAATTAGGGGATTTGAAGAAATTGATATTTAAACGGGATTTTCGACTTGATTACGTTGAAATGAGTTCAAATACGACTAATGCACATGAAATAAGATGCATGTGCTATACTTCAGCACGTGAGTACACACGGACGTTTTGTAGAAATTAGGGGATTTAAAGAAATTGATGTTTACACGGGATTTTCGACTTGGTTACGTTGAAATGAGTTCAGATCCGACTTATGTATGTGAAATAAGATCTGGTTGCTATATTTAAGCACGTGAGTTCGCGTGGACGATTTGTAGAAATTAAGAAATATATCAATTCTAGTAATTCCAAGTTAGAATAACGTAGTTTTCGACTTCGTCAGGGTGAGTTTCGTTGGTTTGGCTTGCGTCTGGGCTAGTTACGTGGGTTCGGACTACGTAAGGGCAAGTAACGTGGGTCCAAACTGCCTTTGGGGAAGTAACATGGGTTCAAACTACATACATCTGTCAAGATATCACCACCAAAACCGTTGGACGGTTGGTCTAGTAACCCCCCGCGGGTTTGGATGTGACAACGGAACCTGAAAAGAGACAAAATGGGCTGATCACATCCAAACCAGCGGGGGGTTACTAGACCAACCGTCCAACGGTTTTGGTGGTATTTATATACTTATATACTTATATACTTATATACTTATAGCTGATAATTTAGGACCAAATTTGAATCGCTGAGATATCGAGAACCACAAATGGTAGAGCCTTGATCGAGGGCAGGTTTTTTTCAGCTAAGATGAAATTGTGGCTTAGGCTATGTAGGAAGTTTCGCGGATCGATTTTTTTGCTGTTATGACGTCATCAAAATCGATAAAATCACGATTTTTAGCGAAAAACGTAATTTTGGACCACTTTGAAGCACTGTATCTGAAAAGTTTTCTACCGCGTCATGTTTTCCCGACTTATGTAGCATCAAGACCTCGAGATTTAGCCACAAAAGAAGTTTCATGGTGATTATTGAAAAAATGAGGTCGTGGGGGGCCTCCAAAAATCGAGGATCTTTACTAGGCCAAAATATGGTGACTTTGAGCATCTATATCTAAGCTCACCAACATTGCTCCATCTTTTCCAGGCGTATCAATGTTCTTTCTCAGTCAAATATCAAGGGTAAAAAGTTTCAAGTCTTCCCGATTTAAGGGGAAGGTGTGGTGGACCCTCAAAAACGTAAATTTGAGCCGCGCGAAAAAGTCGAAAATTTGGCTAAGTCCAATTTCAGGCCGAGTTTCAAAAGTGCAGGGCTGTTGTGCTACATGATAGTGACTGAATCATTATTTTGATTTACTTGGTACTCGAATAGAACAAGAAATGGCCCATGGAAATGAAGTGCACGTGAGTTCACGTGGACGTTTTGTAGAAATTAGGCAAATTTGAAATTTGAGTCTTAAGACCGAATTTTCGACTTGATTTGATTGAAACAAGTCACAATGCAATAGAAAAAAACCTCTTACAATTAAAAGGCGGCATCCCTGTGACTCTGTGAGGGGGTTGCTATGACGACCGCTTGCGGTTTTGTCTGAGGTAGGCTATTAGTAACATTTAGTCTTACTTCACGACAGAGCTAATAATAATATCATTCAATTCCTTTGAATGCCAGATCAAAATAATAAGTTTTGAGTTGCTTTTTAAACTGTCCAATATCAGTTAAGCTCCTAATATTGTAAGGAAGATTGTTCCAAGTCTGGGGAGCAGCATAAGTGAAGGAGCCTTCTGTCTTGGATAAGTTAGATTTCTTAGGAACCTTCAGAACATAGTAGTCATCATCCAATCTCATGCTCACTCTCTTCGTTTCTCTTAGAGTGATTAAGCATTTCAGATATTCTCAATTTGCCATCAATCATACATCTCTTAATATTAAATGAAACGTTCGCTTGATAGTCAGGGGTGATATCAACCACCGTATTTGGTTGCTCTTTCGGGTACCTCTCGAAAAGAGCTTTACACAGTTCGTAAGTTTCGTCCTGAAGTACCATACACAAAGGCTTAACAGAGAAATTTGAGTTCAATATGGGATTCTCAAACACTGTTTTGTGTATTGCTTCAGTCTTGTCGACAATCTTCACTACAGCAAATCCCATGGTAACCATCTTATTCCACTTCTCCTTTATTTCAATCTGATTACCTGCCCCGTCAAGTCCATCCTTGAGTTGGAACTCAATCACCTTCATAGAAGGTCTGAGGATTCCAACTTCATGGAATTGCTTGACTGTAACCCTAAGATAGTCCATATAACTTGGTACGAAGACACCCCTAGGGACAGTTTTTCCTTTGATGATTTCATACATGTCTGGTACTACTTTAACTACACGCTTCATTTTTTCCCGTCGTAAAATCTTCTTGGAGGGATACTCGACCCCACACTCTCTTGAGGAAGCGTCGATGCTTTAAGCACTGCTCCTGAGAACTTCTCGTCTCTACTTTGTGAGTCTGTGAATGAATGAATGGATGATAAATGATTGGATGAATCAATGATTTAAATGATTGGATGAATGATTTAAATGATTGGATGAGTTAATGAATAAATGATTGAAAGAATGAATTCATGATTTTTTGGTTTAAGGCAGGACATATAGGGCAAAAGGGGAAGTTGGTCTGACCTCGGGTGAATAGATACAATACTTTTACTTACCAGAGCTTTAAACCCTCCAATCTTGGTGGACTTGGGAGGGGCTCTGTCTTTGATCTTGTCAGTGTACTCTTGGTACTTAGGGTCTATCAAATTTATAGCCGATGCCAGCACGTCAAGAGCCTGATAACAGTTGCAAATGCTGCTTTAAAGTTTGTAATAGACGGAAAACTGCTTCTAATTGAGTCTACTCAGAACGGACTGAAAATTTCAAAATATCAGTAATGGAATAATAATTGTTGATTATGGAGATAATCATGGTACTATGTTAGGTTTCAGCTGCTGCAGCAGCATTTCTTGTTGGTGTACAATGACTTCCTTCTCCTCCCAACGGAACAGTTTCATCTGATGAATAGAACCTGTTTAATAAGACCAAAGAAATTTTGAAGAGAAAGAAATCTAACACACCAAAAACAGATTAATCAACCGATAAAGTCATTACTTCACTTCTTTTCAACCAAATAGAAATAGATATTTTTTCAACAGTGAGCCATCAAAGCATTAACTCATTAAAGCAATTGGCGAAAATCTACCAGGAATTATAGATATAAGTAACCTCTTGCTGCTGCAGACTGCACATGTATAGGGGCTGTGTTCTGTGTAGCACTCCCTGGTTTCGTTTTTAAAAAAACGGTTTCAGATACATCTCGCCGTCTGAGTTCAAAACAATCTGAGTGCAAAAAAATCCTATCTCCATTTTTTGTGTACAGCCTCCTGAAAGGCCCCTCTACCCTTTAGAATCGATTTCATTATCATAGCATGCTATTTAGGCATGTTATACAATTTTGAAAATTATCTTAAATCCACCTTTTAAATATTTTGAGTGTAAGAAAAGCCTAAGGTACCTTAAGATAATTGATAGATTGATATGCAAAAATAATTGATTCCAACTAAGGAGATAGGATACTTTTATCCTTGACAAGTATCCTATCTCCAGTCATGTTAGAATATTTTTGTCAGTCGTTCTACTTAAGACCTATATTAAATTTGGAGATAGGATACCTAGATGCAAAACATCTTATTAAGCAATACTTTTACACAGCATTGTACTTTTACACAGCATTAAACAGCATTGTTTAATGCCAGATTTAAACTCCACGATTGTAATACGTAATAGTGCTTTTATTGTCCCATTAATACTTAAAAGCTTACTTTTAACCTAAAGCTTGAAAAGACTAGGTACGGTATGATTACTCAATCTATATGCCAATAAGCATCATGGAAAAGACAGGGTATGTTCTTTTTTAAGTTTTAAAAAGGTTGCAGGTGTAACCTTGTTCTTGGATAATGAGACTGGGGCACTTCGATGGGTCTTTTAAGTGTTAGTGTTGTGCCTTGTGGTACAACCAGGTTATCAATCTCTCCTGAGGCTTATATAGTTATATCACTCGACTTCACCAAAGGGTATGAGTAAATGACCCCACTCGGATGGCACCTCGTGGAATTAGAACTGGTAACCCACTCTACCTCAATTCATAAATAGTTCATGAGGGAGAGTGTCGTGTTAGCAATCAAAAGGTTGCTGGTTTGATTCCCACCCTGACTACTGTGCTAAAGGAGATGGCTCTTATCTACAGAGCCACATGGTTCACTCAACTGTGGGGGATTGTAGCCCAAAAAAACAAGAAAAAAAAACCTAGCCCAAGATCCCAAATTTAGAGTAGGGTATGTTTTTTGTTGTTTTTCTTTGGTTTGGATTTTTGAACTTTTCGGTCATTTCACACCAATGTGTTTTTTGTGTAACTCATATGTTCTTATTGATACTCAATGGTTTCCAATCATTACAGATGGCTTAAATCAATATTTTAAGGACTTTAAATTAGCATTTTAGGAGGATTTTAAGAGCCCTCAGTGCTTTTTGATAAGGATCAACGGAAAAACATGATATAGCACGGGACCTTGGTTCAACACTGTTGAACCAAGGTCCCGTGCTATATTTACAGTACAACATGCAATGTCCTTCTTTGAGATGAAGTGTCGGAGATGAAATTTCGTCAGATGAAGTGTCGCTAGATGAAATGTCCGTTCCCCGATCTTTTTCATATGGTCAAAGAGATACTGCTTGCTTCCTCTTCCTCCTTCTCTATCAGTCACGTGAACCTTGTTCTGCTCATTCATTGGTTGAGGGAGAGTGTCCCTGCTTGGACATGTGATCTGACTGGGGACACTCGGTATTCAAATGCACCCTGACTCTTGATTGGGGTGTACAATTTTAACCTTGTATAGTACTAATGTACTCCTTGGCTCGCAATGTATAAATTCAAGCTTCAATTTTCCAAGTAATCGCAATTACCAATACCAGCTGACTGACTAGCCGGCCGGCTAGCCGACCTTCTGGCCGGCTGGCTAACCAGCTAGCTGGCCGCCTGGCCGGCCGGCTAGCCGGCGAGCTAGCCGGTGGTTCGGAGAAGTTCAAGACTGCCGTAATCGCAATTATCAACTTGAAATCATCTGTTATATCTGCGTCTATCGTAGATTAGTAGATTGGTAAGGTAAAAGAAAATTCCATGGTGCCCAGATTTTGAGGGACGATTCACAATCCTGAGGAACTTTCATTAACCGTTTCCCAATCATCTAAATCAGATTATCAGAAGAGTGCGAATTCGCGATCTCGGACAACAGACGTACACGGTGTAATTCCTGACTGTGGGATGAGACCTCGATTCCCATGATTCCGAACGACAGTTCGTCGTTTTGAATCCGCTTTGTCCGACTTTTTCAGACCCAGGGGGTCTGGCAACGTCAGACATAATCCCTTCATGATTGAAATTATCATATTATACTCTGTGTGGTGTTTTCAAAGCTGTTCCGTGAGTACCCCTTTAATTGCTGGCTCTTGCCAGTCTGCAATTCTGGTATCATGGTACCTTATGACTAATACACAGAGAGCATGGAGTAATACTTGCTACTTTTGGGATCTGCGGGAACAATAACATCTGCATACTTCCATAATAACGGATTTTTTAGTGTTTCACATTTCACAGATCTCGGGATCGGAATAAGCTTCAAGACTGCCGAACGATGAAATAGAATTAGCTAGAGGGCCTACTCGTTAAAATATAACATACTAGGTCACTGCTAATTGGATTTCTTCGTGGTCAAAGAGATACTGCTTGCTTCCTCCTCTTTCAGTCACGTGAACCTTTTTCTGCTCGTCGCTCGATCATTGGTTGAGGTAGACTGAGAGTGTCCTATGCTTTGTCATGTGATCTGACTGGGGACACTCAGCAGTCACATGCACCCTGACTCCTGATTGGGATGCGTACAATTTTAGCCCTGTATAGTACCAATGTACTTCTCAGCTCTCAATGTATAAACTTAAGCTTCCATTTTCCAAGTGATCGCAATTATCAGCTTGAAAATGACACTGGCAAGACTTGCTGATTCTTAAATCATTTGCTATCTGCGTCTATAAAGTATAATACATTGGTATCAGAAAATTCCATAATTCGATAAAGATAAGTCTTGCCAATGCCATAGATAGCACAGAATTGACACGGACAACTCAAATCCGCGAACGCGCATAGAATTACAATTGCGCGCGCGGAATCAGAGCGCGCACAAAGTACTAGCAGACGGATCACGTGATGTGACGTCACGAAACAGAAAAACGCCCAGAGGCAAAGGAAGAAATTGTCCAATTAAAAAAACTTGATATCCTCGTGATCAGCTCACTGAGATCTACAATCGAGTCAAAGAGCCTAAAAAACTTTGAAAAAAGGGCGTACCCTATTCAACAGTGATTAGATAGGAACAGCAAAGGATCAAAAGGTGTCGAATCAGACGATACTGGTCTAAACAAGAGAGCCCTGGCCACTCATTACCACGTAGGGGTTAGTCAAAGACCGCTTCAAAATATCGAGATCAAAGGTGTCTAGACGATACTGGTCACGTGACCCTGGTCACGCATGTGACAAGACCCGAAACAAAAAATCGTTCTTGCCAGAGGGGCAAACAAAGGAAGTGCCAACATTGTCCACCAAAATGGAGGGTTCATGAGGATGCAGGACCTGTGTCACCAGATCAGCTCACGGAGATCACTAGAGAGGAAATCGAGTCAAAAGAGCCAAAGCCATTTGGCTTTTGAAAATTGATGCAGGACTTGTGTCACTCCTGATCATGCGGAACGGTAGGCCAGAAGGAACAGCAAAAGGATGACCCAATGGGTTACAAAAAGGTCAAATGGGGAGTCAGCAGTGGGAATCAGAAAGGACAACCCTGGGTCATCAGTAGGGGTGAAGGGTTCTTTCAAAATTGCCTTGATTCCTGGCTCACCAGGGCCGGATGAGAAAGGGCCATTTCAAAGGTATGATTTGGCTTCAATGAGGATGCATTCACCAGAGGCTGTAAAGTGTTGCAGGTAGGATCACTAGGGAAGGAAAGGACAAACGCAAGGTGAGTTCACTGGTCAGGGAGAGCCATTACACAGCTTCAATGGTTCCAAGAGTCTGGTGACCTGGCATTTAGGATTTGGCCAGAAGATCAGATCAGAATGACCAGTGGGTTACGTGATCAGCTAATAGTCAGCAGTGGGACAGTCAAGAAATAACAACTGTCATCAGCTAGTTGTAAACTTGCCACAAGTGGTTTCGGCAAGATCAGAAACGCATAACAGGTCAGGTATGATTTGGGAGTCTCAGGTAGGGTCAGGAGACACAGTTATAGGTCAGGTAGGATCAGGAGACGCCAGTAGTTCACTTACGATCAGGAGACACCAGTACACAGTAGTGAGAAGGTCAGCTTGACCTGACAGGTAGGATCAGGAGACACCGGCTGTAGGTCAGGTAGGATCGGCTATAGGTCAGGTAGGATCAGGAGACGCCAGTAGTTCACTTAGGATCAGGAGAAACCAGTTGGCGAGATCAGGAGACAGTAGGTCAGGTACGATCAGGAAACGCCATTAGATCAGGTACGACTGATCAGGGCACCAGTAGGTCAGATGGGATTAAGAGGCTCAGGTAGGATCAGGAGACACCAGCAATAGGTCAGGTTGGACTAGACAGGATAAGCAGTTATAGGTCAGGTAGGATCAGGAGACGCCAGTTCCCCACTTAGGATCAGGAGACACCAGAAGGTCAGGTAGGATCAGGAGTTGCCAGTAGGTCAGGTACAATCAGAGACGCCAGATCCAGGTAGAATCAGGAGACGCCAATAGTTCAGGTAGTATCAGGACACATCAGCTGTAGATCAGGTTGGATCAGGACACGCCAGTTAAGCAGTAATAGGTCGGGTAGGATCAGGAGACGCCAGAAGTTCACTAAGGATCAGGAGACGCCAGAAGGTCAGGTAGGATCAGGAGACACCAGCTGTAGGTCAGGTTGGATCAGGACACGACAGTAGTTCACTTAGGATCAGGACACCAGAAGGTCAGGTAGGATCAGGAGATGCCAGTAGGTCAGGTACGATCAGGAGACGCCATTAGATCAGGTAGAATCAGGAGACGACAATAGGTCAGGTAGGATCAGGAGACACCAGCTGTAGATCAGGTAGGATCAGGACACGCCAGTTAAGCAGTTATAGGTCGGGTAGGATCAGGAGACGCCAGTAGTTCACTAAGGATCAGGAGACACCAGAAGGTCAGGTAGGATCAGGAGAAGCCAGTAGGCCAGGTAGGATCAGGAGATGCCAATAGGTTAGGTTGGATCAGGAGACGCCAGTAGGCCAGGTAGGATCAGGAGATGTCAGAAATAGGTCAGACTAGGGTCAGGAGACGCCAGTAGATCAGGTAGGATCAGGAGATGCCAGTAGGTCAGGTAGGATCAGGACATCTAATGGCTCAAACAGATACCTATTCAAGTGTCACTAGTTAGACGTAGGTCACGAAGTACCAGCTGGGTCAACACTCAACAGGAAAGTGTCTGCTGTCACATATTATGGTCAATGGTCAGGCTATGGTCGAAAGTCAGAAATTAGGGCAGGTAAGAGTTGCCAGTTGGCCAGATAAGATTCGTCAGTAGGTCAGGTAAGAATCGTCACTAGGACAGGTAAAAGTCGCCAGTAGTTCAGATTAGATTCCTCAGGAGGTCAGGTAGGGTCGTCAGTATGTCAGGTAAGAGACGCCAGTAGGTCAAGTAGGAGGTGCCAGGAGATCAGGTTAGAGTTTCCAGTGGTCCGATGGGCAGCTGGGTCATGGGGAGTAACCAGTCAGTGAGACATTCAGGCAACATGCACAAATTGTGCCAGGTCACGATTTGGTCAGGCAAGAGTCACCACCTGGATCGGTTAAGGGTCATCAGTAAGCCAATAGGTCAGGCAAAAGTCATCATTCAGTCAGGCAATAGAGCAAGAGGCCCTAGTTGGTCAGGTCAGAGTCACCGATGAATTTGGCAAGAGTTCCAAAGCTTGGCAGCACTCAGCAGGTCAGCCAGGAGTGACAGTCGATTAGGCAAGAGGTACCATTGAACAGGTTATAGTCACCAGTGAGTTAGGCAAGAGTTACAAGCTGGGTCTGGCATAAGTCACCAGTCACTGAGGCAAGAGTCACCAGAAGCCAGAAGGTCATCAAGAGTTTCCAGTTAGGCATGCATTATTGTACATTTCACTGTTAGGTGATACCTTAGCCCTTCAAGCTCTGGAAGCATGAAAATAACCGTATCAAATAAACTTTAAGAGCCACTGAATGTAAAATATAAGTTCAAAAACAACTGATTCATTGGAAAAAGCCCCAGAAATTGATAAAATGTAACCCAAAAACCTAAAAAACAAAAAAAAACCTTCCAAGAATCGAAAAATAGGGTAGGGCTAGGTTCTTTTGGGCTACAATCCCCCAACTGTATATTAATTGAATCTTGCCATAGGTGATATTCTATACAAGTCGAGTATACTAACTTACTAACTCCAAAATAATATACTCAGAACAGTGACAGTTTTGAATATTTCTCATTTTTTTGACTATCTTAACTCCATTTGTTTCTATCTTTTTAACTCCGACTAATATCATTGAAATCATAACTCTGATTATTCTTAAATCCACAAATATCCTATCTCCAGATAATTAGAATACTGATTATCCTAACTCCAAATACTATCATTTAAATCAGTAATTTGAACTATCCTAAATCCACATCATCTGTATCTGCAAATAATGATGAATTTAGGTATTAATTAACACAACATTGAATGAGATTTATATTCATTACTTTCAATACAATGACAGCTTATTATTTTCTGTTACCAATTTTTATGAAAGAGCATCTCAGTTGTGCTGAGGCTAGCCACTAAAGGGAGTGATCTAAACTCTATCAAAGTATCTTGTGGACATTTCAATGAATATGTTATGCAAGCATTAGGTAGATGATACCTGTAGTTGTGGTGCCTGATTCATCAGAATACTCAGGGTCTGATTCCACAAAATCTGAGTCTGTGCTGCTCATGATCTATTAAATTTAGAATCATAGTCAGTGGGTTGCAGGATGAAGAGTGTACTTATAGGTAATATGTATACTTATAAGATGAAGATCAAGGAGGCTCTCTCAGGATCATAGAGTCTTCCCTAGGATCAAAGACAATCTCCCAGGATTAAGGTGACTCTCCCAACATCAGGGACACTATCTCAGCATCAAGGAGACTCTCTCAGGATCATAGACTTCTTCCTTTGGGATCAGAGAGACTCTCTCAGGATCAGGGAGACTCTCTCAGGATCATAGAGTCTTCCCTAGGATCAGGGAGACTCTCTCAGGATAAACGATACTCTCAGGATCAAGGAGACTATCTCAGCATCAAAGAGACTCTCCCAGGATCTAAGAGACTTTCCCAGGATCAAGGAGACTCTCCCAGGATCAAGGTGACTCTCCCAACATCAGGGACACTATCTCAGCATCAAGGAGACTCTCTCAGGATCATAGAGTCTTCCCTAGGATCAGGGAGACTCTCTCAGGATCATAGAGTCTTCCCTAGGATCAGGGAGACTCTCTCAGAGTCAGGATCAAGGAGACTTTCTGATCAAGGATCATAGAGTCTTCCCTAGGATCAGGGAGACTCTCTCAGGATCAAGGAGACTCTCTCAGGATCAAGAAGACTCTCTCAGGATCAAAGAGACTCTCCCAGGATCTAAGAGACTATCCCAGGATCAAAGACAATCTCCCAGGATTAAGGTGACTCTCCCAACATCAGGGACACTATCTCAGCATCAAGGAGACTCTCTCAGGATCATAGACTTCTTCCTTTGGGATCAGAGAGACTCTCTCAGGATCAGGGAGACTCTCTCAGGATCATAGAGTCTTCCCTAGGATCAGGGAGACTCTCTCAGGATCAAAGAGACTCTCTCAGGATCAAGGAGACTCTCTCAGGATCAAAGAGACTCTCCCAGGATCTAAGAGACTTTCCCAGGATCAAGGAGACTCTCCCAGGATCAAGGTGACTCTCCCAACATCAGGGACACTATCTCAGCATCAAGGAGACTCTCTCAGGATCATAGAGTTATAGAGTCTTCCTAGGATCAGGGAGACTCTCTCAGGATCATAGAGTCTTCCCTAGGATCAGGGAGACTCTCTCAGGGTCAGGGAGACTTTCTGAGGATCATAGAGTCTTCCCTAGGATCAGGGAGACTCTCTAAGGATCAAAGAGACTCTCTCAGGATCAAGAAGACTCTCTCAGGATCACAGAGACTCTCCCAGGATCTAAGAGACTATCCCAGGATCAAAGACAATCTCCCAGGATTAAGGTGACTCTCCCAACATCAGGGAGACTATCTCAGCATCAAGGAGACTCTCTCAGGATCATATACTTCTTCCCTTGGGATCAGGGAGACTCTCTCAGGATCAGGGAGACTCTCTCAGGATCGGGAATACTCTCTGAGGATCATGGAGTCTTCCCTAGGATCAGGGAGACTCTCTCAGGATCAAGGAGACTCTCTCAGGATCAAGGAGACTCTCTCAGGATCTAAGAGACTATCCCAGGATCAAGGAGACTCTCTCAGGATCATAGAGTTCTTCCCTTGGGATCAGGGAGATTCCCTCAGGATCAGGGAGACTCTCTGAGGATTATAGAGTCTTCCCTAGGATCAGGGAGACTCTCTCAGGATCAAGGAGACTCTCTCAGGATCAAGGAGACTCTCTCAGGATCAAGGACAATTTTGCAAGATCTAGGATGCTGTCCTAGAATCAAGGAATGTACCCTAGGGTACACAGCTGTCATGAAGGAGTGTAGCCTCCTCTTTCAGGAATAGGGAGACGATTTCAGCATCAAGGAGACTCTCTTAGGATCATAGAGTCTTCCCCAGCATCAGGGACACTCTCTCAGGATCAAGGAGACTCTCTCAGGATCAAGGAGACTCTCTGAAGATCAAGGAGACTCTCTCAGGATCAAGGACAATTTTGCAAGATCTAGGATGCTGTCCTAGAATCAAGGAATGTACCCTAGGGTACATAGCTGTCATGAAGGAGTGTAGCCTCCTCTTTCAGGAATAGGGAGACGATCTCAGCATCAAGGAGACTCTCTTATGATCATAGAGTCTTCCCCAGATCAGGGAGATCTCTCAAGGATCAAGTCTCTCTTGGATCAATTCTCTCAGGATCAAGGACAATTTTGCAAGATCTAGGATGCTGTCCTAGAACCAAGGAATGTACCCTAGGGTACATAGCTGTCATGAAGGAGTGTAGCCTCCTCTTTCAGGAATAGGGAGACGATCTCAGCATCAAGGAGACTCTCTTATGATCAAATGAGTGATCCCCAGCATCAGGAACTCTCTCTCAGGATCAAGGAGACTCTTCTTGGATGAATAATTCATTAATTCCACCCCAGGAACAAAAAATCAGACCTAGGATCAAGTAATGCATCTTGTCAGAATGTTCCAACTGACCAAACTTATATAATCAACAAATAAAATTTAAAACGAGATTTCATTGTCTGTATGCACCAATTTGCAATATTGATATTTGCAGACAGATAACAGGCTTTAAAATTTGAATAATATTGCCAAAAAATATAATAACATAACAGATTTCAAATCTTCTATACATGTTAAAATATTTTAATATTTATAAAATTCTATAAATTATTTCATAAAAACAGCTAACAATCCGTGGATAACAAGTGGGCTTATTGCATCTATTGCCAATAAAGATAACTTATTCAAATTGTGGGAAGCTGCCAAAAGAAGAAGAAGTGTGTCAGTAAATTAACAGAGATGTCAGAGCGTGACAAGTGTGACTGTGTTTTCTGTGCTGATATTCGACTGAAGTATGTTAGATTTAGTGACTATAGAAAAAGGCTCAAGTTCTTGATCAATTTTAGGAAAGCTAAATACCTAGGCTTAAAGGTAGAGGAATGTGTAGGAGACAGTAAGAAAGTCTGGAAAATTATCAATAATGTACGGGGCAAAAATAAACAGCTTATTAAACCCAATTTTGTTATAGATAATAAACGGCCACAGATAGGAGAGTGGGTCATTGAGCAATTACTGCGGAGAATCCCGAGTCCTCAAGAGGCCCTCCGGGAGTTTTCTTTGAACCATAAATGTACCTACTCCGAGTCCTCAAAGTAATCAGAAGTAATCGAGTCCCCGGGAGTCCCCCGACTAAAAAGAAAACAAGTGCATCTGGTAGTCCGAGTCGGGAATCCCGGAGGTCATTCCCCGGGAGTCCCCGAGTAACTTTGGAGTACCTGAGCCCGGAGTACCCATGAGTTGAATAAACCGGGAGTCCCCGGGAGTCCCACAGTTTACAGTTATATTCTATTGAAAGTCCTAAATTAGGGAGTCCCACGATTAAACCATGTCCCCTGGACTCCTACGGGAAAAACAGGGAAAAAATTATATCCTAAATTACATTCTCCCACATTTTCTGGGAGTCAGTCTTGGGTGCCACGGGAGTAGGAGTGCCATGGGAGTTCCTTAATGGAGTCCCCGGGGAGTCCTATGAGTACCCCGAGTACACGGGAGTGCCACGGGAGTACCACGGAGTGCCGAGCCCCGGGAGTCCTCCCGAGCCCAGAGTCCCCTGGGAGTCCCCCAGGAGTCCTACGGGAGTACCACGGGAGTGTCACGGGAGTCCCCCGGGAGTCCGACGGGAGTACCCCGGGAGTCCCCACTCCCCCGGGAGTCCTACAGGAGTACCCCGGGACTCCTACGGGAGTACCCCGGGAGTCCCCCGGGAGTCCTACGGGAGTACCATGGGAGTGCCACGGGAGTACCCCGGGAGTGCCACGGGAGTACCCCGGGAGTCCCCCGGGAGTCCTACGGGAGTACCCCGGGAGTCCTACGGGAGTACCCCGGGAGTCCTACGGGAGTACCCTGGGAGTCCTACGGGAGTACCCTGGGAGTCCTCCGGGAGTCCTACGGGAGTACCACGGGAGTCCTACGGGAGTACCACGGGAGTACCCCGGGAGTCCTACGGGAGGATTACCACGGGAGAAATTTTTTATAGAACACTTGCCTGATCAGGGCCATATCGGTTCAAACCCTTACAAGCTCAGCCTTGCAAAGTTCCTGAAGGTGGAGAAGATTCCTGAGTCCTCTTTCTACCGCAAGCGGAGGATTGCAGAACTGATGATCTTGGACGGCCCCAGATTCGACTACTTGGTGAAGCAGCCGACCCGCACGCAGAAGTCGGATAAGATCAATCAACAGGTCCTTTCTGACAGATGTGCAGAGATCCTGAAGACAGACACATTCATCAAGAAAAGGAGGCTTGCTGTTGCTGCTGGGAAATTGTTGTAAATTTAATCTGTGTTTTCTTGATATTGATAATGATTACCACTTCTGGGTGGCCATATTGATACGTATATTGATAGTGTTGTAATTACCTGTATATTATTATAATGATAACGGATTTCCTCCAACGAATCACCTTTGATCGTACTAAAAAATCACTACATCTGAATACATAGGTCCATTTTGGCATACTGCCCGAGGGATGTATCCGGTTTTGGCCAGAGCCCGTAAGGCAAGTAAGGGTTTAAACCGATATGGCCCTGATCAGGCAAGTGTTCTATAAAAAATTTCTCCCGTGGTAATCCTCCCGTAGGACTCCCGGGGTACTTCCTGTAGGACTCCCGGGGTACTCCCATAGGACTCCCGGGGTACTCCCGTAGGACTCCCGGGGTACTCCGGTAGGACTCCCGGGGGACTCCCGGGGTACTCCCGTAGGACTCCCAGGGTACTCCCGTAGGACTCCCGGGGTACTCCCGTAGGACTCCCGTGGCACTCCCGGGGTACTCCCGTAGGACTCCCGTGGTACTCCCGTAGGACTCCCGGGGTACTCCCGCAGGACTCCCGGGGTACTCCCGCAGGACTCCCGGGGTACTCCCGCAGGACTCCCGGGGTACTCCGGGACTCCCAGGGGGCTCGTAGGACTCCCGGGGTACTCCCCGTGGGACTCCGGGGTACTCCCGCGGGACTCCGGGGAGTACTCCCCGTAGGACTCCCGGAGGACTCCGGGGACTCTCAGGTACTCCCGGAGTACTCCCGGAGGACTCTCGGAGGACTCTCGGAGTACTCCCGGAGGGCTCCCGGAGTACTCCCGGAGGGCTCCCGGAGGACTCCCGGGAGTCTCCCGCAGTAATTCGCTCGTATGACCGGAGAGTGATAGCTGATGAATTTAATAAATACTTCGTTTCACTGGCTCCTTCACTGAACAAAGCTTACATTGATGAAAATGGTGTAAGGATTAATAGGCTATCAAATTTCAGTAACTTCCTTAAGGAGAAGTGCCAAAACACACTTAAACTTAGAGAATGCAATCAGGAAGAAATAGAATCCATTATAACTGAACTAAAACTAGGTAAATCTAGTGATATTCCTGTCCATGTAATTAAGTCTACAGCTGGCGTTTTATCTCCAATATTATCGACAATATTTAACAAATGCATGATTGATGGGTACTTTCCCTTGGAACTCAAGACTGGTAGAATAAGTCCAATATTCAAAAAAGACAATGCAGAACTGCTAGAAAACTACAGGCCTGTCTCTACATTACCAATATTTGGTAAGATATTTGAGAAGTTGATATATGACAGAATCTACCAATTCTTAGAGGACAATAACATAGTATATGAAAACCAATATGGATTCAGGAAAGGACATTCCACTGCCCATGCTCTGAACTATTCAGTTAAACATATAAGAGATCAAATTAAATTAAAAAAGTTCACCATAGGTATCTTTATTGACTTGAGTAAAGCTTTTGACACATTAGACCACAGTATATTGATAGATAAGCTGGACCACTATGGTATTCGTGGGAATGCACTCAACCTAATTAAAAGCTACCTCTCTGACAGAAAGCAACTAGTCAGTGTGCTAAGTGAAATTCTGAAACTCTCCTGTCAGGTTTGGTGTACCCCAGGGCTCTGTTCTGGGTCCCCTGCTCTTTATTCTGTATATAAATGACATATGTAACTCTGCTGGTAATTGTAAAACCATCCTATTTGCTGATGATACTAATATATTTGTTACTGGTGATAGCAAAGAATCAGTCTATAAAAATGCTAATGAGATCTTATATAATATATCAAGATACATGGAATCTAACTTACTACATATTAATACCAAAAATGTTGCTACATGCTTTTCTTTGAAGGTAAGAGGAGCCCACTGTCTCAAATGACCTAAACATATCAATAAATGGTAAAATTGTCAAGAAAGTTAGTGAAGCAAAATTTTTAGGAGTACTGATGGATGATAATTTATCCTGAAACCCCACATTGCACAATTAAACAAAACTTTAAAGAGTGCATGTGGTAGACTCTATCGTATTGCTAATTCTCTACCATCTAAGCTTCACAAGCAGATTTACCATTCTCTATAATTTGAATCACACCTTAGTTATGCAATTTCCGTTTGGGGAGGGGTAGCCCTAAGTAATCTGGAGCCAATATTCCGCACCCAAAAGAAATGTTTACGTATAATGTTTGGAGACACAGAAACTTATCTAGAAAAATTCCGCACTTGTGTAAGGGCTAGGCCATTTGGTGAACAAAAACTTGGAATAGAGTTTCACAGTAGGGAGCCATTCAATTCAATTCAATTCAATTATCTAAACCACTTTTCACTGAGCACAATCTGCTAACTGTACAAAACCTCTACCGTCTAAGATGTATAATGGAGCTTGTGAAAATTGTCAAGACTAGAGAACCAGCACCCCTACATGGGACACTATATATATCTAAGCAAAATACTAATCGCTTTATAACACCCGATCCCTCTATATACTTCTTTTATCAAGCACCTATGCTTTGGAATAATTTTAGGAAAAGCACTCACAATCTTGGCCTTGAAAAGGATGAAAATCTTATCAAAAATATTCTGAAGAATTCCTTTTATCAGCACAGCAGCAGAATCTAGATTATTGGTCTAACATTAATTTTACTGAATTTCTTGCAGCTGACATCGGTAAAACTGGAATAGGTGAAGCATCTTGATTATGTAGCAGACTTACGTTTATGTTCACATTTTATCGAACTTTGATGAAATTGATCAATTTGAGGTTCAACTTGGATAGATACGACCATGGCTCGGTAGTTTTACAGCTTTATGTGGCAAGTAACAAAGATACTTGACATATCAATCCAAATCTTAAACATGATTTAATAGGTAGTGTTGTTAAGTCTCTCAATGTCTAGCTAGGCTTTCCAAACTTTTTTTACCATCTAACCAAGTGTGTAAAATTGACTTTCATTTTTTTATTGAGAGTCATACATGATATTGAAATATTGCGAGGCTTTACACTACAGTTGAAGACAAGAGGAAGTTGGTTTTCAATAAGCCAGGTATTGTATTGATACTGTTGGGCTCCCGTTCTTTATGCAAATTTTATTTGAAAGTTAGATATAGTTGACCCCGATCTGTGTTGCAGGTGGTCCCCAAGGGCACTCTGAAGCAAATAGCCACTGTGACCTTTCTCCAACCACATCTACTGCAACATGGATCACAGGGTCTTACCAAAGGAATTGGCTAAGTTTAACTTATCTCAAACCATGAGATTTTTTTAGCCAATTTTTATTCACCTCGTCATCATGTCAATGTTATTCAAACTAGAATACTTTAATACCTAATGTGCAATAACATTCTAACATACTTATGTTGCATCGTATGGTATGTTAATATCAGAAGGCATGTTTCTTTTGAATAGCACATTATGTACAAAAGTCTTCTAAACTTTTTTTTGTCTTACTTTCTTTCACCGGCCAAGGATGGCCCAAATGAATAACAACATTTATACATGACAAGATGATAACCCAAATGTTTTACTGAGCTAACCTAAATGTCCTATTCCTCATGATAAAACATTCATTCAATTAATGGTATCACAAAAGGGCGGCAATATATTGAGATTTTAATCCCTAATGTTCCTATGTAAGTATATCAACCTTTTAAGCCAATGATATGGATTATACTTCAAATTGCTTCTAACAATTAATGGTCATTTAATACTTTTATGAAATATTAGACAGCTTGGTGATCTCTAGTCAATGGAAAATGAAAGTTATTCATTTATTTTTATGTGATGTATTTTTTATTGTGATATTATGGAGTAAATAAAAATTATTGTTTAACTTATTGTTTAACTCAGTAAGTTTTACCCTACCCTCAGCCGCGCCATTTTTTCCGGGGAGTCTGCAACACGACCCTCCAAATTTCAGTGTTGCGCGCTACGGATGGGTGAAATCCATTTAACTTATAGTGATATCTTTACCTTAATTAATAATTTGGAATATTGTATTGTGTATATCAACAATTAAAGAATCAATCATTTAAAACAAATCGATCTGCAAGACTTTTGCCATGCCCATGCTTTAATGAATTATTGGAATACATTTGAAAATTCCTGATATTCATTGCTAGAATTTTTTGCTTTTATCTGTAACACTTTATTTCAAGAAAGATTTGTTTGAAAACCCTCGTGAGGGCGCCGCTACGGCTAAGGGCTTCTAAATATATTATATTTGTAGGATGTTACCCTACCCTCCGCTGCGCACGCAAGGTTTTCCGAGTGTTGCGCGCAGGGATGGGAGAAATCCATCAAATATTATATGTATCCATAAAAATATATATAAAGTCAGCGTCAAACAAAAATACACAGGGAGCCGCGCGCGGATTGAAAATATGTATCTACTCGAGTCTGTGACGTCACGGAAATCGGCACTGGATAGTCACGTGCATAGCAACCACAGTCACGTGCGTAGCAACCACAGCACAGTACGTATAGCTGCTTTGCGGACTGCGATATGTGTGTTGCATTGTGCAGAGCTATACGAACTGTAATGTGGCCTCCTTTTAGCTGAGTTCATGATCTGGACATGCTGATGCCCAGGTTATTGCATTGATTTTAAATGAATGCATGACTGAGGTTGCATTGGCCATAGGTACTGGTAATTGGTCATACTCAAGTATATCACTCAGCAAATTCATAATTCTATGGTTGCTCAGAAGAAACCCGTGATTCAATTTCGAATGAACTGGCACAGGCACTCAATTTTCACTGCATGACACTCAATACCCAGCAGTAAGACTCGGGTCAGTCTCCCATATAAACGGGAGCCTTCATTATCTATGACAATGACGTCACTCAGAAAAATATAATTAAGCGCATCTAGCGCTTTAAGCAGTAAGGTTAGAGTTCTGGTTAGGGTCAGGATTTGTTAGGTTTAGGATAAGGATTAAGGTTAGGGTTTTGGTAAGGGCAATGGTTAGGTTTAGGATACAGAAAAATTGACGTTTAGATCTGTGACGTCACTCAGAGCCGTTTATATGGGAGACATACCAAGACTCGAGATATTACCAATACCACACGGTGTGGAGGGTTGCAAGTTCTCCGGAGTGAAACGGGCAGTTTTGTTTCCGGCTATGTTCCAACATTCACGAAATTGCGGCCCACTAATTCTAAAAGTTTAATTACACATTTATTGTCGCAAAATTCAAATGCTAGTCACTGACCAGAATTCGATTTAAAAAGTTAAACCTCGTAATTTCGTGAAGTTCTGAAGCATTTAGCAAATTGCTTGTGCATCGCCATAAATGCAGCCCGTTAATTGATTCGAGTATTTCCTGCTTGAAAAATTTTATTCGGGAACAATTCTCGTACAATGAGGTATGCGATTTAAGCCAAACAAGCATGCTTGTAATGTATACAAACATCTATTCCAATGTATTTGTACAGTGGGGTGCCAAATGTTTTCGTCGTTTTCGAAAATCCGCCTGTCAATAGTGTAAAATTGCAATCATTCAAATGCTCATAACTTTTGATTGGATTAACGGATTCCAATAATTCAAAAACCATTAGAATTCTGAGACTTTGAATTTTGATGTGGCATCAATTGTTTTATGCAAACTAAAAACACGAAAACACAGTGACGCATCAAAGTAAGGCAAATTTTTTGAAATGCGAGATTTATGAAGGAGTAATGTATTTTACAGGTGATGCCATTTTACTCGAAATTTTCTGAAAAAGTTTTGAAATCGCAGGGCTGTACCATCGTTGTTTTGAAAACGATTTCCATGAAATTTTAGCAGCGTAAAGCCAAAACATTCAGCTTTCAGACGCAATTAAAATTACGAAAAAATTTTGAAATTTGTTGATGTTATTGCATTTTTCGTACCACAACATGGAAATTTTAGGTACCCTCGTAAAATTAAGCCTAACTCGCTTATCTAATGGTGAATTTCGAAAAAGAAATCACAGTTACTCAGGGCAATGGTTAGTCTAATGATACCATAAACAATCAGGGTGCAATTATTCTAAAGTTTCAGACAGTGATCCCTTAAAAAGGAAATTTATTGCACTAAAAAAGGCTAAAAAAGTAAAACGACGAAAACATATGGCACCCTACTGTATAAATGCGCGCTAATGGCGCGCATCCTAAATTTGAAATTGTATGGTTTCTTCAGCAAAATGTCAAATTTTCAGCTCCATCCATAAAATTTGAAGACCATGCAAAATACCCATATTTTGTGCCAAAAACACCGATATTGATGAAAAAGATTTGCTTTACAGAAAATAAATTTTGCATTGGGTTTATGACGCCTAGGTACGCAGTGAAAA